>CM072822.1:17372995-17860080 GCA_036937905.1 Salvia rosmarinus | reverse complement strand
ATAATGCACTACCTTAATCCTATACGAATATTACCATAATCCTATATGGAATATTACCATAATCCTATACGGAATATTTACCATACTTAGATTATTTCCATACTCTTGTGATTATTTCCATACTCAAGATTATTACCATAATCTTATATGGAAAGCGATCTATGCATATACCATAAATATAATTATATCCACGTGGATAAAGAGAATAAAATCTTCGCCAATCGAAAGCAAACAGGCTACCGATTTTCCTCACTATGGGCCCGGACGGCCAGCCTGTGGATCAAATGCAAGGAATAAAGATGGCCTCAAATAAATTAATTATCTTATGTTCACCCTGTAACATAAATTAATTTATAAACATTCGATCATGCCACTGTGAGAAAGAATGTCGACTTACCCCTTTATTACCGAAGTTGAGTCGGCTTGCACTTAGACATTACGTAATCCCCAGATTTAAGATATCGAACGTCCATTAATCATTTATAGCAACTCGATCGCTTAAAACGACATTAACTTCATTTCTTGGAAAGTACCACTCAACCTTATTATTGTACTCGAGCTAACTCAACCCGCAGTGTTTAGTACAATAAACCTTTGAGCTCCTTAATGGGACGCCATCATCCTAAACGGATACTTGCGACTGACATGCATAACTAGCGTGACATACAAGACCGCCACCACCCAAGATGCTGAGAATTGGTTAGAACATATAACCTCACTCATAACAAGTCAAAGTGATGGTCAAGAACTCATACTCACCTAATACCTTATCGAGGTTTAGATCATCGTGAAGTCACCGAGATCTCGGTTCTTCACACGCACGAAAGAACACATCTCACTCGTGATCCTTCAATACGCCGTGAGACGCATCAAAGATAGACAAAGCAACCAAGTCAAGTCACTTCTTATCTATACCGCACCTCAAACCGACAACCGCCCTTAAGTCGCCCCCACCGTGAAACTTTTATATCCTCATTGGTTCGACCAATCATACAGCATCTGTGATCTTCTCACACATCGTATGATCTAACTTATATACGAGATAAGGGACACGAGATATGCAATCAAGTATTCAAATCGATAGAGATTGTAATAGTGGTAATGTGAAACATTGTATACAAGCTCAACCAAACCGCTTTCAAGATAATAACCAACACTTAAGTCCATAAATGGACTCTTAAGCTTCCATACTAGATGCTTCACCCTTTACCACATAACCTTTAGGTTGCTGTACATAGATGTCTCTACCTTCCTCAAGGTAACCGCTTAGAAAAGCGGTTTTAACATCCATTTGCCAAACCTCTGTTCTGGCTGGGCTGCTATGGCCGTAAGAATTCGATGGACTTGAGCATTGCTACAGCGCGAAAGGTGTCCATCGAAATCACGATTCCCTCAATCTCGAGAGTACCTTTCGCCACATGCCCCGGCTTTTTAAAAGCCTAAACCTCCATCGGAATCTCTTCCTCTCAGATATCCACTTACTACCCATGGCTTCCTCTCCATCCGGTAGAGTGTTTTTCATATACATCCATAGTCACATGGACTCCATTTCAAGTCCATGTGCCATGATCTTTGCATCATATCTCAGACGCCCTCAGATGTCCATGGGTCGATTATCGCTGTCTCGCTCCGCCGACTAAATCAAGATTCACCCACGAACATAAATCGCTCGTGTCGACGTAACAACCTCCCACTACGACGAGGTTCCTACAGCACAATGGCAACGTGGCAAGCAGATACTTGTGGTCTCTCATCTCGCACAACTTGTCGGGTAGTACCACTTCAGACGGCCCAGATTCACAAAGTGAACCCGACCCACTTCACTCAAGTATCCGTGCCGATCCTCCCACTGATAATTTACATCTCGCACTTCGCTTATTCGGTGGTGGAATACATCATCTTCTAATTCAAGAATGCTTTCAACTTCGATTTATGATTTTTCATGTAGTCCTCTTCTAAGAATCGAGCATTAGTGCTAATAATGACCTTCCGATCCCAGACTATAGAATAAACCACCTTCGCCCTCTAGATAGCCAATAAACGCCTTTACGCCTGATCTAGCTCCAACTTGTCGCCCTTCTTGTTCAAGACATGCCGGATCGCCCCATATCCTTATGTGGTTTAAACCTGCGTCATACCAAACCACAACCTCAGCCGGTCTTTTTCGACCGACTTGACGGTACTAGATTCAGCAAGTATGCCGCCGCTTTCTAAGGCATACCCCGTAATCTAAATAGGCAATGTAGCATAACTCATCATAGATCTAACCATTTCCAAAAGAGTCCTATTTTTTCGCCTCCCGACACACCATTTGTCAGAAAGGTGTCTATGATACCGGATGAATCCCACACTTCACTAGATAGTCCATAAACTCACATCGAGGTATTCGCCACCGCGATCGCATCGGCAGTTGATTTGATACTCTTACCTAGCTTCGCTCACTCCCGCCTTTAAACTCTTTCAATTTCTCAAAGCATCTGACTTCATGAAGCAGATATACGATCCGCACTCTCGAGTAATCACAATGAAAGTGACAAAGTACTGCATTCTCCGACGAGCCAGTGGACATCGTCCACATGTGTCGAATGGACTAACTCCAACATTTCTTTTCGCTCTATAACCCTTCGCCAAGGGTCTCGATCGACATCTTACCTTATACAGTGATTCGCAGACCGGGAACGAAGTAATCGCTAGATTACCCAACGCCCATTCTTAGCCGCCTTGGATCCTATTTAGATTGACGTGACCTAATCTAAGATGCCAGAAAAGTGGTGTCATCTTAAAGAAAACTTTCTTTTAGTGTTTGATGAAGATGCAACATAGTTATGTGTATTATGTTTTGCGTAATAGTATAAAGCTTAATTATATAAGGCCAACACGTATAACTTCGCTATTTCTTATGATAGAAACACCACTATCAAAAATAACAAAATATCCATGAGTAAATAATTTCAAACAGAACAAGGTTCCACCAAAATCCGCAGATATAAAACGCCTTTCAAAACTAAAACTCGTTGTCCCAAAATATAAAGAAACATCTCCAATCGAATCGCCTCGACTTTCTCCGCCTGCTTATGGAGATCGTTATCTCGCCATCAAACAGCCTCCTTGTCCGCTAGAACCCTCGCATGTAATAAACATGATCATTATACCAGATTCTACTACCCAAGAATGGGTAGAACAAGTCGCTAAACATGTTTCACATTAAAGCAAACGGCGACTCGAGCTCGAAAGATAGGGCACTGGCCTTCCAATGCCCGCCTACCGCACTTGAAGCACTTGCCCTCTCCTTCGCTTCTTCTGCCTCCGGGCAACCACGCTCTTGCTCCCATTACTCCTACTATTTGCCTTGCCTTCCACCTTTGGTACCCCCTTTTTTTTTCCATTTTGCAACGAAAATTTCGGGGCCCTTAGACGTGGTAGCAAGAGCATGTGCCCTTTTCCCATAACCCTTCCGCAAAGAACGAGATCATTAAGCAACCGACTCAGTGTAAACTCGGTCTTGCTCATGATCGCATTCACGAAAGTTTTCAAAAGATTCTCAAGTGTTGTATGAGGATGATATCGACCTTGGTCACCGCCAATACCTCCTCCCAACCGATCAAGATTATCCATGACGAGTCATGGGAGACATGTTCATGGACCCAACTTCCTTCTTCCATCTTACACGCCAAGATTTCTCTCATTGCGCTGGAAGTCGACCGTCTCGATCCGACCGCCCAAACTTACTCTAGACTCGACCAAATATCGGGTCAAGGTTTCACCATCGATCGACAGTCGCACTGCAAGTTCTTTAGACATAGTAGTCATCATATAGCATTTAGCCATATTGTTCGACTTATTCCAAAGTCCGCTGACTCTCGCCGCCATTAGTCCCACGCACAAGAAGTGGCACTGGGTTTAGGGAGTAGGAGAACAAAACATATGTTCTTCAAATGATAAGAACATATTCCATGTTTCGCTTCCACTCGATAAAATTCGACCGGATAACGGATTTTAAGCGAGCATATTGATAATCTGTAAAGAGACATATCTCAAACGATAATGAAAACACATAAGCATACGATCGCATATAATTCGTGAATAATAAGATTTTCGTGATTTCGCCTTCGCTCTTCTTTACGTATAAGATTTACAAAATAATCTAATCTAACCACCTAATTTTCTCGCGGTGAAAAAAAACCCAACAAAAACTAAAACGAGCCACGTATGAACTGCATCCATAATTAATTAAACGCACGCAATAATAAAACGTGAATTAATCCAACAGAGCCAAGATTCTCGATCCCTGTGCTCGATACCAATTGTAGGATGATATGTCTAGCTCGCCCGAGATTCATTCGATATTTAATTCACCATACATCGATTATATTCCCAGATGCGCTATATAATCACCGCAACACGCAGGTGTTTTCTGTGCTTCACCTTCGATCCAAGAGGTCGATGGAACGAGATGAATGGATCGAACGGATCGGACTCGCAGCTTGACCTTCCGATCAGATCCCTGCCGCCCAACTCCAACGCCGGAGCGAGGACCATCTATGGAGAATGCTTCCGAAAATCACCCAATGCCTCAAGAGGTCTCGAAAATCTCTCTCAAAGCCATGAGATTACGTAAAATTTGAGTAGTATTAATTAGCATTAACTCAGACTTTATCTTCACCTTATATTTATAATGCACACCATAATCCCATAAAGAAAGTGATCCATGATATCCCATAAATATAATAATATCCTTATAGATAAAGAGAATAAAATCCATCCTTCGAGAGCTATGTGGGCCATTTTCTTTCAGCAAAGGGTCTCGATGGTTTCAGCCAGATCAAATGCAAGTGAATGAAGACGGGCCTCAACAATTAATTATCTCATGCTCACCCGTAACATAACCAATTTATAAACATTTATTCACGTTACTAGAGAATAAATGTCACCCCCACCCCTTATCGTTGAGGTCCGGCCGCACCTCATCACGAACCGATTCGTGATACCCAGATCGAACATTAATTATTTATACATCGATCGCCAAAACAACCAATATCTTTAATCATTAGCACACCAACCTGTTGTACTGAAGCCAATCACCCCGCAGGTTTGCAGACACAAACCTGAGCCTTATGATCATCTCCAACGATATACGACTGACAATGCATAACTAGCGCGACATACAAGACGCCACCACCAAGACGCGAGAATCTTGGTTGAACATATAATCCTCACCCATAACGTCAGTGATGGTCGAATCATACTCACCTAATACCCATCGAGGTTTAGATCATCGCAAGTCACCGAGATCTCGGTTCTTCACAACGGTGAGAAGAACATCTCATCATGATCCTTCACGCCGAGACGCCCAAAGATAGACAAGCAACCAAGTCGTCACTTCTTATCTATACCGACATACTATACCGACAACCTCGTCCTCAAGTTCGTCTCATGAAACTTTTATATCTCATTAGTCTCGACCAATCATATGCACTCGTGATCTTCACACACCGTGATGATCTAACTTATATATGAGATAAGGGACACGATATATGCAATCAAGTATTCAAATCCGATAGAGATTGTAATAGTGGTAATGTGAAACATTGTATACAAGCTCAACCAAACCGCTTTCAAGATACAAATCCAACAAACCACGAAGTTACCGCACCCACCGCTGCCATAGTTCCTCGTAGCACCTCATCGTAGCGGGAGTGGTTATTCGTCAACCCGAGCGATTTATGTTCGTGGGTGAATCTTCTGATTTAGTCCCGTAAAACGAACAGAAATAATCGACCCATGGACATACAAACAGGCGATACAAGACAATGATGCAAGATCATGGAACTTACGTTGACGAGGTGGTAAAGTCCCATGGATTTACCCATTGCTCAGCTTAGAGTTGTGTATCGCTTAGACGTCAACGGTAATGTGGTATTTCAGCACTTTACGTGAGATGACATTCTTCTATTTGGCAACAATGTGAAGTTGTTATCGACGAAAGAGTTGGTTATCCGATCGCCTAAACGAAAGACATAGGTGAGACGCAGCAGATATTCTCGATCAAGGTTTACCGAGATCGCAAGAAGAAAATGTCGAGCTTATCTCAAAGCGCCTTACATCGACACCGTGATTACTGCTTTTAGTATGCGCACCGCCAAGAAAGGATTGCTACCTTCGCATATGGCGCCCTTTATCTAAGACGCAATCACCCATGACCAAAGCGAGATAGAGGAACGAGACAAGTTCCTTACGCTCCGCCAGAGGAAGTCTCACGTACGCAATGCTATGTACGAGGCCCGATATCCGCTATGCGCAGGTATAGTAGCAAGATATCAATCTAACCCCGGACAAGCTCATCGATCGTAGTAGCATATACCAAGCACCGGAAAAGGACTCGAGATTATAGGCTAGTTTACCATGCAGATAGTCTAATGCCTTTGGGTTATACTGACTGATTTCCAAGCCGACCGTGATGAGAAAAAGTCTACCCTCGCACTATGTGTTTACCTTGGGAGGTGGAACCAGATCCCGGAAAGGAGTGCAAAGCAATGCATTGCGGACTCTACCATGGAAGTTTTAATATGTAGCCGCTTGAGATCAAGCATGAGGCAGATGGTTCAAGAACTACTCACGGATCTAGATGTGATACTGGTTTGCCCATGAGTATCATGGTTTACCGTGATAACTCGTGCAATGGCAAACTCGAAGGAACCACTTGATCCACAAGGAAACCAAACACATAGAGAGAAAGTACCATGTCATACGAGAAATCGTTAGACTAGGGACGTGTTGATTACAAAGATCGATACGACGGATAACCTAGTGGATCCTTTCACGAAATGCCTGTCGCAAAAGTCTCACGCCGGGCACGTTAGAGGACTTTGATTACATGATGATGCACCCACTTAGAAAGGAAACTTTTGTATAAGTGGGAGAAGCAAAGTGATGGTTTTGGTTGTAATAGCTAGTAGAGAGACACATTGTATACTAAAAGTTTGCTTTAGTATAAGGGAGATTGTTGGATTTGATACTAAAAGCGCTTTGGTTGAGCTTGTATACAATGTTTCCTCGTCACCACTATTACAATCTCCTATCCGAATCAATACTTGATTGCATATATCCGTGTCCCATTATCTCATATATAAGTTAGATCATACAAGATGTAGAAGATCACGTAAGTCCGTATGATTGGTCGTTTAATGAGATATAAAAGTTTCACAAATTGAGACAACTTGAGGACGAGTTGTCTGTGATAGCAGCAGTATAGATAAGAAGCTGACTCGACTTGGTTGCTTATCTATGTTGGTACGCCTCCACGATCAAGGATCACAGTGAGATGGGTTCTTCTATCTCGACCGTCGTGAAGAACCCAGATCTCGGTGACTTACGATGATCTAAACCTCGATAAGGTATTAGGTAGTATGAAGTTACCCGACCATCACTTCGACTTGTTATGGGTGATGGTTATATGTTCTAACCCAATATTCTCCGATCTCGGGTGGTGGCAAAGGCTTGTATGTCATGCTAGTTATCTCAGACGAGTCACCGATCCGCTTAGGATGATGACGCCCCTTAAGGAAATTTCAAAAGGTTTATCAGTACTAAACCCGCAGTCGAAAGTTAGCTCAAGCACAATAATAAGGTTGAGTGGTACTACTTAATGAAATGAAGATATTAATTATTTTAAGCAATGATTGCTATAAATCATTAATGGACGACGATATCTTAAATACGGGATTCAGAATGTCTAAGTGCAAGCGACTCAACTTCGCAATAAAGGGAAGTCAAGATTTATTCTCTAGTAGCATGAATAAATGTTTATAAATTAATTTATGTTCTGGTCGAACATAAGATAATTAATTTATTTGAGGCCCATCTTTATTCCTTGCATTTGATCCTGGCTGGCCCATCCAGCCCGTAATCATCGATGAAATCCGCGCCTCAACCTTGTAAGGAAAGGATTCGATTCTCTTTATCCTATAAAGATATTATTATATTTATGGATATGCATAGGCCTTTTCCATATAGGATTATGGTAATAATCCTTTTCCATACGGGATTATGGTAGTGCATTATAAATATAAGGTAAGAGATAGATTCAAGGTTAATCCACAAATTAGAGAGCATAATTTTCGTCCATCTCCATAGTGAGATTCTCGAAAATTAGCTAGGTTTGAGGGTGATTGTAGTATTCTCCATAGATCGCCCTCACTCGACGCTGAGATTGGGAAACCTGTGATACAATCCGTAAGATCAAAGCACGAGTCTCGATCCGATCGATCCGCTCATCCCCGACAGATTCAAAGGTAAACACGAAAACCCCTACGTGTTGCAATTAATTATATAGACGCATGCTAGGAATATAATCAATGTATGGTGAATTAAATATCCAAGATCAATCCTCGGGCGAGGGCTAAACCTAGTTTTCCCCACAATGTCTCCCCAAAGATTAGTCACCCATCGCAAAAAGCATCCTCGCATTCTTTCAAAGCACTCCTCATACATAGCTAGTGTCCAAGCTCAGCGCCTCCTCCGTCCGCCTTTGGAGCTCGTTGGTTTGCGGTGTTGCCACCCACTTAGACGCTGCTTTTACCTTTGGAGACGATACGCCTGTAACCGAGAGCACTACCGGACGTATCTCGCTCATGAAAGAGGCCTCCTCGACTCGGCATTTAGAAAACGGTTTTACGCTTTCTTCATATTTCTTGTTTTAAGTTCATTGTTAGTTTGATCTTCTCCTTCTACATTTCTTTTCAAGTTGTAATACGTCCGGCAAGTTCTGTACTGTTCTGTACACATTTTCCAACAAATGGGGCTTCGGATTTTTCTATTGCGAAGAGTAGTATACTTTTTTATTCATTATCCATAAACATAAACAGTATGTCGCTTTTCTTTTGGGACACTACTAAGAGTAATGTACTATTTATTTCGTCCAAAAAGAATATATCATAATTTCTTATTCAGTGTTTATAAAGTGTATTCCACTTTTCTTTTGGGACACTACGAAGAGAAGAGAATAATGTACTACTCATTTCGTCCCGTAAGAATCTGTCACAATTTTTTTATTTAGCGTTCATAAAAAATATGTCACTTTTCTTTTGAAACACTATTTCATACTCAAATTCAACCTCATAATTATTAATTATTTATCAAAAAGACTAACTTGCCCAACAATCATTTTTTATTATCTAACTTCACAACTACTCATTATTTACAAAATTCAATATTTCTCCATTCAAAAATTATCTATGATGTGACTCTTTATTCAATCAAAATATCTACCAAAATTTATTAAACGCATATCATCACCGATCGATCTTAATTTCAGTGGAAATAAATACACGCAAGAACACCAATGATTTACGTGGTTCGATCTATGAATAAGATCTACGCCTACGTGGAGAGAGAGTATCAGATATTGATAATATGAGAGCGATTACGGAGAATTTAGATCAAGTGATCGATCCGAGTGTAGATGAGTGTCCCCTCTCTTCTATTCTAGCTTCTATTTATATACCATCAAGTCGAGTTCCACTGATTCAAATCGAGCTCGACTGATTCAAACAGAGTTCGACTCTACTACAAAGTCTTCTCTCATAAGGATTCTTTAGATATGCATCCGAATCTTCTACGCTCCATTGCGATTAGAGGTGTAGTTGGTCGAGAGAGTCTTCGGGCCGAATCGACATGGGCCGAAGCTTAATGTCGGGCCCATTTATATTGGGCCCCGATGCTTGGGCCTAGTAGTTGGGCCAGATCCTATCATATCCTCCCAAAAGACGTGAAGTGAGATCGTGATGGAGGAACGGTGTGAGACGCCGCCGCCGAATTGTAGTCATGGAAAGGAGCGCGATAGTCTGCGGTTGAATATCGCTGCTTTACCGCCGAGGCGTTCGACAAAGTCGATGTCACTTGGCTTCGCCCCGCTGAGGCGCTTCGTCAAGTCGATGTCACCGGCTTTGCCAGTAGAGGCGCCGCCGAGGTCGTGTCTTCCGCTTGTATATCTCGCCGGTGCGTTGCCGAAGTCTTGGTGCTCGACTTCACCTGACGAGGTGTTATGCCGAGGTCTTTTGGCTGGCTTCACCTGACGAGGCGTTATGCCGAAGTCTTTGGGCTGGCTTCACCTGACGAGGCGTTATGCCGAGGTCTTTTGGCTGGCTTCACCTGACGAGGCGTTATGCCGAAGTCTTGTGGCTGGCTTCACCTGACGAGGCGTTATGCCTAGGTCTTTGGGCTCGCCAATTGTCGAGGCGTTATGCCGAGGTCTTTGGGTTAGCTTCACCCGACGGCGCTATGTCGAGGTCCTCGAGCCGGCTTCTCCCGACGGGCGCTATGCCCAGGGTCTTTGGCTTTCACCGCCGAGGCGCTATGCCGAGGTCTGGGTCGGGCTTCACCGACGCGCTATGCCCAGGTCTTTGGCCGGCTTTCACCGTCGGGCTGCTATGCCGAGGTCTGGGTCGGCTTCACCTGACGAGGCGTTATGCCGAAGTCTTACGTCGCTTGGTCTTTACCTTGCCGAAGTCGCATTTTACTTGGCTTCACCTTGCCGAGGCGTTATGCCGAAGTCACATGTTACTTGGCTTCACTTTGTCGAGGCGCTATGCCAAGTCTCATGTTGCTTGCCTTCACCTCGCCAGGCGTTTCACCGGTCGAATGTCGCCGCCCACCGTCAAGTCGAATCACGCGTCGCCTTGCCGGGTCGAATATGTAACTTCATGCCGAGGCGAAGGCCCTGGATGCAGCGGGCAGGCCGGGCTCACGGCGCCGAGGCGCTGAAGGCCGAGGTGGGCGCGAGGCGGTCGACTGTGGAGGTCGAGTGAGGCTCAAGGCTAGGTGAGGCGATTTAATGCCGAGGCGAGGTCGGCTCGCAGGGGTCGAGGCGGCTACGGCGGGCGAGGTCGACCTCGATTAAACGAAGGTAGGGGTTCCTTTTCGCAAGAAGTATTGCTAGGGGTGGTCCCCTCTTCCCCGAAGTGAACGGAGGTATAGGTTCCTTTTCTGGCAATAAATATTGCTAGGGGTGGTCCCCTCTTCCCCGAAATGAACGGAGGTATATGTTCCTTTTTCGCAAGAAATATTGCTAGGGTGGTCCCTCTTCCCTAAAATGAACGGAGGTATAGGTTCCTTTTGGCAAGTTTTATCGCTCGGTGGTCCCTCTTCCCGAAATAAACGGAGGTATAGGTTCTTTATTTGACAAGTTTTATCGCTAGGGGTGGTCCCTCACGCTGCTTGAGTTCGCCCTCGTATTAAACGGTGGTAGTCCGCCTCCGTCGAGGTATTTCTTCCTCCTCGAGAGGTATAGTTCGTCCTCCAAGAGGTATAGTTCATCCTCCGTAGAGGGTATAGTTCGCCTCCTCAAGAGGGTATAGTTCATCCTCCGTAGAGGGTATTGTACATCCTCCATAGAGGGTATTGTTCATCCTCCGTAGAGGGTATTGTATATTGGGGGAGATGTAGTATGCATAAGTGACAAATGAAATATGCAAGACTCAATTCAAGCACGTAAAAAGATTTTATTAATGAAAACGACGAATAAAAGTACCTCAACTCCGAGGTACGAGGTCACCTACTTGAATTATCGGGATTGCACGGGTTATAATACCGAGCTACTTTGTACCAAGCTTCTAATATAGGCGAGGTCTCCATTCTCTCGATTTCTACCGGATTATCGCCTCGGTTTCCTCGATCATCCTCTTCTTCTTTCTCGCCGAGGTTCCCGATCGCCACTTTTCTAACACGAAAAACGCAAGTATAAGGTAAGCGAGTATCGTATCTATAGGATTGTATCATCGAAAACATAGAAGCTAGCTCAACGATAATTCATCATTATTCAAGCACGTAAATTGGGTAGAGGTTTATGGCTTGAATTTAATCCAAAGCAAAGGTAACCATGCGTAAATATAAAAATAAAGCAATAAATATCAAAGATGATAAAATGATAAAAGACTAACCCTAGGGATGCATAAATCCTACCCACAATGTATGTTTATCCTATTTCCTATTAGCCAATTTTAATCTGTATAAGATGGAAGATCACATATATAACCAACAACTTCAGCCATTTACAATTGCGGCGAGATTACGAGTTTTCCTACCATTCTAGGTGAAAACAAGTAACTCCAAAAGGATCACTAAGAATATGCTTCTACGAATATCCTATCTCACTACGACTCAAGGTTTATTCGATTATGCATTCAAGATCGATCGACAATTAATACAAGACGTCTATTAATCGACAACTAGATATGCATCAAGATTGATCGTAAATTAATACATATAAATAAGCACCAAGAATCATGAATCAATGCTCGAAGGTAAATAGCGATAACAGAATCACAACATATAGGATCGAATCATGCAAACCCTAGGATTAGAACGGAAAATTACCTAGACATAATAAACGGAATAAAATACTAATAAATCATAAAACGGAAATTAAATGCATAAAACCCGGATAATAGCGTTGGATGAACAATGGTTGGTCTTGAATCCAATCCCAAGCGAAAACGGAAAACATCTAAAACGATCGGACAAAACGCTCCGATCGATAACAAAGCGATAAACTAAACTAGAACAACGATAAACTAAAGCTAGAACGGAATTAAATCGAAACTAAAGTGCAAAAATAAAAACTAGAGAAAACTGAACAAATTCGTGCTTAGAGAGGTTGGCGGAGAGCAAGCTTGGGGATATATATAGGTAGAGAAAACCCTAAATCGTGCCCCGTAAACATTCTCGACGATTTCGGGCCGTCCTCGCGGTCATGAGGTCGGTCGCTACTCTGCGCGACTTCACTCGCTTTTGCTGCGCTCTCTCGTCCGAACTCCGAATTGCATCCGCTTGCGCCTATGGACTCTTATCGAGATGCTCTTTAACATTGTAAACTTTTCACATCCATATTTTCATATCCATTTCATCATCTTTGGTTACATCTTTGCCTTATGCATCGATTATCACCTGAAAAGCCTACAAAACACCAAAGAGAAACCCCAAGAGTAGTATCTTCCAAAAATAACTAAAAGCATAAAGATCGACTATATAAACGCATTTAATAGATCTATTTCATCTTGATATATCATCAATAAACGAGTAAAATGTGCATTTACTGCCCACCTTGTCGCCTTCAAGGCTTTCTCGTCCCGCTTGCGCCTGCAAAACCGATCCGCTATGCGCCACGCTCCGACGCAGCGGGGCTCGTGATTGACGATCTCCTTATATAGGGCCCTGTAAGATGCCGCTTGGAAAACCGAGATAATGAGGAGGTCGCTCACATCCTCGACTTTCGTGCTCTCCTTATCAACCTCGCCATGAAGTCGCCGATGGACTCACCTCGGCCTCGCCTACAAAGGAGGAGATGAGCCGATGTGGTCTCGACTCGCTTTTGGAAGAACCTTCGATAAAAGGCTTCCATTAGATCTCGCAGATCCAATGTCGCCGGAGGTAGATCGTCGAACCACCGCGGGCGTTGTCGATCAAGAGCTCGTGTGGAATGCTTGCACATGTGGATGGTGTTGAGACGTTGATTGATCATGTTATACTAGAATCATGGAGGAAGTTCATGGGTCCCTTAGTCCGTTATAGGGCGATGCTCGGCACTCGGTATTTGTCTGGGAGTGGAGTGTCGAGTATTTCGCTTGAGAACGGGGTGACTATATTCCGTACCGATCGCCGCCGCCCTGGAGAGTGGGGCGGAGTTCGCCGACCGAACTCGCTTTTGATGACCGTGACCGACCTCGGCGGTCACGACATCCTTTCCCCGCTGCTCGCCCCTCGCGGTTGGTTTGGGTCCCAACTCGTGCAGGTACGAGCGCCCATGACTGATGTCAGGGATCCACCTCGTCGCGGTGCCTCGTGTTTAGACGAGACTTGACGCTCCTTTCTTCTGGACGCGCCGACCTTGTGTTCATCGAGGTATCGGAGAAGCTCTCCTTATTTTCTCAAGAAACCCTCGACGGCCGTCAAGGTTCATCTCATGAGCTGAGGTTCTCCTTGGTTGTTGCTATGATCTCCTTCGCTGGTATTCGCTTCTTCATGCAGGACGAGATTACCTTGCTCGCCGATGTTTTGGACATGACCCCGGGGTTGGTTCTCCGATTGGGTTTTCCCGAGTCGAGCTCGGCGTGTCCTGCCACCGTTGTTGCCGTTGTTGCCATGAGACTCGGATGCATGACTTCGTATACATTGTCGTGATTGATTCCCCAGAAACAAAAGTTGATCGAAAACACGAATTTCGCTTCCACGGCACGCGCCAAAGGATCGATCTTAATTTCGCTAGGGAAATAAATGCACGCAAGAACACCAAGGATTTACGTGGTTCGATCTATGAATAAGATCTACGTCCACTTAGAGAGTATTCAGATATTGATAATATGAGGAAGCGATTACGTAGAATTTAGATCAAGTGATCGATCCGAGTGTAGATAGAGTGTCCCCTCTCTTCTATTCTAGCCTTCTATTTATATACCATCAAGTCGAGTTCCACTCGATTCAAATCGAGTTCGACTGATTCAAATAGAGTTCGACTCTACTACAAAGTCTTCTCTCATGAGGATTCTTTAGATATGCATCCAGTCTTCTCGGCTCCAATTGCGATTAGAGTTGTAGTTGATCGAGGAGTCTTCGGCCGAACTCACATGGGCCGAGCTTAATGTCGGGCCCATTTATATTGGGCCCGACGCTTAGCCAAGTAGTTGGACCGTATCCTATCGATCACCAAGTGACATATTCTCGATGGAGGAATGAAATATTTTGCAGTAAAGGTTTTGGCTTCAGTTTGTATCGATTCTGTTGTAAGCTTTTTTCCGTTAATTGAATCGTAACTTGGTGCACCGAAAGGGGATGTGTCATTTTGCTACTTGTATACTTTATCTTTTGAACAAAATAACACGTCATTCTTAGGTAAGCCACATCAGATTTAATTCTCGGGGATTAGCTATGATTATAAAATTGGTATAAATTAAAGATATTAAGATACTTGATAAACTATAAAGATATGAATAAAATTACTAAAATGAATAAAAGTTAGGATATATTCGACATCAACCCCTTTTTATATGTCATCAGGGATCGAGGAAGCCGCTGTTGGCCTTAGGTTAAGCTTCTTTTAATGGTTTGATTTGATGTATTGTTTTATATCCAAATTATTTATCTAACTTATATGAAAGTTGGATTTGCTAATATATTGTTTCATTCAGTTCCAAATTTTGGCTCCGTCACTATGAGCGGTGTATCGTCGTTAGTTTTTTTATTTTATTTACAAACTTATCAGCATTTACTCTACCTGAATTATTTTATGTTTGGATTAAGACTATTCGCTAGTTGACTATTATGATGGAGAAACTTTTCCAGATCGCCAACGCAATGATGTATCTGGACATTAATTTTGTTTTCTCGGTAGACTTATTTCTTTTTTAGCAACTTCAGACTTCAGAATAAGTGTTGACTATTGGAAGTGTTGCTCGGACTTGATGATCTAAATTCAATGAGTAAGAATTCCTTTAGAAAGAAAAATAACCCATATCTTGTTTGGCTAATCTTGTAAAAACAAATAGCGAAGATACTAAAATGCGTCTAATTATAGCTTGAAATTTGAAGATTTTACTTTAAAACGATAAATAAATAAATAAATAAATAATATGTTTCAGTTTTTACTTTGTTTGAGATTCAATCAGAAAGAATATTGGGTAGAAGAGAAGAAATCTCATATAATTAAAAAAATAGTTTGAAAGTCTACATCAAAAGACACGCGCTATATCTATATGTAGGACTGTAATCGAATCGAGACGAATACTGACGAATTCAAGTTTGTTTCATTCATTATCGAGCTGAGCTTCGAGCTTAATTTATGTATTCGATACTCACAGAGCTTAACCACACCGAGTATATTCTAAATTCAAATTTAAGTTCAAATATTAATTATTTTTTAAAATTAGATTATTTTATTCATAATAATATTGTTCCTTTAAGAACCCACATCTGCTTGATGATTCTGACACTATTGTCGGGTCGGATCTGTCTCTCTGGAAATCGGCAGCAAACTATCCTTGGCTTCTAAGACTAAGCCTTGGACTTCTGTGCTGGTTTAGCATGTGGGTTGAGTTTGTGCTTGTGCTGATACTAGGCACATGTGTTCTTCTGTAGAGGTGTAAAGAAAGCTTTACTATGTGAAGGACGTCTGTAATAAACTAGAATATATGTTGGTGTATACTTCCAGGCTGGAGGAGCTGTCATCACAAGCTTTCTTTGCTGAGGATTTTTGTGCCGAGAGTGCCTTAACTGAGTAACCTGAGGCTTTCTGATAGTATCAGCTTGTCTAAGTAGTTTATACCCAGGCCTTTGAGTTTTCTCAGCTCGCCTTGTGTTCTTCTGTTCAGTCACTAAAGCCTTTAGCTTCTCAGTGGACTTAACAAATACAGTTTTTGTGCCACTTGTGGATGCACCATTCATATCTAAACTTGGATCATACCATAATCCAGTTCTTATTAGTGGAAATCTTTGAACTGATCGAATTGAGTCGAGTTTCTTTGAAGTCTGCTCGAGTGTCGATCTTAGCTTTGAGTGAAGCTTTACTCATCAAGTGTATTAAACCCGAATGACTTCAAAAGTTTAGTCTTGAGTCATGACGATCTCTTTGTCTCGCTAGATCATTCAACCTTCGTGTTTCTACCATGCTGGCTTGATCAACATACTCTTCTTTTAGTTTCTTCAGATCAGTAATGAGCTTCATCTCAGCTTCAATTTGAGCAACAAACTGATGACTTTTCACAGCTTGTACTTTTCAGTCATATCTCATTCGTACATTTTTCATGACTGTTCAATAGTCAACCATGATCTGCTTCATCTCATCCCACTGACCGATGTGTTCTCAGAGTCTAACACCTGTTTAGATAATACAACAGTATGAGAGATATTTTTAGTATAGATATGAGAACTTACCTTAGGTTCGTCGAGATCGCTGTCAATTCTCACTATGCAGCTATCCTCATAGCTGTTGATCTCTCTCACCATCAGGCACTGACTTTTCTCGTTAGTCCGAGGAGTTGTCGGAAAACCGTGGACGAGCTGTATGTTGGAATTCTCAGCAACCATAGCTTTGCTCTCATTTAGCTTTTTGTTGCGTTTGGCTCTCAGTGATTTCCTATCTTTGTAGCTCAGTTTAAGACAGTCGTGTCTGAAATGCCCCTTCTTTCCACAGTTGAAGCACTCGTCATCTTTGTATTCGTGTCCGATCCTCGCTTGTTCTTTCTATGCAACTTATAGCGAGCCACTTATTTCTTTACTGCACGTGTTGTACCTCTTGACCGGCTTCCATTTTCTCGAATCTTTCACCATTATTGTTTATCGAGTCAACAAATTGTCATTGTTGCACTCATCTTTTCTTTCGTTCCTCGCTCTTGTCGCCTTTTGGGGTAGCGCCTTTGACGTCTTGACTTGAGCATCTTCTTCGTAATCATCGGCTTTAGAAGACTCTTCAAGACGCCTCATGTCGCACTCATCGCCTTTCAATGTTGAGAAGAGTTTATGAGTCGACATCTCATTGAATGCCATCTTCTTATGAAGAGCTACCGATAAACTTACCGGCTAGTAGCGTAAGTGCCCATAGGACTTTTAAGTTGATTTCGCCGAGTATATTTGTCCTTGTGTAGGCTAAAATCTCATTGATGATCATTGCGAACACGAGCTCCATGTCATCAATGGATTCCTCATTTTTTCTCGCTTTGAAGTTGTCGAACTCGATAAGTTATCGCCAACTTATTTTCTCGATCTCTTCGAGCCTCGCACAAAGGCCTCCAAAGGCATCCTCATCTCCTTTGTTGTTTAACATTTCATCAGCTTCCCAATGTATAAGTTGAGAACTACTCCAGAAATGATGTTCTTGGCCAAGTTGTCAAGCTCATCATGTTTTCTTTCTTCTGATGTAAAGTTAGCTCGATCCTTTGGCTTGAACTCGTGGGTCGGGTCTTTGCTAGCTTCGGTTCCAATCTTTGTGATCATTTCTCCGATGATGATTGGCATGTTTTTAATAACCTCTCATATACAACAATATCAGCAAAGAGATAACTCTCGAGTCCGAATTTTAGATCTTATAGTTGTTCACTACAAATGATGGAGTGACATCGACCTACTATAGTTAGCTTCCATCACATCAAGATATACAAAGAAGATGCAAAAAAGTATATCATTTTAGATCCGTTTTGAACAACCTCTAGGAAAGAGTCGATAATTATTACGAAAAACCTACTCCGATACCAATTGATGGTTCCTTGTGGATCGTACTGGTGTATGAGAGATACACCAGTTAAGGTAATTTTTTTTTTAAAACCGATCGACTGCTTCACCGTTAGTAAATGTCGTAATCGATGACAGCTCAATCTCGTATCGCATTATCAATGCTTTAAGTTCGGGAAGTCTGGTACTAAATGTATCAATTAGAAATCCTACTGACTGTTATGGCAACTGGTTAATTAGACTAATAACTAATGTTGGTGCAGAAGTGTGGTGGTAAGTTTTGCCTTTATTGAAAACCGATGCTAATTAAAAATACTTAGTTAAATATCAATTAGGCAGTTTCAGTTTTCTCTTCAGTATTAAATTATTGTTGGTTGGGAGATTTTAAGCAGTATGTTGTGTTGCGTGTGATGATGATCTTCAGTTCAATAATAAGTAAGTTAAGCGGAACTGAAAGTAAAGAACACTTAAATTTTACTTTGATTCGGAGAGATCTACTCTTACGCTCACTTGACCGATAACACGGTCAATCCACTAGTCTGGGATTTGATCTTGTTTATGGGAATAAAAGTAAACCTAGATACAAACTTTAACCTTTTCAGATCCCGCCTTACTTGACGCTCCTTCATACGCTTGTTGGTGCTAGGAAATATCATCGCCACAGTGCAATGACCTAACCTTCTTGCTTATAGGTGCAAGAAAACTAAGTTTTCGTGAATGAACACTTTGTTCCTTATTTGCCTAACTTCTACTTTAACTTTTGAGAGTTTTGTAAAGGGAGTTTCCAACTTAGATTTAAGTCGTAGGCAACAACTCAAGATTTTCTAGACTTAGGATATTACAAGATTATAACCTAAATAATAGGGTAGTGTATACTGAAATCCTAAGTTGATAAATATATTTGAGCTCTAAGGATTTATTGATAACACTTAGAAACTCCTTTCTTCGAAAATCGTTGTTTGAATGTTCTTTAGATATGACCTCTAAGTTCTTGAGTATTTGATTACGAAATATTTTTGGTAACCTTCAAATGTTGGATCTCCGGGGTATTTATAGGAGAGATGATGAATAGTGTCATTGGAAGAAGCACCAATCACATCCATTTAATTTGTCATTTGAAACCATCTCGTTTGAATTCTTGTACGTCAATTTTCGTGTCTGCAACATCGTAAGTCAGAGCTCTGCAACTCTAAAAATTAACTCCGATTCTTCGGAATTCGCTACAAATTCTTGACACATTGAAAGTTAAATACTCAAGTTTTAAATAATTTCGTGTTTATTCAGTACGCTGACTTCGGGTTCCACCAGTTAAATCAGCTCCGAGTTTTATCAGTGGGCTGGACTTCGTCTTATATCAGTATGGTGACTCTGAGTCTTCAGTAGACACTTCAACTTCACGTAGATCTTCAGCAGCTTCGACTTTAGTCTTCGCCTCTTGAAGCTCGCATCGATACTTCTATCAAAGACGACTAACTTCGTAATCATCGTTAAACTCCTTCAAGATTGACTCTCCATACTGATGGTTCTTCCACGAAAATGTGAACATAAAAGATGGATCTTTAATATGTGAACAACACTATGTTACATTAATAGTGGCTATCATCTCGGAGGTTTAAGAATCTAATCAAAACTCTAAGTTAAGACAATTTTTTCCAACAGTATGTAAAAATACTACATATCATTTAGTGGATATATACTTTTATAGATATACATTATGTATTAATTAATTAATGATGACCAAGTAAATTCTAAAAACTCTAGCTCTATATTTCTATAAATAAAGACCTTTTCTCCTCATAATGAAAAGTATCAATATTATTCTCTCTCTCTAGTTTACAATATGTGATCACCACAAAGTATTGTATTGATCTGTAGTTCAAGAATCTCCATGATGGAGTATTTTAAACTAGTGCACAACTATTTTCATTAAATAAATTTGGTCAAATTAAATTGTCGCTACAGATTCAATGCTATTAATCTCAATCATTCCACTAATTAAATATGGATTTTGATTGGTAAAATAGAAATATATAGATTTCATTTGGTAAAGTTTCATAAACAAATAATATGGATCAAAAATTTAAAAAATAAGAATCAAAATTTATAAAATTTCTTATAAAATAAAAATTAATATAATACGTTGTTTATAATTGTAAAAAATATACATATTTTAAGACTTTAAAAGCTCATATATGATAATTGATAGGATACGGGCCATACGGCCCAACTCCTGCCCAAGCATCGTGCCCAACATAAATAAGCTCGATATGAAGCTCTCATGACACGAGTCCGACCCAAGAGAGCTTCGAACCAAGAGGAACGCAGAAGATTCGGTCATATCTATGAGAATCCTAATTAGAGGAGATAGGATTCAAATCCTATCTTAGAATAGATCTCTTGATTCGAGATCTAGGTTATCATAATCGTGTATAAATAGAGGATAGATTAGACGGAAAATATCATCTACACTTCTTGTAATCACCTCATACTTTCAATACACAAATACTATCTCTCCCCGGACGAGATCTTATTCATAGATCAAACCACGAAATCTCGGTGTTCTTGCGTGCATTTATTTCCACTACGAAATTAAGATCGATCACCCGCCGTCAGGGGAACCAAAATTTTGTGTTTTCGATCAACTTTCATTTACAGGAATCAATCACGACGATGTATACCAAGTCACGCATCCCGAGTCGCCACCGGCAACAACAAAGAAGAACGGCGGCCTGGACACGCCGAGCTCACTGAAAAAGCCCGGTCCCGAATCGACCCCCGAAGGGCATGTCCAAAGCCTCGACGAACGAGGGAATCCCATCCTGCATGAAGAAGCAGGATACCAAAGTGAAGGAGATCGCAGCAGCAACCAAGGAGAACCTCCAGCTCCCCAGATTTACCTCGACGACGCCGTGCGGGTTTATCGAGAAAACAAGGAGAGCTTCCTCCAATACCTCGCCAAGCACAAGGTCGGCCACATCACGAAGAAAGGCAGCAAGCCTCGTCTAAACACGAGGCACCGCGACGAGGTGGATCCCCTAGCATCCAAATCATGGGCGCCACACCTCCGCACAAGTCGGGCCCAAACCGACCGCGGGAGGGAGAACAGCATGAAAGGACGTCGATCACCGCGAGGTCAGCCTCACTATCAAAACGAGTTCGATCGACGAACTCCGCCTCCTCCGTAAGGTGGTTTCGACGGGTGCGGAGGATAGTCACCCCGTTCTCAAACGAAATACCGACACCCCGCCCCTGCATTAAATATCGGGTGCCGAGCATCACCCCTATGACGGACCGAGGGACCCGAGAACTTTCTCTTGCGGTTCGGTGCAATATGATCAACCAACGCCTCGGCACAATTCATACGTGCAAGCTCTTCCTAATTACTAGTCGACAACGCCCACGGTGGTTCGACAGCCTACCTCCCGGAGCATTGGTTCCCACCGCGATCTAATGAAGGCCTTCCATCAAGGTTCTTCCGTAGGTCGAGTCAAAATGACTTCGCACATCTCCTCACTTTGAGGCAAAACCGAAATGAGTCCATCGACTTTATGACCGGTTGCTCAATAAAGAAAGCACAAGGTCGCAGACGTGAACGACCTCCTCATCATCTCACCTTCGTAATCGGAATCCAGCGGGGCTTTATATAAAGAGATCGCTGGCACGAACCCCTCAGATCGCCACGGAGCTATGGCGATAGTCGATCATTCGCCAAGGCGGACGAGGCGATAGAAGCGCGAGGCGAGAAAAGGTGGATCCTCCGAGAAATGAAGAAGAGAAGAAGGACGAGGAGATCGTAGCCAAGGCCGACGGTTACTGAAAGAATACGCCGCCCATGAGTCCGTGCTCGGACCGCGCAACACCTCCGAACGATCTCAATACACTCATTCGACGGCCAGGGCGTAAATTCACGAACTCCACATGGATAAGTTCGAGAAACCCCGACCAATGACAGTGGGTTAAAACGCCAACAAAGCATAAGCATCGCTCCTTCCATGAAGATTACGGCACGACATGAGGAGTGCCGAGACCTCATGGAGGATATCGAGGTGTTAGTACAGGGACGGGGTCCGAGAAAATTCAATGGTCATGACCGACGAGCCGGATAGTACGAGGCCCTCAACAAAGCCGTAAAAAGGAAGAAAAGAAGGGGTTGTGCCCCTAACAAGAAGACGGCCGAGGTGAAGACGAAGAAGGAGACGATGAACCGCATATGACGGAGTCATCTCCACCATTACGGGGCCTCACGAGTCACGAATTCCTCCTCAAAGTCAAGCCCGAAGTCCACATACCGCGAACCGGTCAATAAGAGGCTCGGAAGGGACGAAACGATCACCTTCTCCGAAGACGACCTCAGACTGCGGATAGTGCCCCACCAGATGCTACCGGTAATCCGGCGCAAAGGGTCGAAACAAGTTGGTGGCGCGATACATCGATAGTGGCGCGTCGGTAAGCATCTTTTTAAGGAATGCTTCGATAAGTTAGGAGTAGAGGAGGCTCAAGCAGCACCGCTACTAATTCAAGCTTCGCTCAGAGGAAACACGCCCTAAGGGATAATCGAGCTACCGTCACGGTGGGGAAAGCTCCGACAAGCTCCACCAAGGTGGTACATTTCTTCGTAGTGAAGGCCTACTCGCCGTATAACATCATACTGGGGCGAGATTGGCTGAATGCTGTAAGGGCGGTATGCTCAACATACCACCTGATGATGAAGATCCCCACAAAAGGGGGTGTAGCCGTTATCCGAGGGGATCGGAAGCAGGCCAATGAATGCTTACAAGTCGCCCTACGAGGTGCAGGGGCTCCAACCTAGCACCCACAGGCATAGCAACTAAAGAAACCCGAGGAGTTGGAAGTAAAAGAGACAACGCTATCTCGGCAGCCCGTGGAAGAGGTCACGCTATACAAAGACGAGCCACCAAGGTCGTCAAGATTAGCTTTACCGAGGCATCCGAATTGAGAGAACAGTTATCCAACTCCCGAGGGAATTCCGAGACGTATTTGCTTGGTCGCCTCGACATGACCGGGTATCCCTGGTATCATCACCCATAAGCTTAACATCGACCGAGCACAAAACCGCTTCGCGAAACAACGAATTTTGCAAATGAACGGAACCAAGTCATCCATGACGAGGTAAATCAATTACTAAAAGCTCGCATATTGTTCGGGTTAAATATCCGATATGGATAGCCAACCCAATGATGGTGAAGAAAGGAGGAGGGGGATGGCGAATGTGCATCGACTACACCGACCTCAATAAACATTGCCCAAAGGATTGCTATCCCTTCCCAACATCGATAAGAAGGTCGACGATTGGTCGGGTTCAAGTCTTCATTTTCTCGGACCTATATAAAGGGTATCATCAAGTCTTGATGGATGATGAAGATGTCACAAGACAGCCTTTATTACGCACTTGAGTCTTCGCATACGGAAAAATGCCATTCGGACTTAAGAATGCAGGAGCTACCTATCAAAGAATGGTAGACAAAATATTCCAAATTCTACATAGGTCGGAATGTAGAGGTGTCGTCGGCGACATCGTAGTAAAAGCATGGAGGAAGCCGCATGTGTCGCCGACCCGTGATCGCCCCTCGACTTACTACGAAAAGTCAACCTCAAACCGAACCCCGTAAGTGCACATTTGCGGTTCGGTCCGAAAAAATTTAGGTTGTTGGATTTCACAAGAAGGGTTAAAAGCCAACCCATCCAAGGTTCAAACCATTCTAGAAATGAAGATGTCAAGACCATTCACGACGGCACAAACCGACTGGGTCGATAACCGCACTAAGCCGCTTTCTTTCAAAGGTCATGACAAGCAGCTACCCTTCTTCAAGGTACTCAAAAGGCTCGGAGTTCTCTTGAATGATACACATAAGTCCGCTTTTGAAGATCTCAAAACTACCTCGCCAAACTTCCTACTCGTCTGCTCCGAAGAAGGAGAGGTCCTTTCCTATACCTCGCCGCTTTGGACGAAACAATAAGTGCGCCTTGAGTACGAGAGGAAGGACGCCGACTCCCTGTATACTTCATCACCGAGCATTAAAAGGCCCGTAAACAAGGTATCAACCTTTGGAGAAGCTCGCCTCAGCATTAGTAAACGCCGCAGGAGACTATGTCCATACTTCCATGCACATCCCATACAAGTCCTCACCGACCATCCACTTCGCAAGTATTGACGAACCGTAAGCTTCGTGGAGAATTGCAGTGGGCAATTGAACTGGCGAACAAGATATATCTTTCGCCTGCCGAGCCATCAAAGGTCGTTTTAGCGGACTTCCTTGCAGAGGCTCACTTGTAGAAACCGAAGCCCCGAGTCCGTGACGATAAAGCCGAAGCCGAACCAAAGGAGAAAACACCGGAGGATTGCCGGCAAGTCTACGCTGACGGGCTTCGGGAAAACGGTAATGGAGCCGGCATCTTGCTCCTTGGACCGATGGCCAAGAGATCACATACGCACTTTCGCCTCGCTAAAAATACGAACAACGGTAGAGTATGAGGCCTTGATCGCAGGACTTCGCCTAGCTCAAAGTCTTCAAATACGAGCAAGAAAGTTCATAGTGACTCTCAAGTCGTCGTAAGCCACATGTTGGGAAGACGAGGCAAAAGCGATGGGACGAAGAAATACCTCGAGAAAGCCAAAAGCCTACAACAAACTTTCTCCCACTTCCAGATAATTCGCATCCCAGGGAGCAAACGGGCGAGCTGACATCTTAAGCAAATTGGCCTCGTCGTCAACAAGCCCGCCAGTAGAGGAAGTTCAAAATCGAAGCATAGATGATGCTAATGAAGGAGCCGAAGTCAACGTAGTCTCTGACGAAGAGCCTAATTGGATGACTCCTATTCAAGAATACCTGGAGAAAGACGAATTGCCCCATGATAAGCTCGAGGCCAGGAGGATCCTGAACAAATCTTTGCGATATGTACTAGAGCAGGGAGTTCTCTACAGGAAATCATACCTCTAGCCTCTCCTAAGATGCTTGGGTCCGAACCGAGCTGATTACATACTACGGGAAGTGCACGAAGGATCATGCGGAAGTCACATCGAACCCCGAGCCTTGTCAAAGAAAGTCATGCGATGGAGATACTATTGGCGACAATGTTCAAGACTCACCAACCTTATGAAAAGGTGTCCAAGTGTCAAATTCATGGAACGTGCGAGGCTACCGCACCGACCTCGCCTCCGCATAAAGCCCTCGCCATTTATGCAGCGGAGGATCGACATCGTAGGCCGCTTCTCGCAGCGCCGGGCAACTTCAATTCCCGATTGTCGCGATTGACTACTTCACGAAGTGGGTAGAAGCTCAACCCTCGGCTAAGATCACAAGCAAACCGCCTCAACTTCGTGCCGAAGAACATAGTATGTCGATTCGGCATCCCTTATATCCTTCTTTTCGATAATGGGACACAATTCACTGATAAGATATTCAAAGATTGGTGTCAAGAGCTTCGGATCCAACAAAAGTTCACCTCGGTCGCCCATCCTCAAGCAAATGGTCAGACTGAAGTCACCAACATGACGATTGTGAAGGGTCTCAAAACCCGTCTTGACCGAGCTAAGGGTCTTTGGGTGGAAAATTTACCACAAGTCTTATGGTCATACCGAACAACACCTCGGACGGCGAACGGAGAAACGCCCTACAGTCTGGCATATGGAACCGAAGCAGTGATCCCCGCAGAAATCGGAATACCGAGCCCCCGCACCATTCACTTCTCCGCCGAAGCAAATGGGGAAAATCTACGAACTGATCTAGATCTGCTCGAAGAAAAGAGAGACCTCGCCTACATCAAGGAAGCTCGGTACAAACAACAAGTAGCTCGGTATTACAACCAGCGTGTCAAGTCCCGACAGTTCCGAGTAGGCGACCTCGTGCTCCGAAATAATGAAGTCAGTAAAGCCGCAAAGCTCGGCAAACTGGAAGCCACATGGGAAGGACCTTCACCGTAGGGAAAACGTATGTTAACCTCGCCCGAGGATCCATCTTGGGTGTTTAATTCACCATACATTGATTATAAACCTAGCATGCGTCTATATAATTAAATCGCAACACGCTAGGGTTTTCACGTGTTTACCTTTGATCTCAAGAGGTCGATGGAACGAGATGAAAGGATCGAACGGATCGGACTCGTGCTTTGACCTTCCGGATCAGATCCCGGTTTCCCAATCTCCAACGCCGAGTGAGGACGATCTATGGAGAATGCTTCGAAAATCACCCTAAGCTCTCTCAAAATTCTCGAAAATCTCTCCTATGCTTTCTTAGGAATTCTCGAAAATCAGAGGTTAAATGTGAGCATTAACCTAGACTTTATCTCATACCTTTATTTATAATGCACTACCTTAATCCCATATGGAAACTACCATAATCCTATATGGAAATTACCATAATCCTATATGGAATATTACCATAATCTTAGGATTATTTCCATACTCTCGTGATTATTTCCATACTCTCGTGATTATTACCATAATCTTATATGGAAAGGATCTATGCATATACCATAAATATAATTATATCCTTATGGATAAAGAGAATAAAATCTTGCCATTGAGCATCATGGGCGCCGATTTTCCTCTTTTCTACGGCCTGGATGGGCCAACCCGAGTGATCAAATGCAAGGAATAAAGATGGCCTCAAATAAATTAATTATCTTATGTTCACCCGAACATAAATTAATTTATAAACATTCGATCATGCCACTAGAGAAAGAATGTCGACTTACCCTTTATTACCGGGTTGAGTCGGCTTGCACTTAGACATTACAAATCCCGTATTTAAGATATCGAACGTCCATTAATCATTTCTAGCAATCATCGCTTAAAACGATTAATAACTTCATTTCCTTAAGTAGTACCACTCAACCTTATTATTGTACTTGAGCTAACTCAACCTCGCAGGTTTAGTACAATAAACCTTTGAGCTCCTTATGGGACGCCATCATCCTAAACGGATACGGTGACTGACATGATAACTAGCGTGACATACAAGATCGCCACCACCCAAGATCGCGGAGAATCTTGTTAGAACATATAACCTCACTCATAACAAGTCAAAGTGATGGTCAAGAACTCATACTCACCTAATACCTTATCGAGGTTTAGATCATCGTAAGTCACCGAGATCTTGGTTCTTCACGACGGTCGAAGAAAGAACACATCTCATCGTGATCCTTCAATACGCCGAGACGCACCAGATAGACAAGCAACTAAGTCAAGTCACTTATCTATATCTGCGGCTTTAAACCGACAACTCGTCCTTAAGTCGTCTCAACAGGAAACTTTTATATCTCATTAAGCTTGACCAATCATACGGACTTCTCGTGATCTTCACACACCGTATGATCTAACTTATATATGAGATAAGGACACGATATATGCAATCAAGTATTCAAATCGATAGAGATTGTAATAGTGGTAACGAAACATTGTATACAAGCTCAACCAAACGCTTTCAAGATACAAATCCAACAATCTCCCACTTATACTAAAGTAAACTTTAGTATACAATGAGTCTTTCTACTAGCTATTACAAACAACCATCACTTTGCTTCTCCCACTTATACAAAAGTTTCCTTTCTAAGTGGGTGCCATCAAGCATAATCCAAGTCCTCTAACGTGTCCATCGTAGACTTTTGCGGCGTGCTCTTCGTGAATGGATCCGCTAGATTTTCCGTCGATCAATCTTTTCAATCAGCACGTCACCTCGTCTAACGATTTCTCGTATGACATGGTACTTTCTCTCTATGTGTTTGGTCGCCTTGTGGGTCCGTGGTTCCTTCGAGTTTGCCATCGCACTGAAAGTTATCACAAGAAACTATGATACTCTTGGGCAAACCAGTACCACATCTAGATCCACGAGGTAGTTCTTGAACCATACAACCTCCTTAGAAGCCTCCGCCGGCTACATATTCGGCTTCCATGGTAGAGTCCGCAATGCATCGCCTTTGCACTCCGCCAGATACGGCTCCACCTCCCAAGGTAAACACATAGCCCGAGGTCGACTTTTTCTCATCACGGTCACTTGAAATCGAGTCCAGATAACCCAAAGGCATTAGACTATCTCGCATGGTAAACCAGCCTATAATCTCGAGTCCTTTTCGTGTACTTGAGTATATGCTTTCTCGCAGTCCAATGAGCTTGTCCTGTGGTTAGATCGATATTCAGCTACTATGCCTACCGTGATAGCGTATATCGGCCTCGTGCATAGCATTGCGTACATGAGACTTCCTACGGCGGAAGCGTAAGGAACTTGTCTCATTTCCTCTATCTCCTTTGCAGTCATAGGTGACTGCGTCTTAGATAAAGGAACGCCATGTCTGAAAGGTAGCAATCCTTTCTTGGCGGTCTGCATACTAAAACGAGTAATCACAGTATCAATGTAAGACGCCTGAGATAAGCTCAACATTTTCTTCTTGCGATCTCGGTAAACCTTGATCCCAAGAATGTACGCTGCATCTCCTAAGTCTTTCATTTGAAACTGATCGGATAGCCAACTCTTTACGCCCGATAATGACTTTTCACGTTGTTGCCAACTAGAAGGATGTCATCTACATAAAGTGCAAGAAATACCACATCACCGCTGACATCTAACCGATACACACAACTCTCGCTAGGCAACTGGTAAATCCATATGACTTTACTACCTCGCCAAAGCGTAAGTTCCATGATCGGAGGTTCGCTTAAGTCCATAAATGGACTTCTTAAGCTTCCATACTAGATGCTCTTCACCCTTTACCACATAACCTTCGTGTTGTCGTGCATATAGATGTCTCTACCTTCCTCAAGGTAACCGCTTTAGAAAAGCGGTTTTAACATCCATATGCCAAACATCTAGGTTCAAGTGGGCTGCTATGGCTAGAAGAATTTCATGGACTTGAGCATTGCTACAGTGAAAAGGTCTCATCGAAATCGATGCCCTCAATCTGAGTGTACCCTTTCGCCACAAGCCCGGCTTTAAAAGTCGAAACCTCCATCGGAATCTCTTCCTCTTGATATCCACTTACTACCTATGGCTTCCTTGCCATCCGGTAGAGGTGTCTTTCATATACATCCATAGCCGCTATGGACTCCATTTCTAAGTCCATAGCGGTGTGCCATGATCTTGCATCTATATCTTGTAGACGCCTCCTTGATGTCCATGGGTCGATTATTGCATGTTCGTCTCACTGACTAAACCAAGATTCACCCATGAACATAAATCGCTCGGGTTGTCGAACAACCCTCCCACTACGACGAGGTTCTACAGCACAATGGCAACGGTGGGTGCAGATACTTGTGGTTCTCTAACTTGCACAACTTGCTGTGTAGGTACCACTTAGACGGTCGGTATCTCCAAAGGAACTCCCACCCACTTCAATTTCTTGAAGTATCCGGTGTCGATCCTCCCACTAGACTCGACATCTCGCACCTTTCGCCTAATCGGTGGTGGAATACGATCATCTTCTAATTCAAGAATGATTTCAACTTTGGATTTATGATTTTCATGTAGTCCTCTTCTAAGAATCGAGCATTAGTGCTAATAATGACCTTCCGATCCTTAGACTATAGAATAAACCACCTTCGCCCTCTAGGATAGCCAATAAACCTTGCGTCGCCGATCTAGCTCCAACTTGTCGCCTTTTTGTTCAAAGACATGTGGATCGCCCCATATCCTTATGTGGCTTAAACCGGGCTTGCTACCAAACCACAACTCGAAAGGGTCTTTTCGACCGACTTGACGGTACTAGATTTAGCAAGTATGCCGCCGTCTCTAAGGCATACCCCGTAACTAAATAGGCAATGTAGCATAACTCATCATAGATCTAACCATTTCTAAAAGAGTCCTATTTCTTCGCTCGACACACCATTTTCTTTGTGGTGTCTTGGTGAAGTCTACCGGGATGTAATCCCACACTTCACTAGATAGTCCATAAACTTCGTTATCGAGGTATTCGCCACCGCGATCGCATCAGCATGACTTGATACTCTTACCCAGCTTCGCCTCCACTTCCGCCTTAAACTCTTTGAATTTCTCAAAGCATTCGCACTTGCGAAGCGGTATATGTATCCGCACCTTGAGTAATCGCCAATGAAAGTGACAAAATACTGCATTCTCCACGAGCTTGTGTGGACATAGGTCCACACAGTCGAATGGACTAACTCTAACATTTCTTTGGCTCTATAACCCTTCGCTTTGAAGGGTCCGGTCGACATCTTACCTCTATATGTGATTCGCAGATCCGAACGGAGTAACCGTGAGATTACCCAATGGTCCATTCTTAGCCGTCTTTGATCCTATTTAGATTGATGTGACCTAATCTAAGATGCCAGAAAAAGTAGAGTCATCTTGCAAGAAAACTTTCTCTTTTAGGTTTGATGTAGATGCAACATAGTTATAGGTATTATGTTTTGCGTAAATAGTATAAACCGAATTATATAAGGTGCCAACACGTATAACTTCGTCATTTCTTATGATAGAAACACCACTATCAAAAATAATGTAATATCCATGAGTAAATAATTTCAAACAGAACAAGGTTCCACCGAAAATCCGCACATATAAAACGCCTTTCAAAACTAAAACTGTTGTCCCAAAACATAAAGAACATCTCCAATCGCAATGCCGACTTTCTTTAGCGTTGCCCATGGAGATCGTTATCTCGCCATCAAACAGCCCTTGTCCGCAGAACCCCGCAAGGTGTAACAAACATGATCGCCATACCAGATTTACTACCCAAGAACGGGTAGAACAAGTCGCTAAACATGTTTCCACATTAAAGCAAACGGCGACTGAGCCTCGAGCATAGGGCACTTGGCCTTGAATGCCCGGGCCCACCGCACTGAAGCACTTGCCTCTTCTCCTTCGCTTCTTCAGCCTCCGTGGCAACCATGTTCTTGCTCCCATTACTCCCACTATTTCCTCGCCTCTACCACCTTTGGTACCCCTTTTCTATTTCCATTTTGCGATGAAAATTTTGGGCCCTTAGATGTGCTAGCAAGAGCATGTGCCCTTTTCCCATAACTCCTTCCGCAAAGAATGAGATCATTAAGCAACCGACTAAGTGTAAACTCGGTCTTGCTCATGATCGCATTCACGCCGAAAGTTCTCAAAAGACTTGGGCGGTATTGAGGATGATATCGACCTTGGCTTCACCACAATACCTCCTCCCAACCGATCAAGACTATCCATGAGATGAGTCATGGGAGACATGTTCATGGACCGAACTTCCTTCTTCCATCTTACACACCAAGATTTCTCTCATTGTGTGGAAGCGATCGTCCGATCCGATCGCCCAAACTTACTCTCGAGACTCGACCAAATATCGATCGCGTCTACCATCGATCGATGTCAGCACCGCAAGCCTTTGGACATAGTAGTCATCATATAGCATTTAGCCATATTGTTTGACTTATTCCAAAGTCCGCTGACTCTCCGCTCATTAGTCGACGCGCCGATGGGGCATCGGGTTTAGGAGTAGTGAGAACAAACACGTGTTCTTCAATGATAAGAACATATTCCATGTTTCGCTTCCACTCGATAAAATTTGGACCGGATAACGGATTTTGTGCGAGCATATTGATAATCGGCGTAAGAGACATATCTCAAACGATAATGTAAAACACATAAGCATACGATCGCAAATAATTCGTAATAATAATATTGTAACCTTTGATAAAACAATATTAATCAAACCTCCAATCGCCCAAGGAATTCCACATGCAAGCCACGCTGTGGATCGCTTACATGAACCCCCGACTGCACTAAAATATACCTTTTAGTCGCTTAATTTCAATCCATGTCAACTTATCCTTACGACAAATGAAATTAACGATCGACCTTACTAGACCACATCACTATCGCAAGAAGGGACTTCATGAAGTTGTACTTGAGGTGATGTCTAAGCAATGACCACAATTTTAACAAAGAAGATGAATTCTTAGAATTGGTATACTCACCGGACCATACCGCCCAATTCAAATTCTTTTGTTATCTCATTTCATATCTATCTCTAGAGAACTTATGAAAATCGCATATGCAAGCCAGCGCGTGGACGCTTTACATGAAACTCCCACTTCTCAATAGATTTAAAATGTTTTATTTAGAAATCTCATCTAACAAACTTATGATAAACAAGGCAAGCAAGCCACGCTGTGTGGACGTTTACTCACGTCAGGCCTCACTTTGTTTAGAGATCAAAAGTGGAGGTCTTGACATTTTAATTTGAAAAATTAATTTGTCGGGTTGCTGCTTAATCATTTTATTCAAAAGTTTTGTCCATGCAGATCACGTAATCTTAGCATGCTTTTCTATAGAACTCAACATGTAAAACATGCTCAGTAATTCTAAAATATGCTTGATAAACGCGATAAACCTAGCATGCTTACTATGCGCATCCAATTACATAAAACACATAAAGGTTTGTCAACGTAATATAAACATACATAGCATGCTACCGCATAATTTAAACATCCACGACATGCATATGAACGATAAAATAAAATAAAACGCTCATCGCGCCCAATCGTGAAACCCGACATTTAAATCTAATCTATTACATAGATTTACAAAGCACAATATAAAACTTGACGGCCTCGCGCGTGCGGGCACGGACCGATTCAACAACAGGCCTCGCGTGCACCCGCACGCACCGAAAATCTGGATCGGGTCGAAAAGCGGGTCCGGGCGGGTCAATGTCAGGCCGGGCGCGCTGCCAGGCAAAGCCCACCGTCGCCCGCCCAAGCACCGCGGTACCGCGCGCTGTTCGCGGCTACCTCACGTCGCTACGCGACCGCGACCGCCGAGCACGCAGTGCGCCGCCGCCCGAGCGCCGAACATCCGCCGAGATGTCGCCGCCAGCGGCCATACCGCGATCATGAAGTCCGCTTTCATGGCGTCGGGTTTCGGCGCCAACGCGCCCCCATCGCCCGCTAGCTCGCAGACGGCCGCGCAGCCTCGCGGGTAATCTCGCGATCATGAAGCTCGCCGCTAGGCGCCAGGATCTCGCGAGAACGCGCCCGTCCTGCCGCAGCCCTCGCGATCGCCCTCGCGATCGCGAGGCTCGCCGAGAAAACACCCGGATGATCGCCGAGACCTGCTTTTTCCGTCGCTTCGCTCTTCGCTTCTTTCGTCTTCGCTCTTCTTTTACGTATAAGATTTACGTAATAAAATCTAATCTAACCACGGATTTTCTCGTGGTGTAAAACAAACACGACAATACAATAAACGAGCCACGATGAACCACGGATCCACAATTATTAAAACGCACATAATAATCAAACGTGAATTAATCCAACAGAGCCAAGATTCGATCCCGTGCTCGATACCAATCGTAGGAAAACGATGTTAACCCTCGCCCGAGGATCCATCTTGGTGTTTAATTCACCATACATTGATTATAAACCTAGATGCGCCTATATAATTAAATCGCAACACGTTAGGGTTTTCACGTGTTTACCTTTGATCCAAGAGGTCGATGGAACGAGATGAAAGGATCGAACGGATCGGACTCGTGCTTTGACCTTCCGGATCAGTATCCGGTTGCCCAATCTCCAACGTCGAGTGAGGACGATCTATGGAGAATGCTTCGGAAAATCACCCTAATCTCTCTCAAAATTCTCGAAAATCTCTCCTATGCTTTCTTAGGAATTCTCGAAAATTGTAGGTTAAATGTGAGCATTAACCTAGACTTTATCTCATACCTTATATTTATAATGCACTACCTTAATCCCATATGGAAACTACCATAATCCTATATGGAAATTACCATAATCCTATATGGAATATTACCATAATCTTAGGATTATTTCCATACTCGTGATTATTTCCATACTCTCGTGATTATTACCATAATCTTATATGGAAAGGATCTATGCATATACCATAAATATAATTATATCCTTATGGATAAAGAGAATAAAATCTTGCCAATCGAGCATCATGGGCGCCCGATTTTTCTCTTGCTACGGGCCCGGATGGGCCAACCTGTGGATCAAATGCAAGGAATAAAGATGGGCCTCAAATAAATTAATTATCTTATGTTCACCCTGTAACATAAATTAATTTATAAACATTCGATCATGCCACTAGAGAAAGAATGTCGACTTACCCTTTATTACCGAAGTTGAGTCGGGCTTGCACTTAGACATTACGAATCCTCAGATTTAAGATATCGAACGTCCATTAATCATTTCTAGCAACTGATCGCTTAAAACGACACAACTTCATTTCCTTAAGTAGTACCACTCAACCTTATTATTGTACTTGAGCTAACTCAACCTGCGGGGTTTAGTACAATAAACCTTTGAGCTCCTTAAGGGACGCCATCATCCTAAACGGATACGGTGACTCGACATGATAACTAGCGTGACATACAAGATCGCCACCACCCAAGATGCGGAGAATCTGGTTAGAACATATAACCCTCACTCATAACAAGTCAAAGTGATGGTCAAGAACTCATACTCACCTAATACCTTATCGAGGTTTAGATCATCGTAAGTCACCGAGATCTTGGTTCTTCACGACGGTCGAGAAGAAGAACACATCTCACCGTGATCCTTCAATACGCTCGAGACGCACCAAAGATAGACAAGCAACTAAGTCAAGTCACTTCTTATCTATACTGCAGCCTAAACCGACAACTCGTCCTTAAGTCGTCTCACCAGAAACTTTTATATCTCATTGCTTCGACCAATCATACGTACTTCGTGATCTTCTACACACCGTATGATCTAACTTATATATGAGATAAGGGACATGATATATGCAATCAAGTATTCAAATCGGATAGAGATTGTAATAGTGGTAACAGAAACATTGTATACAAGCTCAACCAAACTGCTTTCAAGATACAAATCCAACACTTACCGGGTCAAGAAGTCCTCGAAAAGGAGCCTATAAGCTCGCCCATTTGTCCGAAGGAGCAAATACCCAACACATGGCACAACATTCATTTGAAGAGATATTTTGCATAAGTGTCAAAAGTTGAGTCTTGTTAGTCTCGAGCCCTCATTAGTCGAGTCCAAGTCTTGTCGCCTTGTTCCATTATCTTTTATCAATAAAAATCTTTTCTTTTCTCTATCTATTTTTATCTCGCATGTTTTTATTTGTCACTTATGCATATAACTCTTATAAAGCGAACTATACCCTCTTTGAGAGGACTTAACTATACCCCGACGGAGATGCACTACCTTCGCTTAAAACGAAGACTAACTATAAACGCGTAAGGGACCACCCTCCCGATAAAACTCGCAAAACAGAACCCATACCTTCGCATGCGAGGAAGGATACCTTCGCTCATTTCGAGGACGGATACCTTCGCTCGAGGACCTAACTACCCCGATTATTTTGAGAAAGCTTCGATGAGGATGATACCTTCGCTTATTTCGAGGACGGATACCTTCATACGAGGACGAAATACCCTCGCTTATTTCGAGGAAGCTTCGCACGAGGACGGATACCTTCGCTTGTTTCGAGGACGGATACCTTCAGACGAAGACAAACTACCTTTGTTTACGGTAAGGACGAGCTATCTTCGCCTAAACAAGGATGACCTACCTTCTCGCTGGTTACGAAATTAAAGACAAGTGTTCTTTAAAAGTCAACACAAAACAAAATAAATTTTATTTCAAAATATACGCTTTGTACATCACGAGGACGAAGAGGTCCGGATACCGAAAAGTCGAGCCAATCCCTAGCAAAATCGGGATTCAACAGAGCATCTATACTAATCCTACCTCTACCTCGTCCCCGATCTACGCCATGAGCCCCGCCACCGACTTGCCACTGACGATGCAGCCGCTAGATCGACCTCGCCGCCGATGACGACCGGCTCGGCCCTTGAGGATCCACGCCGCTCTTGGGCCATATCGCGTCTCTCTTGAGCTCGCCACTCCGGATCGTTAAAATTCGGAACATTTATTGTAGTACGGGCAGGCTGAGACGTCCCGGCAGAAGAAGAGACCGGAGTATCCGGTTGAAGCAGTTCTTCGAGCTGTGGGTCGACGAGCAACGATACCTCAGATATGCCTCCGAGTCTTTTCAATTCGGCGAACTGCTCCGTGAACTGCCAGGATTTCTTGCCATACTCACGCCTGTACCTCGCACAGCGAGCAGCAGCCTCAACAACCTTTGCTTGACTCGTGAATGGTCATCCCACCACTCGTGGACGACTTCCTCATACTCGAGTGCTCTTCACTATGGTTCTAGCCTCCTCCTGCAATCTCTGACTTCTCCTCCAACTCCAAGAGGCGAGCCTGAAGCTCGTCACAGCTCTCCTGGGCAGCCCTAAGCTTCAGACGCCTCCGCCACATGGTCTAGCTGTTCCTCAAACGGAGGAGTTCGATCTCTTTTGATTCAATAGCCCGCGTCAAAACCGCGATGTGATTTAACCAAGGGGAAGCATCAGGCATTTCAGGAGAAGACTGGACAAAGAGAAAACAAGAAGGCAAGTCTCTTCAGTGAAAAACAAATTTTATTAAGGCCTCAAGGGCAGAATATTGTGCTCAAGTATACAAAAAAAATAAAATTTACAAGGATCAACTGACCCCGCCATCAGCTCCGAGTTGCATCTCCTCGTTGCCAACCCCGCCTGCCTCAACTTCGGCCGCCGCCACCTCGGCCTCTTTCTCAGCTTCGGCCACCGCCACCTCGGCCTTCTTATAAGCTTCAGCGGCCGCCACCTCTGCCTCCGGCTCCTTACTCACCGCCAGATAGCTTCGGATAGGGGATCTCGATCCACCGAGCAAGCACGGACAGACTCGGCAGTCAGAGTCGAGGACGAGGCCAGACTCTGAATAACGGGCAGGCTCTTCAGACCGCCAGCAAGGAGACCAACGTAAGACCGCACCAGAGCGTCAGTCTCCACCACCTCGTATCCATACTTAGTTTTATCTAAGTCAGGATAGTCATCGACGACGTCATCCAATGTGTCGGACACCGCCCTCTTATTCGCCAGCCGGCCATCTTGTTCGCCACCGAGAACTTCCGAGACAAAAAGTTTCTGGTGTGGCGAGAAGCTCCCCTGTGAAGCAGCGCCTCGGCTTCCTCACCGCCGCCTCCACTTCGGCCTCAATCCGACCTTGGCTGCCCCGGCCGGCCGCCCGCCTTCAAAGGTTATCTCGGCCGACGCCCGCCTCGCAGCCTCAACCCCAGCCTCGACCTTCTCCACCACGGCCAAAGCCTCGCCTCCTCTCGGCCGCAACCCGAGCCTTCTCCTCCGCCTCGATCGCCTCCGCCACAAGAAGGGTCTTCCCTCCAGCCCCGGACGTGATTTGCCAAATGCTCAAATGAGCCACAACATCATTCGATGCCCGACAACAAGCTCGGACACGTGTCAATTGAACCTTTACGCCCTCGGTCCCCTAATAAAGCTAACAACATCAAGCAAAGCCTCAACATAATCGGAAAAAGTACAGCACGGTGCATTACTGGGGAAAAGGCGGATGTGCGACCTCGGTGCCAAGGATCGCGCAATCGCCGCCGCCGGCGGGAGGATGACGCTTCTTTTTCGGGCGGGAGGTGCGGAGGCGGCGGATGCTTCGCTGAGGCGACGAAGTCTTCGGCCGAGGCGACGAACGTTCCGGCCGAGGCGAGGTCGCGGCCTTCTCACCCTCTTAGGGTGACCTCGGGCGTAGTCTTCGCCGCTTTCTTGCGCGGCTCGGACTCGACCCTTTCTCTTCCTCGAGGACACGAATTCCACTACGTAAATAACAAATGTCAAGTCAATACAGAGCAACACAAAAATATTATGACACTAAAGCTAAGTGCAGGGCCTCACCCCTCACCGGCTCGTCTGCCACAGCAGTTAGGTCATAGGGGCTCACCAGTAGCCGCTAGTTCGGCCTCGGAGAAGACTTCACAACCGTGCCAACCCGGTCCAGATCGCTCCACATCACCAAGCAATCCCCAACGGCTACATCACCAACCTCTCACGCCCAAGCGACCAGAAGAACTATTAAACCGCGTAAGAAGTACTTCTTCTGCCAGTTTGATATCTTCGACTTCGTCTTTATTTTAAATTTACGACGGGGTGATAAGTAATACCACCCCGCACTAAATTTAAGGCGAAAAAATCTAAGGATGAGCCCTAGACTCAACGGGAAGTTATGCCTATGTGCATATATACCAAGGCCCGTCAGGTGACGAAAAGAGTTCGGTGTTATTTGGGCAGCGGGATAGCAAAAGTCATTGTAACTCAACAAACACGGAAGGATAAGGAAGACGAAGACCGCTTAAGGCGTCCTCAGATATCTCGTTACAAAACCATACGGAGGAAGGCTAGCCCTATCCCGGACGAGGGCAATTAACCCAATGGATTCCTGGAACAAAAATTTAGAGCAAGCTCTAATATCGAAGGAATTGTCAAACAAGAAACGAAGAAACTTTTCCTAAATCATAATAAGGAGGATATTCTAATCTACACAAGATAGGTTGGGGGAACCAAGATGATAATTTCAAAATCCACCGGAGAATCCGGTGGTGACCTGAATACGATACGGCGTTCGGGTACGTGAGAATCGATCGGTGACGAAGATGAGGAAGCCATAACTTCATCGGTTTTAAATTCGAGGAAGATAGCAATCAAACTCACGAGGACGATAATGGCGACAGAAGAATCTCTGGAACACAAGAGGTTTCTGAAATTTTTGAATATCAAATATGTAAGTGATAGACGAAAAGGCGATCGCGGAAGTTATTCTCCCGATATGCACTTTATCGGAATCCAACCGCTACATTAAATGCGCATTAAATGCTATGAGGCATCCACGTTCAGCCTCGGCTTCACGCCCATAAAGGCGGCCGACCCAAACACTCGGCATAACGCCTCGTTAGACGGTTACCAAAGACCCTCGGCATAACACCGTCAAATGAACCAACAAAAACCTCGATAACGCCATGTCGGTGAGCGGTCCAAAGACCTCGGCATAACGCAACTCGTCAGCGGTTACCAAAGACCTCGCATAACGCCTCGTCGGTAAGTCGATCAATAACCTCGGCATAAAGCCCGCCAAGTGAAGCCCATCCAAAGACATCGCCCAAAGACTAATCAAGTCAAGCCAACAAAATACTGAAGTCAATATACAAGGATATCTACTAGATCGACCATGCTCCACTCCGTCGCGGACACATCTATGGCAAATATCCCCAAACCCATCGCGACCTCGCTTGCGTCTTTTGGGGATATGATAGGATACGCCCAACTCCTGTGCCCAAGCATCGTGCCCAACATAAATAAGCTCGATATGAAGCTCGGCCCATCGAGTCCGCCCAAGAGAGCTTCTAACCGGTAGGAACGCAAAAGATTCGGTCATATCTATGAGAATCCTAATTAGAGAGAGATAGGATTCAAATCCTATCTTAGAATAGATCTCGATTCGAGATCTAGGTTATCATAATCGTGTATAAATAGAGGATAGATTAGACGGAAAATATCATCTACACTTCAGTAATCACCCTCATACTTTCAATACACAAATACTATCTCTCCCTGGACGAGATCTTATTCATAGATCGAACCACGTAAATCTCTGTGTTCTTGCGTGCATTTATTTTCCTTACGAAATTAAGATCGATCAATAATTATACACGCGAACGTGCAGATGGCCTTTTTTCTGATTCGTATTATTAAGATGAGACGTAGGTGTGCAGATGCAAAAGGAAAATAAAAGAAGAAATAAATGGTAACAATTCGGTTATTTAATCAAATTCCGACTAAATTTGGAGTCAATTATGGTTTTATTTTATTTTAAATTTTAACTTCTGATTTTCTTGAAGTTGAATTCATTATTCTAAATTCAACTTTAATGGCCTTTTAAAAAATATCTCAATTTTTGAAAAATAGTTTTGCATATGATCATTCAATATCATTTTAAATTTAACATGAGAATACGTAATTTTAATTTTGATGAAATTACTCACGTAGAATATTAGAGGTCCACATCATTTTCTATGTTCATAGATTTTGATCAGATATTAGATTTGAAAAAGTTGGTCAGCTCAAATTAAATGACCGATCGACCATTTTATTGAATGAAGAAGATTAGTAGATATTTACGATAATTTTTTTTTAGTAACTCACAATACGTGTCACAATTAACTTTTTCGAATATTCCCTAACACATTCTAGGATAACACTCTTAAGGAATCGGATATATGACAACCTTTCCAATTGCTCGATTTGTCTCGAGATACGAGAAAGCATCCTTAACCTTGTCGAAGGGGAATGGTCCCTTAGGATCGAGCACCGCCTTGAGCTTCCCACTCTCCAAATACGGATTGACTTTTTCTAAGAAGTCTCCGCTCGAAGTCAACACAAACGTAGAGTCCTTTGGATCAATCACTACCACGCTACCACCTTCCTTCAACGCCTTCATCGCTCGATCTCTTTCTCCTGTTTACATTCAAACAAATTTCGAGTCTTCATATTTTTCTAAAAGGATTTTCATAATCATTCCAAGACGGTTAATTAGGGTAATTACTAGTCTAATTACCAATGGCGTCATAAACTAGGTCGAATTTGGTATCCAAATCTTCGAAGTTTTGCTTGGTGTAGTCAATAACCAAATCAGCACCAAAGCTTTTCACTAATTCCAGCTTCAGAGTGCTGGCTGTCGCACCGATCATCGAAGCACCAAACACATGTTTTGCTAGCTGCATAATCGATCGACTTTTTTTTTTTACTATTTCTTCATCATTATTAGTCAGTTTACAGTAGTGTTGCCATTTGAATTTTAAAAGAAGAAAATAGAAAAAGAAGGAAGATAAGTTGTTGCTATTGACGTGATAAGTGTCACGTGATCATGGTTCCTGAATTACAAGTGATCCAACACCAAAAAATGAAAAAAACTAAAGAAAAATGAAAATAGTACACAAATGAAACACCAAAAAATGGGATAGATGATCTCAAATTAAATGATGAGACTAACAATATTGAGATAGAAATATATGAGATAATAGAGGATTTTTTAATACGATGTACCTGAATTACAAGTGATCCAACACCACCAGCTCCTCCGAGGACAAGGATAGATTTTCCCTCGGAGAAACCGGCCCTTTTGAGGCCCTCGTAGGCTGTCTCTAGGGCAAGAGGGAGAGAAGCAGCCTCCACAAAATCTAGATTCTTGGGCTTGAGAGCCAACAACTTCTCCTCAGCAGCCGTGTACTCTGCCAAACTACCCATCTGTTTGGGATCTTCAAATGCTTTCTCAATTATGTCTCCATAAACCTCATCTCCTTCCTTCAAATTCCTCACTTCACTCCCAACTCTAACCACCACTCCAGCTACGTCAAAGCCCGGAACAATCTGCAAGAGATACTTTCAACAATCGGCACACGAAATTGTCCATTCCAAAATAATCTCTTATTGGAAAACATTTAACTTTGCACAAGTTTACAAAATGTACACATGACGTGCAGTGCCAGTGTTGCACAGGAATCCAACTAACAAGTCTATTCCATGAAAGTGCAACATCTCATATTGCATCTATTGATATGATCGCTGCATGTCAAAGAAATTTAAGATCTACCAAATCTTTTAATGAAAACTCACGAAAATTAGAAGATGTTTACATAAGCAAACTTGGACATATTTTTTTCTTATTTACTCAGGGCGGAGCTGAGGTGATCTTCAACAATCTATTTTTTTTAACCCTATAAAACTGATTTTGTTTTTCGATTTGTTTACTTTAGCATATTTCTAGCTGAAAAATTGGACTTTAGCTCTTTTAAGCTATATTTCCGGGTTTTAGGCTCCACCCTTTTGCACTGTCATGCAATAAATAATCTGGAGAAAAGAGAGAGAGAGAGATACAGGAAGAGGTGAATCAGTGGCCCTGAATAAGCCGAGGCGTCTCTTGAAATCGACAGGATTAAGAGCAGCTGCGACAACCTTGATCAAGACCTGATCATCCTTGATTTCAGGCACTGCAACATCCGACTCCAGCTGCAACACATCTACGCCGCCGTACTCTCTGTAGATCCACGCCTTCATTTCGGACTGTCTGCAACAAATTCTTATTGAGATTGCTTATTTACAAGGAATTTCTTGACACACCAACTGCTTGATAATATGAAACTGATAATTATTCTATCACTTCTTCGTTTATGGAGCTCCAAATAGAAATACTAGAAGATGCTGGCTCAAGTTCCATGCGGAGGTTAGTTGAGGTATTTCCATTTTTATTATGTAAGTTTCAATAGTATTCAATCCATCTTAAATTTATCTTTCCACTTAATCGATGAAAGTGATGATTTTGTGGCTAAAAATTCGTGAATTCAAATTTCACTTGGAACTTTTTTAGGTCACAAACTTTATTACAATTTCATTATATATCCTAAATTCCGTCAAAAAATTATATATAACCTAAACTGGAGGATAGAACGACTTAGTAATCATTGCAAACAAATATAATCATTTTGGATTTAACTTTTGTTTGCAAAAATTCAATTAAAATATTTTAAAGATGAAAGGGAGATTTAGGTGATGCCAAACAAATTCTTTATTATCTACCGGCCGAATTAAAAAAGGTCAAGTTAAAGTTTTCTTGTTCTTCTTTAGTATTCTTTATTGGGAAATGCTACGTCATTGCATACGATTTTTCATCTGCTTTTGATTAATTATTAGATACTTTTGGTTAAAAAGACAGATAACGAATCCTTTGTGCTCAATCATCTAAAATTAGGAAAATACTCAAAACAAAATGTTCATCATTACAAAATCAAAGATAATACACAAAATCCATGCACACGTACATATAAAATTTGTAGACATACATGCAAATATATAAGTGCTGAAGGATACAAAATTCTAGCTCATGCAACACTCGACAAAATCCACACAACATACTAAAGAAAGAGTATCAATCAAATTTTTAAGTAAATTTTCTTCCAAGATTGTAGGCAAACTTTAGTATTCATGCATCAATGTTCACCCTTTTTTCCTCCAATTTTATTCCTTATACCATTTCTCACCATCACTGATCCACCCTGCAGCAGTGGCCTTTCTTCATCTACCGCCACTCCTCGCCTGCCTTGCCCTCATCGTGCAAGGCGCAATCCGAGTGGAGATCAAAGTCACACTCGTCACAATAGTAAGACCATATGCGCCTCCTCATCGCACTGCCGCAGTTGAAGAATGGCGCTAGGTGAGCACGAGCTCATGGTCGTGAGACGCGTGCTTGACCTTCTCCGCCACCCTTCCGCCATCTTCTCACGAGGCTTCAATCTCCTTGATCCGGTCAGTCGTGAAAGGATACGCTGAGCACCGTGGCACATGATCTTCTCGAGCATCGGTTGGGACGGTTTTCCTCGTCGGGCGATGGCAACCACCATCGAGATGCCCGGACCTTGAACAAGCGGCTTAGGGTTTGCTTCCGCTTGTAGCTAAACGGGAGAGCGAGCCATGGCATCTTCGAGAAGAACTTGTCGAGCGTGCTTGATCTCGGTCGCCGAGATAAATATTACTTCCAAGGATCGCCTTTTCCTTGATTTCGTTATAGGCTTTTGTGAGTGCGGAAGGAACGTGCGACACGGCGGCACCACCAATGAGTGTTAGTAAGTTCTTGAATTAACTAAAGAGCGCGGCGAATAAATTCATCAAGAACGGATCAAGATCTATAATTACTATACGAAGAGCCCTATGTACACGATAGATAGATAACTTACTAGTTGCAAAGCTTCCAATAAGTTCTTCGAGATCGTCTCCACAACTATGGTATCCACGTGTATTGAATCAGGTGCATGAACGATTCCTCAGTATCAAAATTTAACGAGAAAAGCCAAGAATCTCCTATTGAATTTTACGGTAGTTTTTATCAAAGTGTTTTCTGTAATGTACTCACGTTAATCTCAAATGATTAACTTCCCATTATAAAAGAAAACCACCCACCACCTAGTTTGTATGGGCTTTAGTTTAATTAATTAATGGTCCAACAATTAATTAATTAATTAAGCCCATAATCTAATTTCTAGTCCATTTAACTTTCAATCTCCCACTGACTAGTATTAGACAACATACCGCAACCGTGCATATACCCGAACCGATTAACAATACACTTGATAGTGTGACCCAATAGGCCCCATTACCGACGATGATCTAATCAAAGTCGCACAAAACTCTTGGATTGCGTTGTGCAAATAACTCGATATATGACGGACGTTTACGTGAAAGCGAGAAACAAACCTTTACATGAAGTTCATGTAATATCATTTCATTCATGACACACTCGATTGAGCTGAGATTTTGCTATGTGTCTATCCCAATAGCTCAACCATTTTTCCCATCTTTATTATAAGACCCGTATGATCATATTCAATTACTTTAATCAATATATCTCTTAGATCGCAATGACTTTGTGGTCGAATAATATAGAAAATAAGTGCTCACTCGAAATTTAATTGAGAATGAATCCCATTCTTGGCTCAACTACCATTTTCATTTGTCTCGTGATGCACCCAATCCAAGCCGTGTCTTGCCACTCGCAGCGCTGCCTTGGTCAAAGCACAAAGACTCAACAAATAAAATGTGTAATGACCTCAAGTCTAAGGACTATTACATACTCACACACTAAGAAATCGTAGACATCTAACAAACGATTTAATAGTAGGGTATACCAATATTCTCCAAAGTATTCATGTGTCCATCACGGATATCAAATATCACGTAGTTGCGAGAACCACTACATTCTCTAAGAATGTGATGCAGACCACATGCTAACCTATGACATATCATCAATATCTCATTCTTGATGATCATTGGTTAGGGTTATTTTAGAATTACACTTTATCATCGATGTCTCACAACAAAAATGACAGTGATAATTCAAGGGAACATATAAGAGAATAACGACAAACATCCAAATAATTATTCCATGAAATGCACAAAACCCATAGATAAAACATTATCTTCAATTGTGATCAAAAGTAAGTATGTTTCAACAAAGGAGTTTCTAAAACATACAAACTTTAAACTCCCACCAATCAAAGCCAACATCCCACATCAAACACACAAGCTCTCACATGACTTGGTAAAAGGTCACTAAGATATCGTCGATGGCACTCTTTCTAATTTTACATTGCACATTTCTATTGTTTCTCTAATCAGATGATATCGACTTGGAACATGTTTGTTCCTGTTTGGAAGCTAGCATCAGTGTACCCAGTCACTGATAGCTCTGGCTGCTCACCATAGACTAAGAAGTATTCTTTAGTCCTTCTAAGGTACTTAAGAATAATCTTAACAGTTTTTCAATGCTCCTCACCGGGAGTTTGCTGAAATATGTCCATCATGCTAAGCGCATAGGCCACATCTGGCCTAGTGCATATCATGACATACATGATCAATCCTTCTTTGTCATTTTCATGCAAGCAACTTCTTTGTCATTAGAAGGACAATCCTTCTTAGACAACTTGATGCCATGTCCCATAGGAAGAAATCATTTCTTAGAATTTTCCATTGAGAAACGCCGTAGCAATTTGTCTATGTAAGTGGATTGTGATAGCCCTAACAATCTATTAGGTCTATCCAGATAGATTTTGATCCTAAGGATGTAGGAGGCCTCACCGAGATCCTTCATCATAAAGGATTTAGACAGTCGCCTTTCACGGATTGCATCATGGATCGGTCGCTCCCATAATCGTAATGTCATCGACATATATGACTGTGTAGACAACGCTTCGATTCTCGCGCTTACTATAAACGCAAGTGGTCCTCTTTGCTTCCGACAAAATCAAACAATTTGATAGCTCACAAAACAAATATTCCAACTCCTCGATGCTTGCTTGAGTCCATAAATGGACTTCTTTAGCCTACATACTGCATTTGGCATCTCTTTGGACACAAAACCTTCAGGCTGTGTCATGTAGACATCACCTTCTAGTTCTCCATTGAGAAACGCGGTTTTGACATCCATTTGCCAAATATCAAAATTGTAGTACGTAGCTATCGCAAGTAATATCCTAATGGACTTGATTTTTGCAACTGGTGAAAATGTCTCGTCATAGTCAATGCCTTCACGCCGACTATAACCATTTGCCACCAACCTAGCCTTGTAGGTTTGTACCTTACCATCTGCATCTCTCTTCGTTTTGAAGATCCATTTGCAGCCTATGGGGTAAACCCCATCTGGTAAGTCAACTAGTTCCCAGACTAGATTGAAGTACATCGAGTCCATTTCAGATATTAAGGCTTCTAGCCACATCTTTGAATCGGTGCCCGACACCGCTCATTATAGGTCTTAGTTCATCATCATCCGATTCGACTTCATCATTTTGGTTCTCAACCATTAGATTCAATCTTCGGTGCACGACGAGTCCTCTCGTGGCCTATTGAGTCGGGTTGTTTCTTGCAGTTCATGCTGCTCATTCTAAACGTGGGTAGTTCTTCCGTGTTGATCGATCAACATTTTGGATATTCTCAAGAATTTCATCATGACTTTCTTGAGGCGGAGGTGGCACAACCATTGTGTCATCTTGTATTTGATGAATCTCATTGTCTTCTTGAAATGGTGGTGGCCCTCTAAGAGTCATTTTCCCTCCCAATAGATCATCAAATACTCCCACTGAATTCTTGTTTACACCATTAAACAATCATTCGTCCTCTGTGTTGTTTTTTGGTTCTTGAATTGCTTCAAGATCTACCGATGTATGATCTTGTTCCTTGGAGATGTAAACATCTTCAAGAAACGTCACATTCCTAGATATGATCACCTTGTGATCTCCCGGTAAATAAAATTCATATCCTTTTGTTTTCTTTGGATATCCCACAAATAACATTTATCACTTTTTTATTCCAACTTATCAGTCTGCATCTTTTTAACAAAAGCAGGACAACCTCAGGTCCGCATATGTTTAAGACTTGCTATTTAACCACACCATAGCTCATATGGCGTTTTCTCGACTGATTTAGATGGAACCCTATTCAGAATATAAACGGCAGTTAGTAAGGCATGGCCCCAAAGGAATAAAGGGAGACTAGTGAAACTCATCATGGATCGAACCATATCTAATAAAGTTCGATTCCTTCTCTCGGATACACCATTCATTTGTGGTGTTCCCGGAGGTGTCAAGTCTGACCGGATTCCATGTGATTTCAAGTAATCAAGAAATTATCGGCTTAAGTATTCCCCTCCTCGATCTGATTGAAGATTCTTGATACTTTTACCAAGTTGTTTCTCGACTTCTAACTTAAACTCTTTAAATTTATCAAGAGCCTCGATTTGTGTTTCATCAGATACATATATCCATATCTTGAAAAATCATCGATGAAAGTTATGAAGCACGAATATCCACCTTTGCTTGAGTTGGAAATGGTCCACACATCCGAGTGGATTAACTCTAGCAAGTATTCGCTTGTAACCCTTTCCCGTAAAATCGCTTCTTAGTCATTTTGCCTTTGAGACAAGATTCACAAGTACTATATGATTCAAAATCAAATGGTGTGAGATAATCCAATTTTCTCGCCTTGCTATCATTTTCTCATTGATATGACCAAGTCTACAATGCCGTAGATAAGCAAGATTATTCAGACATTTAGCTTAGGTCGTTTGTTTTGCACATTGAGAATATTTTGTTCACATTCAAGCATATATAAACCATTCGAAGAAAATCATTTCCATAAAGTACTCCATTAAGAGAAAAAGTCTGTAACTTTGTTTCCAAAAATGGAAGAAAAACCCTTCAATGTCTAACATAGGAATGAAAATAATATTATTTGAAATAGCAGGAACAAAATAACAATCATGTAAATCTAGTCTATAACCCGAAGGAAGATCCAATCTATAAGTCCCCACGCTGCTCAAGAAGAACTCGTGCTCCATTTCCCACGCCAGTAGGTCGACCTCCCGTGATTCACCTTCCCGTCATCACTTAGCCCCTTCACATTATTACAAATGTGAGCCACGGCCGTATCTAATACCCAAGAATGTGAATTATTTATAGACATATTTATCTCAACAACAAACACACCGAGCTACCACCAATTTCACTTTGTGCCTCAATTTTGGGCAGTCTCTTCCAGTGTCCCTTCTCGCGAGTAACAGACACTCATCCTTTGCTTATGTCGACTTCTTCTTTTGAACCCTCCACTCTTCTTAGCTTGAAGACATCGATGCCTTCTTCTTTCTTTTCGCTTTTTCTTCCTTTGGAAGATTGAGCGAAAGAGCTCACCATGAGCACGATTTGCCATCGTAGTAGGACTCAAAAGTCTTCAACATGTTGTGAAGATCACCAATCCCACCTTCAGGTTGTTCATATTGAAATTCACTATGAAATTCGCAAATGAACCGAGTAGAGATTACAAACCAGGTTGGTTGAGACATCGGTGGCAAAATCGCTCCAATTGATGCCATCCTCTCAATTAACCCAATCATCTTCAGAACATGTTCAGAGACCTTGCTCCTATCATGAAGTGTGCACTTGAAGAGATTTCGGAGTATTTCATACTCCAATGTTTGTGTCTGTGAGGCAAACAAACTCTTCAAGTGCTGAATCATTTCATAAGGTAGCATGTTTTCATGTTGCCTCTGTAGTTCCAAACTCATAGAAGTTAACATGATGCCCTGAGCCGACATAGCATCATCAACGTGCTTTTTATGAGCAATCTTGTCAAACGAGGTATACTCAGGAGAAAGCTCATCAGGGATGGTACTGATTGGTTTGTCCAAGACATACTCAATCTTATCCGTCCTTAGCACCAAGCGCATGCAACGTAGCCAATCCGGATAGTTTGACCTACCAACAAATTTGTTTCCATCAAACACTTATACAACATAGTCGACATCGAATCGAATCGAAAAATAAATAAAATTAGAACAAAGCAAACATAGATCATAATCATATCACTAATCAAACAATGGTTTATCAGATTGATTAGCTCCCACTAATTTTAACATATATTACACCCCAAATTACAAAATACGGATTTATAACAAATATAAATCTTAGTAGTCCAAGATCCAAGTCGATATTATTACCTCTGCTTTGGTGATGATCAGTAAATAATATCACTCGAATGGCCTCCAAACCGATTGCAACATTAATTTGTAAATAGTCAAGTCTTATATTATTGTAGCCTTTGCTTTGGCTGATAACTATAATAATAATACTTGGTCAGTTTCCAAAATTGATCGCAACAATAAATTTGTAATTCTTGGTTTATTAATCCAATTAATATGCATCCACTAATTATTTTGATCGCTTTGTCGTTTCAAAATAATTAAGCAAATCAACCCCATCACATGATGCCAATCATGCATCTATGAACGAGCCTCATTGTCGATTTTGAGTAAACACTTTGGGGTAAAACTCTCGACGAAAAAGCTAGGATCCTCACACAATTATGAAGGACGGTGCGTTTTGTTTCAAAAACTAGACTTGTATTTTAGTGGGGATAAAACATGTGACACTAATTGTTTATTTAATATCCAATATTAAATTCATAACAATTACTGGTGCCGCCTACCCAGGCATAGAATGCGGACCACACATATTGGGCGCCGCCTACCCAAATATAGTTACACGGACTACAAGTATTGGGCGCCGCCTACCCAAACAATAAAACGGTCTCTAACTACTATAGTTAAAAAATAAGCATAGAATCAAATAGCATGCTTATCACAGAAAAAATAGCAAATAGGGCTCAACGAATAAATTCATTAATCTAATTAATAATTTAATTCTCTAATTAAAAGTGGATTTAGGCATTTATATTAATTCCAAATTAATATAAATATTCATTTAGCATTATTATTTCTAAAATAATAATCAAATAAGATTTATTAATCTAATTAATAAATCAATTCTTTAGTTTATGAACATAAGAAAATTATATTAATTCTAAATTAATAAAATTAATCCATGTACATTAGTAAACTATATTAATTCTAAATTAATATAAAATCAAACCTTATATTATTATTTCAAAATAATAATAAAATTTAAATTTATTAATCTAATTAATAAATTAATTTCAAAATTGTGATTAAATTTATTAATTCTAAATTAATAAATTAAATCCATGTACATAAGTAGATTGTATTAATTCTAAATTAATACAAAATCGAAATTTAATGTTATTATTTGAAAATAATAATATTAAAATAAAACTTATTAAACCAATTAATAAATTAATTTGTGTAATTGGAAATCGAATTTTATTAATTCAAAATTAACAAAACATTTTTTAAATCGAAAAGCATTGAGTGAGGCGCCACATGAAAAGGCTAAAAAACCGCCAGAGACGCTGCCCTTGCCCGGGCACGTTTGCGGCCCAGTCCGCACGCGGAAAGCCCAGCTCAGACGCCCACGGCCCATACCCTGTAGCTTGAGTTCAGCCCATGTGTCGATCCGGATCCAAGATCCGACCCGACCCGCGTCGCGCAGCAACCTAATTCAATTAGGGTTTGCTAAGCGCGAGTCGTGCCGCCTCGCCGCTCCTCCATGCCGACCACCGACGTCGTTCCCTTACTTCGCCGATGACTCAGCGTGCGACGGATGGTCAGTACAAGGCCTTCGCGCGCACACGGACGCCTTCCCTCTCCTCCGCGTTGTCGCGATTTAAAGTCTGAGAGGCGAGAAGTTGAGCGGCGGCGGCGACGAGCGCGGCGCCTCGCGTCACGTCGTCGACCGCCGTCTGTTAAGACTCAACCACCTCCCGCGAAGGAGTCCCGCGGCGGCGCAACTGCGTGGCGAAGGAGGTTTTAGGCGATTCCATTTCCGTGAAATCAATTTCAAAATGTCCGTTTCTCCAATTACACAAAATCAATTTCGATTTGAAAATCCACAATTTAATTAGAACACGACAATTAATTATAGATCGAACTTGGCTCTGATACCATTAGTAAGTTCCTGAATTAACTAAAGAGCGCAGCAGAATAAATTCATCAAGAACAGATCTAGATCTATAATTAATATACGAAGAGCCCTATGTACACGATAGATAGATAACTTACTAGTTGCAAAGCTTCCAATAAGTTCTTCGAGATCGTCTCCACAACTATGGTATCCACGTATATTGAATCAGGTGCAGGAACGATTCCTCGGTATCAAAATTCATCGAGAAAAGCCAAGAATCTCCTATTGAATTTTACGGTAGTTTTTATCAAAGTGTTTTCTGTAATGTATTCAAGTTAATCTCAAATGATTAACTTCCCATTATAAAAGAAAACCACCCACCACCTAGTTTGTATGGGCTTTAGGTTTAATTAATTAATTAAGCCCATAATCTAATTTCTAGTCCATTTAACTTTCACCGAGAAGTAGAGCAGCACGCTTTTCCCGATGAGATCAGACATCGGTACCTGAAACAGGGGTCTTTACGTTATCCCACAGTTGATTGTATAATACCTAAAACGTTCAATCATATATACTGTCAATCTAGTCTGTCAACCGAAATTCGTTTCGACTGATAAACTTTCCAGAAGATGCTTTAATTACCTTGACGACTTCTTTCCCGATTGCGAAATCGCAATCTTCGGACACCAAAATGGATTCGAGTGTTTGTGCTTCGCACTTCGCCTTTTCGATCTCTTCAAGCTCGGCAAACCTCTCGGGCATGAAAGGATATGCATTTCACGCCATGCTCCTCAATGGCTTCAACGACATTTGAGTGAAGTGTCTTCACATCTGGCCCGATCACAACCACAGTGGGGAGGCTGTTCAGATCGAAATATTGGACTAGTTTGGTACAGCATTTATCCTTGACAGGCAACGAAAACCACGGGAGGGAAGCGAATTCTTCTTGAAACGACGGCTCATCATCATCATCGAAGGGTATCATCACGATCTCAAAATTCTTTCCCTCGTCTGACAAACTCTTGTATGCTTCGATGAGCTTCGGATTAAAAGCAAGGCAACCATTGTACGTAGCCAAGAGGAAATATAAGCCCACAGTCTTGCCTTCGAGTTCAGCGACGGGTACCTTGAATAAGTTAGGCAAAAGATGTCGTTAAGCAAAGAAACATACGATTCTATCATAATAACCACAAGATTAAAACCAACCTTTTTGCCGTCAGCTGATATCACGTAGTCCCTCGACTGAGGCACGAGTAAGGTTTTCAGCGACTGGTTCGCCTTTGCTGCTGCTTCTCGTTCCTTGAGTTTTTCAATATGTTGGGACGAAAAAAGGGTATGCTTCTTCCTTGTATTCTTGGATGACTTCTACTCCCTCGCTCGTTAGCACCTTCCCATGCTCGTCCAGGATTACGAGGTGGGGTATCCCACTCACAGCGAACAATGCATCCAGTCGCTCACGTGCCTCAGAATCGAAAAACGGGATTGCAAGCCAAGGCATCTTGGAGAAATATGCATCAAATGAATCGTCGTCTTCATCACCGGATACGAAAACAATCTCGAATTTGTTGTGCTGCTGGAGTTCGTTGTAGACTTCCACCAAGTTTGGAGTGAAATGCCGGCACGGACCGCACCATGACGCAGAGAAATACAATCCAACTATCTTCCCCTTAAAAGTATCAGGTTTGACCTAAGGGATTAAAGAAAATATTCAGCAATTTTCCATTGAATTTGTATCATCCAAGACCGTTGTTCGATAAATCCGACTAGATTTCCAAAAATTCAAACAGAAAACAACAATAAAAACCATTAGCTTCACTCCACAGGATTCCTAAACACACATATCAAATGAGAGCTCAAATCAAGATTTTTCTGGCGATTGAGATATAATCATAAGTTAGAAATAGCAAGCAACCATTTAGATTTTAGATATATATTCAGCCACTATGCTCCACAAACTCGTCCTGTTTTTAAGTCATCAACAATCAGCAACACACCAGCCAAAAACAGATGGTTCAAAACTAGACATACTGCAAGAAAACCAACCAAAAATTCAATCCTTTTACAATCGGTTCAAAACTAGAAGGTCTAGCAACAATGAAAGTCGTCATGTTTCCATGAAGTCATAGAGAATCAGCAGAAACACTATCTGAAAATTCATATCCTTTTACAAGCAAAAATCATTTTCCATTGAGTAATCAACAATCAACAACAATACCAACCAAACATTCATTAAGCTCAAAACTAGAAGGTCTAGCAAGATTGAAACGTTTTTTCCCTCAAGTCTGCAACATGGTAAGGTCCCCGACAACGTGTTCATACCAACCCAGAATCGAAATGTTTTATACAGTTTCAAGAAACCTGGTCCAATACCTAAAATTCAAACTAACCAACAATAAAAACCCACTTGCTAGAAAAATAAACAAATGGCTCAAAACAATTACCTGATCACCACTATTGCGGACAAGGTAATCCCTTTCTGGAGAGCACAGAACTGAACTAAGATCATAACTACCATCCCCGTTTGTAATCTCACAAACAACATTACTCTCCATTTTGCGCTTAAAGAAAAAAAATCCAAGTCTTTTTCTTGACTGAGAGAACACTCAAAAGCGTGAACTAATCACGTTGGATTTCAGTTGGTACAGAGCTATTTATACCAAAAATACTGCAAAAGCACTTGATATAAAAAAAATTTGAAGAATTTTTCTTTTGAGGGATGAGTCATCGCCGTGTCAAGATGCTTGCTTAATCCCTTAAGAGAGAGCTTTACTGCGTGATTATCGGCTCCGGATGAATCTGGGCCGTCCGATCTTGTTCCCTTTGGTTTTTAACGGCTACGATGCTTCCATTTTGAAGTTCTATACCTTTTTCATTTATGAATTTGTGAAACTTCCTATCCTGTTTCAAAGTCCAAACGCGTTAGTTCAGAAACAATTAACACCATTTTTCATTTTTTGTCCTTTGATGATAGAGCATATTCTATAAGAATTGATTGTCTGAAAAGAATAAAAGGTAAAAAACATGAAAGTTACTCAAAGAAAAAGGTGTGAGTAATAACTCTTCATGAGAGTGTGATATCATAACTCCGTCTAGGCTTTAAAATTTGTCGAACTGGAAATAGAACCATATCGAGATTTTAAGACCGAACTGATCGACATATACTTTCAGACCGACAAAAACTGAACCAAGAAATCTATCGGTTTTGGTCAGTCCAAAAAACCAGCCGAATTAGTTTGGAACTGAGATAGAGAGCTGAGCCTTGTGTGTCGGCATTAGATCTGGCAAAAGGGGCGGGTCGGGCTGGCCCGGCCCGGGCCGACGGGCTTGTTGTTTTATCGGATTGGGTTGGCGCGCCCAAATGCTATCTATTGAAAATATGAATTTCAACCCACTCTATCTCTGCCACCTACCAAACCCGCTAATATTTAATTTAATAAGATATTATTTTTAATTTACAACGAAATAAATGAATAATGAATTCTGGGTATTTACACCCACCAGCGCTGAGATGCTTGAATCTTGTGGTAAGGAAATGGTATTGACAAGCTGCTCTTTGTCCAGATCCCAAGCCATGATAGATGAAATATCACCGGAAGAAAACTAGGTAGGGCATAATAAAGGATATCATTGATGTCAGAAAAGTGTATCTTGAGGTTAAAAAAAGTAAAACACAAGCACACGCATAACCAAATAGTTCAATGACATACAAGATATACTGACTGTTGTTGCCAATCCACAACAGCGTTCACCCCATGGGCACCAGGTCTGTGGCCCTAAATCGAAGCAAAAGCAGTAACTAGTTTATGCTATCCTTTTGTTGTGTAATCTTTCCAAATCCGGATATTCCCATCATCTATATTAACATAAGCAGAGTAGATTCAACATCAACTAAAACAACAAATCTCCAAATGGAGGCCTTCCCTACTTGAGGTAAGAGAATTACTTGATGCAACTAGAGACATGTTCTCGTCAAGTTCATTTACAAGACACAACTTGGAAACTCCTTTGTCAGGGTAAGCATATTTAGTATTTACTGTTAATATAAAATATTAAAACTTTAAATGTGTGGGCGGGCTTTTTAGCCCGAAAACCCCGGGCTTTTTAGCCCCAAAGCCCGGTAGGCCCGATTTTTTTCGGGTTACTATTTTTACGAGCCCAACCCGACCCCAATTTCGGGTACCCCGGGCCGGCCCACCGGGCCGGGCCAATTTTGCCGGCTCTAGTCGGCATTTTGTCCTCATTTTGCTCCACGGCTCGCGTCTTTGGGCGCCCACCTCCAAAATGGTGCATCACTTTCTTCTACCGCTCCTCCGCCTCGCGCTACCGAGTAGTAGCGATCCTGCTGGTATTGCGGTCATCCTCGTAGCTTCCAATCTTCTATATCGGAGTGATACGCTACTGTGTTTCAAGTCTATCTTTAGTGGCTCCAGCTTGGAGTAGGAATAGAATTCCAATCGACGAGAAAAGTCGCTTTCCTTCAATCCCATGCCCGCATCACAAAATTTGATGGTACATTATATATACATGTATAATGTGCGAAGAAGTAAAGTTAATTAATCATTTGCACACCAAAGAATCTTCTGACATCGGACGTGAATGGAGATTTGATTCGAGGAAGAAGTTGGTCGGGAAGGAGGCGGCAGATCGAGAAGAAGGGAAATGAGGATAGACCCTAAACCCTTAAATCCTAGTGTAAATAGGAATAAATGACCAAATTCATAACACACATGCAGTAAATATCCAAAATCATAAAAGACGCGAGACATACCCATTTATTTGTTAATGGTCTAATTTACCTTACTTTTTCGCTTCTTTTCTTACATTTTCTTACATTTCACCGCATGTCTTACATATTTCGATCGTTTCTTAGATTTCAAAGAAAATTCAATACATTTTCTTGATTTCAGCAGTGAATTGATAGTTGTATTTTTATTTTATTTTGGAGTTAACGAAATATTATTGATTCAACAATTGAAAATATATTCATTAAAATTCGATCGGTTTTATACAAAATTCGATCGGTTTTATACAAATTCGATCGGTTTTTAATAAAATTCGATCGATTTTTTTGACAAAAATTGAAAATTAAAATTACAATTAATAACCATAGGTTTTATTGAAAAACCATTGTTTTATGATGAATGAATTAATTTTGCATAAAACCGATCGGTTTTATGAAAACACCGATTGGTTTTATGCAAAATCATTCCAATTTATATTTAAATTTAGTAAAATTAATTTATTAGAAAATTTAAATTTAAATTCAATTTAACCAGATCGGTTCAATTGATTCCCCATAAAACCGATCGGTTTATAAAAAATAATTCAATTTATTTTTAAATTTAGTAAATTTAAATTATTTAAAAGAAAAATTTAAATTCAATTTGAATATCATAAAAATTGATTTTATGAAGAATGAATTGTTTTTTCATAAAGCCGATCGGTTTTATGAAAAAACCGATCTTTTATGAAAATCAATTCAATTTTTTATTTAAAATTTAGAAAATTTAAATTATTTGAAAATAAAAAATTAAATTCAATTTGAAAATCATAAAACTTATTTTTCCGATCGGTTTGATGAAGAATCAATTGATTCTTCATCAAACCGATCGAAAAATCGATTTTATAAAATTCAATTCAATTTATTTTTAAATTTATGAAATTTAAATTATTTGAAAATAAAATTCAATTTGAAAATCATAAAACTTGATTTTCAAAATCCGATCGGTTTTATGAAGAATCAATTGATTCTTCATAAAACCGATCGGTTTTTATCGGTTTTTATAAAATCAATTCAATTTATTTTTAAATTTAGGAAATTTAAATTATTTGAAAATAAAATTTAAATTGATTTTAAAATCATAATGAATTGATTTTTCATAAAACCGATCGGTTTTATGAAAAAACCGATCGTTTTATGAAAAATCAATTCATTTTATTTTTAAATTTAGGGAATTTAAATTATTTGAAAATAAAAATTTAAATTCAATTTGAAAACGATCGAAAAATCAATTTCAATTTATTTTTACTAATATATGGTTTGAAATATGATTCATTTTTTATATTTACATCTTTATTGCAGCTTTATTCACGTGAACTATTATTGATTGATGAGAAATTGTTACTAGTTCACTATTAATGTCAACTGATACACGATATGATTTGAGACTATGGAGACTATTCCACCATGTGAATCGGTACTATTTCATAATGAAATTACGCTGCATCACTTCTACTATCCACTACTATCGACATACATCGATAATTGATATGAATTGATCTCGTACTATCCGACATACGATAATTGATATGAATCGATCTCGAACACTTTTATCGAACTTTCTCATCATTCATACATTTGAATTCATCGTTCAATAATTGAGTGAATTAGAATCTATAAAGAGCAATAAAATCAACATAACACACAACATATATACAATTAGTTACAAGACACACAAGCACACATACAATTTGATAGCAAGTGCAAGTGAAGGCATTTCGGATCAACACAATTTTAGGTAATATATAGGTTTTATTTTAGTAATTTCAAATACGTTTGATATCCAGTTGATTTTCATTTAGAAGAATCGATATTTACTTCATTTTTATTTGTTATAGATGGAGAATTGGAAATTGATAAATGTCAAATACGGGGATACTTGATGGGTGTATCTACCATGACTTAGGTTGAGCATGTTCTTCAAATTGATAATCATCCATATTAAACCTCTTATACAAGATCACCACTTGATGCGTCAAATTTTCTAAGCACAAATTTCAAATTATTTTATATATCTACGCCTCGATATGGTCGATTAGTAAAATCTCTATCGAGTATGCATAATCAATTGCTCAATTGTGCAAAATGAATCATATCCTACGGTATATGTGGTTCACAATCATTACGAACTAAGTGTTTGGATCACAACAAGAACCCCACGCTCCTTCGCTCGATTTTCCTCACACTTCATCCTATGGAAATAGTGCACCACACTCAAATTGATGAGTCGATCGAACAAATCCGAGGTCACGGCCGTCTCGATTGGTTTGGTGATTCTTATATAGGAGATCAAAATTTTGCTTCAGGTTCAGGAGCCACACAAGGAGAACCTACCGCTGTATTGCCACCCCAACCAGCGCCTGTTATTGAAACAGAATCAGACGAAAGTGGTTCAGATTATATTCCGGAGATCGAGACTGATTCAGACGCAACGGAGGACGAAGACGAGGAAACGCTTATAAAATTTACGTTTCTTGATTTTGCAGGTTGGATCCGTCGAGAAGGCGGATTTGGAAGACTGATGTCGTTGATAAATCCCAACAATAATCCAGATGATGACATCCAGATCGATGCAAATGAACTAACCAATTGGTTAGTTCCAGTTATTCCACTGGACGCTTCTGCATCACTTGTGGCTCGTGATCTGCAGTCAACAAGGGAGGGAGAATTGAGCCAAAATTCTTATTACTACAGCAAACAAGATCTATGTCTTGCTGTTGGAATTTGGCATATGCGACAAGGGCGTAATATACACGATCGGCTTCGACACAAAACGCGTTACATTTCGATGCAAGCGTGCAGACAGCTGTATTTTTCAATTACGTGCCACGCGACATGGGACCGCTTGGGGAGTCCATAAATTTGCTCCCGAGCATACATGCCACCGTGATTGGAGTCGAGTTGCTCCAGTTAAGGCACATGCAAAAGTGGTGGCCGCATTGTTTGCTAGGAAAATGCGAAACGATGGTGAAATAATGAAGCCAAAGTCCATTATGACGGAGCTGCAACGTGATTTTGGTATCCGTATCAGCTACGATGTCGCACTACGAGCACGAAACACCGCAATTGAAATGATATACGGTAACCATGATGAATCATTTCAGTTGTTGTCAAGTATCTCTATATGTTGCGCAAGCAAATCCGAGAACATTCACGATTTAGATGTGGGTCGATGGCGATTCGAGCACTTATTTGTTGCTCTTGCATCGCTACGAGGTATTTCTACTTTGGTCTAAGACCGGTGATCGTAGTTGACGAACTCACTAAAAGGCGGAATAAAGGTATTTTATTTCTTCTTTGACGGCGGATGCCAATGAGCAAGTTTTTCCGCTGGCATATGGTGTTGGGCCTATTGAAAATGATGAATCGTGGATTTGGTTCCTCTCGCGGGTTCGCAGAGCGTTCGGGTCCAAGAATTCCCTATTGATCGCCTCGCACGCATTATGTCTCCATAGCAAACGCTGTAAGCATCAGATTTCGAGGCTTTCCACCACTTATGCTACTATCATCCGCTTGGTAAGATTAAGCATCATGGTGGCGATGTGGTGAGCATGTACCACAAAGCCGCATATGCATACCAAGAATGAGAATATGAACATGCTATGTCTCATTATAGAAAGCATGAGCCCCGCACCTATCGAAGTTGATTAATGTCGACCACATAGGTGGGCTCGATCATAGTGTCCGTAAGCCGTTACGCTTTCTTACATCAAATGCGGCCGAGTCATTCAACAAGCGTTGTTGTGGGCAAGACGCCTTCCAATTTGCTCGATGATCAAGCAATCGATTGATTATTGAGGATGGTTCATCGATAGACGAGCAATGCCCAACGAAGTGAAGACGGCTGAGTGAAGTGGCGACAAAAGCTTAGTGCGTAAATGGCAAAAGTCGTCATTACACTCGGAGGAGAATTGCGATCGAAGGTACAAGATTGTCGATGGCTTACGTAACCTATGTGTTCGATCTTGAACAACAAACATGCCCGCAATGAATTTGATCTAGATGGCTTGCCGTGTTCACATGCGATCGCGCAATTGAGTATGTTTTTATTTTGTTTATATATAATAAGTTTTGCATTTATAATATTAACTATGTCTTGTGTGATAGTGAATCGCTAATCAATCTTAGATTATGTGGAGACCTATTACACGAAAGAAACTTTAGTGGAGACGCATCACACACGCTAATCCTCTTCCAAACCTATGTGATTGGGTTGTACCGTAAGAAATAGCTCACGTGATTGTCATGCCACCTCTTGTGCAACGCAATGTCGGACGCCCAAGATCGAGTCGAATTCCATCCGGGGAGAGAGGCGTACGAAGACGCAATACTACCTAAGAAGGTGAATCCTCGAGTAGCGTACGCCGAGCACCAAAAGATGTAATCACTGTAGGGAGTTAGGACATACGAAAAGAAGGTGTCCACAACGTGTTGAGCTACAAGAAAGTGATTAATGTAATTTACTGTGATAAATTGTCATTATGTTTTAGATATGTAAAACTGGTTGAAATAATTAAATTTTCTATTTGATTTGGGCGGAATGAAAATGTTGGTATAGCTGTTTACTAGCGGGTGCGCTTCAATAAAAAAAAGCGAATTGAGATCCATTGAAATTTCAGATAGTATTGATAGTAGAAGTGATGCAACAGAATTCCATTTGAAATAATTATCAAGATTGAAATTTAAATTAAGATTGAAGATTAAGTCTAAATAATTAAGATTGAAATTAATAAATCTAAATACATGTTCAACCACGCCTATATTACATGAGATGAAATTAAAAATCTCTATGCTACGCTCACTAGTCGATGCTCTTCCTCTTCCTCTTCCTCTTCCTCTCGGATTCTTGTATGGCTCACATAACTCAAATATATTTCCACCTATTTTATGTCTATATGCTACAATCGCATCACTAGATCTAACCATGTTCGATACTCGGTGAACTGAAATAAGACGTTCTACATCATGCACGCAAATGGACCATCAACGAAATCGCCTTCCGGTCAAATACCAAGGATCAGCTCGTGTAATAATCGCTTCATTGTTCCATGGTGGTATTCGTGGGAGTTATTCTTGAACCATCTAGTGAAGATCGAACCGCCGCAATAATCTATTCAGCACACGAAGTCCATCATCCTCGCATCCACTGATCCTCGGTCCATCCGCCAAATACGCGAGTCAAACAAAGACGCAATGACCGAGTGCATATCCACGCGACATATCACGAAACGCCGTCATCGACGCATGGGATGATGATCTATAAAATAAATATTTAAAGAAAATAAACAAGGAAAATTTCAATTTTTCAACTTATTGTATTAAATAAGGTTACTGCGTGGCATCTAACCATGATGTATGACCAAGAAAGCCGAGGACAACTCCAATCCAATGCGCTGGTGGTTGCCATACGTACAATGCTCTCGGGTTAATGATCAATGGTGCCTCACGACGCCTTGAATGTAGGATTAAAGCATTATGTATACCTCGGACCATGAATTTTGCGTAAACATCTATTCAACATTGAAAATTAATTAATTCCGGATACTACACATATATAATATATATTGATTGTATTAAAGACACAATACTTACAAAAATCAAGATCAAGGATGATTGTGTTATGAGAATCCACCCCATCCAATAAGTCGATCCCAGATCGAGTCTCGCCCTCAAATACATCATGAATAGATCGACCATCCGCAAAATTATTTTAGGATACATATCAATATAAGTAGATGTACTTCAAAAACGAAGCATATCAGATAAAAACGCACTTACCCGAACATCAAAGGCCTCTCCATGCTTCGATACACACGAACCATCGAACTCGAGTTGACGGTCGAGACTCGAACAACCACCACCGTGTCATTTCTCATCATCAACAAACGCGGTAGTTTATCAATACATCTTCGGATAATGGACGGGAACGGGCTATTCACATATGGTGACCTCATTGCGTACCGAAGGTCTCCGTGCCTGCTCACCTCTCCAAGCCCAACTACAAACATTTAAGCATATGAGTCAGAAATGAAAACATAACAAATATAATGAAATATTATAAACCGCCAAATATGAGACTTAATAGTTACCGTTGCTCCAACTGTTGTCAGATAGGCTCGAAAGTCCGCCTCACTACGCTCGAGGCGCCGATCACTAAATAGGTCCAGTCAAAGATGGAATGATGAGATGCGCCCGTGGACTGGAACCATGGATCCGGGAGAGTAGCGGGGGTATCACTGGTCGATGTAGGTCGGCTCACCGGCTCAATATGTCCACCGCCTCGATGGACATCCGACTGGGCTGCTCCTCGATCTTCATCTCGACCGGGCCGCTGCCCGATCTACATCTACATCTCTCGCCGCCGCCGCCGGATGGCGTGGGGCACGAGTGCGGGTGTAGACGTTTCAGATTATGCGCGCAACCACATCGAGTCTTCTAAGAAATTTTCAAACCATTTCTTAATCTTAGAATCCACTTATCTTCGATAGACTTCGACGCGCTGTTGCCGCTCTGTCCTCACTCTCCGAATAGTTTCTCGGATCCAACGACGATCGACGGAACTAAGACGCCCGTGGTGCTCACCACCACCGCCGATGAAGAAGAAGAAGTTGGCACGCCTTGCACGCTTCCCGTATCCGCCTCTCAATAGATCGACGGCTATCCACATATTGGCCTTGCGGCTCCTCAAAGAACCGCAATCTCAACAAACTCACCGACGATGTCCTCCGGTCGGGTCTTGAAGGTGGAGCCTCTACGTCCGGCTCATAACTCCATCACGGGCGAGCGTGTCGACGAGTGAACTGCAATCCTTCTCTCAATGGGTTGCTCGACTCGTAGTGCACACCGAGTGGATAAGGGTATGAGACGGATTGCAAGTAAGAGGAGAAAAGTCTGCCTCGTCGGCCGTGATCTCACTAAAATAATTTTCCTACAATAATGCAATAAATTAAAACATATCAAGAATCGAATAATAAATATATAACAACATGATATATATAATTTATAAATAAACTAGTAAACTAATATATTTAATACCTCTCGCCAAACAGGTCTATAATCTAGCAACGTCAGTCTACCTCGGACGTCCACCTTCTCAATCTCGGATGCAAGTCGCCATTAACATTCTTTCCCGCTATATCGCCCAAGTCCTGTATGACCTCAAGCAACCAAACATTTAACACCCGGTGGGTCCGTAAAATGGTACTTCCTAGTTGATTTACAATGCTTGATAGTACTTCAAAACTGATATGAGTATGCACCCCACTAAATCGCCAAAAGCATCCAAATCATCAACTAAGGCCCAAACCCGATCGACCAAGGTCTTCAAGCATCATATGCAAACACCATGGCATAAAGCACTAGAACATGTGCGATTGAAGGTACAAATGACCATCCCGGTCATTAATGTCGCTGCAGTAACCTATCTAATAGTTTTGGTAATGTCATTTGTCGGCCACGACAAAATGTCATGTAGACTTCACAATGTCGCAAGTCGTAATTCACGGATGTATCAAATGAAGACGACCCAAATCAGCAGCTACCACAAGCGCATAATCTCTAATAGAAAACAACGCGCTTTCATTAATATAAAATAACATCTCTTGCTTATGCTCTATCCGCGGTAAACAACATGGTGTATGACCATAGCGCACTTATTCCCCGGCTTATAATCTATGAAGTGACCAAAACATCCTCCTAAGAATCTATCGAGTAATGGTCACCACCAACTTCAATCAATCTCGCCTTAACATAATCTAAATATTCAACTCTATAATAAGTGGTGATCAAAGGTATATTAATTGTGTCGGTCTCAAAAATATATGATCCTGTTTTAAACAATAAATAATAAAAGAATAATTAATCAATAAATAATACATGAATTATGCAATAATTAATCTAAACGAATTATGCAATAACTAATCTAAACGAATTATGGAATAATTAATTTTCTAAACGAATTATATCCAATTATCTAAATGAATTATACAATAATTATATCAAATTATCTAAACGAATTATGCAATAATTTATCTAAACGAATTATCCAATAATTATATCAAATTATCTAAACGAATTATGCAATAACTAATCTAAACAAATTATACAATAATCATATTTAAACGAATTATGCAATAATTAATTAACCAATAATTATATTCAATTATCTAATCATTTATCCAAACGAATTATCCAATTCAAAGAAACGATAATAAATCTAAACAAAATCTAAACAATAAATTAAAACCGATCTAAATTATGCAATAATTAATCATCCAATAATTATATCTAATTATCTAAACGAATTATGCAATAATTTATCCAAATGAATTATCCAATAATTATATCCAATTATCTAAACAAATTATGCTAGCAATAATTTATGTAAACGAATTATCCAATAATTATAACTAATTATCTAAACGAAATTAATAATTTATCTAAACGAATTATCTAAACGAATTATCCAATAACGTTAATAATTTATCTAAACGAAATTATGCAATAATTAATTATCCAATAATTATATTCAATTATCTAATTATTTATCCAAAGGGAATTATCCAATTCAAAAGAAACAATAATAAATCTAAACAAAATCTAAACAATAAATTAAAAAACGGATCGAAATTTTAAAAGTAACTAGCAAAACCATAATACCCTACCGTTCACTTTCATTAAATAAATTAAACAACCATAACACCGATCGAAATATATCCAATTAGTAATACGGATCAAAATTTGCATCAAATATTACATATATCCAATTATCTAGATTACGCAATAATTAATTATAAAATTATGCAATAATAAATCTAAACAATACCCATCGGTTTTTTTGCAATAATAAATCTAAACAATTCGAACTGAAACAATAATAAATCTAAACAATAATAAATCTAAACAAAATTAACAATAATAAATCTAAACAAAATAAATATCATAAACAATAATAAATTAAAAAAATCACAAACAATCATAATTTATCTAAATTCCAAAAAATGATCGTGTATATGGTAATACCGATCGGTATTACCATTTACCCAACAATATTCGATCGGTTTTTTGGCAATTACGACCGATTTTTTGGCAATTTCATAGATTTTTTGTAATTTCATAATTTTCCATGCGTTTTTACCTAAATCAAAATTTAATCAAACTAAATACATCAAAATTTCAATAAACTTACTTGTTGTTGAGACATAGTCGCTGTTTATGGATTTTGTATATAAAATCGAAAGAACCGAAATTATGAGGATGAAGAGAAATGTGAGAGTTTGAAGAGAAATGAAGAAAATTTGAGGATGAAAATGTGAGAAACCGATCGATCGGTTTCTTTGAATAAATAGATTGAAATGTGAGAGTGAATTATTGGTGGTTTGGTAGGTGGCATAATTTATTTGGTAGTATTCGAGTGGGTGGGAGAATTGAGTGGGTGGGAGAATTGATTATAGTCAACAAGATTCTCCCTGTTTTTCACAGTTAATTTGTCCATCTTTTCGCTTTTCACAAAGTGTTTGACTTTTTCGGTTTCGAAATTTGTAGCATAATAATATTTTAATGGAATGGGTATATCATGCATGTTTTTATCAAATTGGATATATACTGCATACAATTTATGAGTTTGGGTAATTTAATTTCCTTCTCTAAATCCTATATATTAACATCAATAATTTTTGTTCGAATCGATAGAAAGCTATCGATCCAATCGGTTTTTTCTATGGTTAATTAGTGCAAGATTAATAAGATAGAGTATAATTAAATTATTTGAATTATTTAATTATATATTTAGATTGATTGATTGTGATATATGAGAACTTAAATGATAATGCAAAATCACATTGCTCTTATGGGATAATAAAAATGCAAAAATTTGAGGACAAAAAGGATTCAAAATAATTTTGATGAAAGTATTTTTTATAATTGTCATTATGGATTGAAGGGTCATTAAATAATTGTTATAAATTTATGGTAATAAATTATCATCCAATTAATGATTAGAGCATGAGCTAAGTTATTAATCACGAGCCGAATCCTTCAACTCAAATATATGATTAAGTTAAATTGTCTTATCAATTAAAACTTATCAAATAAATCAAACAGCCCCAAAATTTGTTATTTGTTGGAAAAATTATAAAATAATTTGAATTCTTCTATCTTTTTCCTCCTTATAGCATGCAACAACCATCATGTTTAAAGTAACTGCATTCTTAAAATTGGTCATTTTATTCAACAAGACTGTAACATCCGTAGTCTACCGTTGTCCACTTTGACCATTATCATAAAAAAACTAAATTACGTTAATTAAAAAATTACTTCTAATAATTTATATGAGTGTAAATTGTTTATAAGTTGGATGCGTGATTTTTAGAATATTTTGAGTTGTTTCTGTTGACATGGGCACACAAAAATACTTTGTTACATGTCAAAGAGTTTGAATATGACCAAAAGTCGCACTCGTGTGTTGTTGGTCAGTGAAAGTGTTAATGTCCGATACCAAATGCCCTTGGTCAATCCATCGCGATACAACCTTTAAATTTCTATATTAATTGGGAAAAAAAGAATATGACCAAAAGTCCCTTTAAAAATGACCAAACGAAATTTTTATAATTGAATGAGTATAAAATAAAAACAACACGAGTAGCATTTGTAATAATATTTTAAAACTAAAGGGCTTGGCAATATGTGATGGCCCAATTGTGTTTATTGTAATGTGTTGAACATGAATCCCAAAAGGCCCGTCTAAATGTATGATAAAGAAAATGGTTGTTTGAGTTCATATGGCCCAATATTTATAGTCTAAATTAAGATAAGGGTAATTCTAAACATAGCCCCAAATTTTCTCACCATAGTCCTTTATTTAAAAATAATAATAAAATAAATATAATTGTACGATTTTACCTCGGTGTCCCCATTTTTAAATTTCTAATTAATTAATAAGTTTATCCAAATAAATCTGAAAGAAAAATATGTAAAACCCCATCAGAATCAGAAATAAATCATGTATAAACCCCATCATAAATCTAATGAAAACACCGATGCAAATCGATAAACCTATATTATACGCTAGGCCTGTGCAAAAACCGTCCGAACCAATAAAACCGACCGAAACCGACAAATACGGTCGATTTTCGGTCGGTTATTATATACCTATTCGGCCGGTTCGGTTTATTTTTTTGAAAAAATTCGGTTAGTCGATCGGTTCGGTTTTATAAATTATGAGTCGGTCGATAACCGACCGACCGAACATATATTATTTAAATTAATTAATTAATATTTTTATATTATTTGGAACCCTAATGTCAAATTTCAGTTCCTCCTTCACCTCACTACACGCAGCTTATCTCAAATTCTCAATCCCTTCTCACTTTCTCACTCTCGCACAGTCGCACGACTCAGCACCACATCTTCCCTCCTCACCTCACTCACACGGTAGCCTCACATCTTCCCCCCCTATCTATTCTCTTTCTCTCGCACCACAGTCCACAGTCGCACACTCGCACGGCACAACACAGTGCGCATGGCGATAGTGCCATCGTCGACTCATCGCAGCAGGGTCACAGGTCGCAGCTGCGCTTCTTTTTGTAAGTCGTTATCTTGTTCCGTATTCTTTGGCCTCTTCGGATTTTCCTACCAGTGCGTATCTCGCTAACACTTACGAAAATTGATTTTATTGTTCTTGGAGTGTGTTTTTGCGTTTTTTCGTTGAATGGATTTCTCTAAGCGGGGATATCTGTTCTTGTTCTCTGAATTGTAATTCACTGATGGCTTTTCTTCACGTTTTTCGTTCTTAGGTGTTCTCTAAATAGATCTTTTTAGTTTGTTGCAATATTGAACTATATCAAGATAAATTGAATATTTTACAAGTTTTTTCCTATTGGTTATTATTGCAATAAATTGGGCAATGTTTCTTCTCCTGATAATAAAAAGAGGAAAATTGATAAAGAAAACAATTATTTCCATTTTACTTTAAATATGGATGGCTCCTGGTTCAATTCATACCAATTACCATACCGCATCTTTCACCTTGATTCTTTTCCCCAATGCTCCAGTTTGAATGTAGGTTTTAGGCTCAGTTCGCTTTTAGGCTCAATTTTCTTCTTTTTAATGATTGGTGGTTTGGGTACTCAAGTTGAGAAAAGTCTCGTTTGCAATGCTTTCCATTTCAAAATAAGTATCGTTTAATATATATATTTTCTTTTTTTGCGAAGGGTTATTAGTTTTAAGTCAACTTTTCTATTTGCCTTCTTAATTTATTTGAATTGGGATTACGAATGATGGAATGAGCACATATGTGATTACAAGGCTGAAATTTAAATGGCAGTGTATTTTTTTTTTATATTTTCGGTCGGCTCGGTCGACCGACCGAAACCGATTTTTAAAATCGGTTCGGTTGGTTTTCGGTTTGATTGGAAATTGCGGTCGGTTCGGTCAATGAAGTGTGCAGATCGGTCGGTTTTCGGTTAAGGGTTTTCTCGAGTATAGCCCCAACTCAAAAATCTAAAACGTCAGTTTTGCAGTTGAAGCACAGCATGCAACAATAATCGTCTTCCACTCGTTTTTCTTGTTGTTTGAAGATTTTTTTTATGCGTTCGAAGATGCAAAAATCTGAATAAGAGTTATAAAAAACAAAAATAATATGTTGGAGGTATGTGTATGCACTAAAGTTGGTTTCTACAGGCTGCTACTCTGCACCCAAGTAAGTAAGACAGTGATATTAGTTTCGGCAGGTGATGCAGCAGCAAAACTAATTAAAATTGAAACAAAGAGAGACCTACCTTTCACAGATTATATATATTGGAGAAAACATAACATTATAAAACTATGACAACATCAATGAAAGTTTCAATAATCAATTTCTAACACCACCTGCTAAGTGATAACCATGATAAGGTTTGACCTCAAGCAAATTAATAAGGACAAGAGCAAAAATAATTAATCAATAGACTCTTTTGGCAAAAAAAAACATACTCCCTCCGTCCTCTAATTTTCTTTCTGTGAATCTTCGACACGAGTTTTGATAAGATTTGTTGAATATATTGTGTTTGGAGTAAATATAGTGTTAATTAAATTAGTGGTGGATCATATATGGTAAAATATGTAAACAAGTGGTGTTATTTAGGGTATTAAGTAGGGAAAGTGATGGACTATGAGTCATAAAAAATATAAATAAATGATATTATTGAAGATAATAATTATCAAGTATTTTGTAAGATGGTTTTTATAAATAAAATAGAAAGAAATTTGAGAAATGTATTAAAAGGAAAAATATGAAGAAAAAATAAAAGACACTTTTTTCAAATGGACTTTCCATACCCAAATGGGGAATAAGTCTAAGTGGCATAAATTAATAAAGTTTATGTGTGGAATATATGATATTTTAAGAATTAAATTTAGATTCAGAATCATTAATTGATTTCAACTAACATGCTAATAATAAAGAAATATAATCTTAATATTTATAAATATTTTTTTACTTTAATTTTAGCTACTGAACAAAATAATGCTAAAATCAAGATATTGATATCAAACAATTTATAAAAAAAGGAATTCAAATTTCAGCTCTTCTCATCAGACAAAAATTATATAAATTGTGTATAATCTAAAATTAATTATTAAATTTTAACAAAAAATATAAAGAATGTAATTTAACTATTATAACTCGGAAAAAAAATTCCATCCTTAAATGAGAAGAAATAAGAAACTACCTAAAATAATAAGACTATGATCAATTCTTGGATTATATGTCTTCACAAAATAAATTAAATTGAATGATGAAAAAATACTTACACTACTTCTACCACGTTTTACTCTCTCCCATAACACTCCTCCTCTTTCTATATTTCCTCCGTTGGATTTGTATCGAAAGCGAGTTTTGGTTGAGCTTGATATAATGTTTCCTATTACCACTATTACAATCTCCTATCCGAATCAATACTTGATTGCATATATATCGTGTCCCCTTATCTCATATATAAGTTAGATCATACGGTGTGTAGAAGATCACGTAAGTCCGTATGATTGGTCAAGCTTAATGAGATATAAAAGTTTCACACCGAGACAACTTGAGGACGAGTTGCCGGTGATAGTCATGCAGTATAGATAAGAAGTGACTTGACTTGGTTGCTTGTCTATGCCGGTATGTCTCGACGTATTGATGGATCACGGAGATGTGTTCTTCTATCGGACCGTCGTGAAGAACCAAGATCTCGGTGACTTACAATGATCTAAACCTCGATAAGGTATTAGATGAGTATGAGTTCTTGACCATCACTTTGACTTGTTATGGGTGAGGGTTATATGTTCTAACCCAATATTCTCCGTGATCTTGGGTGGTGGCAAGTGCTTGTATGTCATGCTAGTTATTTGTATCGAGTCACCGTATCCGTTAAGGATGATGACGCCCCTAATGAGCTCAAAGGTTTATTGTACTAAACCCCGCAGTTGAGTTAGCTCAAGTACAATAATAAGGTTGAGTGGTACTACTTAAGGAATTAAAGATATTAATTTATTTTAAGCAATGTAATGCTATAAATAATTAATGGACGTTCGATATCTTAAATACGGGATTCAGAATGTCTAAGTGCAAGCCTGACCACCTTCGGTAATAAAGGGTAAGTCAAGATTTATTCTCTAGTGGCATGAATGAATGTTTATAAATTAATTTATGTTCTAGTGAACATAAGATAATTAATTTATTTGAGGCCCATCTTTATTACTTGCATTTGATCCTGGGTTGGCCCATCCAGCCCGCTGCTTAGTGAAAATCGGCGCCTCCTCTCTCTACATGGCAAGGATTTGATCCTCTTTATCCATAAGAATATTATTATATTTATGGGATATGCATGGATCCTTTCCTAATGGGATTATGGTAATGCATTATAAATATAAGGTAAGAGATAAGATCAAGGCTAATCCTCAATCTTTATCCTTGGCAATTTTCGAGAATCACAAGAGTCCATTGTGAGGAATTTTCGAAAATTAAGTGAGAGAAAAAGGAGGTGATTTTCAGTAGCATTCTCCATAGATCGTCCTCACCGACGTTGGAGATTGGGCAACCGGGATCTGATCTAGAAGGTCAAAGCACGAGTCTCGATCCATTCCTACCGATGTATTCAAAGGTAAACACAAGAAAACCCCAACGTGTTGTAATTAATTATATAGGTGCATGCTAGGTATATAATCAATGTATGGTGAATTAAACATCCAAGATAGATCATCGGGAGAGGGCTAAACATTGTTTTTCCCTTCACCCTCTCCCCCCAAGGGGCCCACCAAAACTCCTCATTTCTTGCTACATTTATAAAAGAGAAAATACGTTCAGATAGGGGACGGGCTTTAACCAACCCTACTCCTTATGTAAATGCGCCCCCACTCTCATTACTAACTACGACACTACGTACCAAAACAAAAAATATCAACTGTTACGGGACTGTAAGCGTAGAAGACATATGTTCTTTGTACGAAAGAAAGAATTTATTAAAATTCGAAAGTAATAATTTAAGTACCTCGAAAACAACATTAGAAGGTATTTAAAATCTAAAACGAGTCTTAATTCTAATGAGAAATTAAATAAATCTTAATCCTAAAAGGAAAAAAATACGAAAATAAAATATTACTTACGAATACCCTAAAAGGCAAACGGCTCAAGATGTTGGAATTTGGACCAGGGGCCAACGCGATTAGTTCCACTCATAACGTCGTTCCGTTTCCAAAAATATATTATAATAGTGATTCCGAGCTCGACTCTAAAAGTTACGCATATTTCGATTTCTGCCGAAGATCACCCTTTGCACGATCGTCAGCTGCCAAATAACCTTATGCAACTTATTCCGTGTAATTAAGGTGACAGAAAATTAATAAAAGTTGACCTACCTCACTTTTCTATGATTCTGGCAGCTTTTCATGAGTTGTTTCTCCTACGTTACTCCTGCAGGTCTTTACTCATTATTGTCTATTTGGGAAACATCTATGGCTAAACAGAGTTAGAAACTCTAATAAGACATGAGTTTCTACTTGGGTTTCTGCATGAAGAAAACTTAGATTTAAGTATAGAATGCAGAATTTATGAGCTTTAGTAGAACATTAAAAAATTTACTTGACCATATATACATGTAGCAATTCAAATTAGTAAATAGTTTTGTAGGAAAAGGTTGTTAGCTACAAAGTTAATTAACAGATATATAGGCATAATTCTTGAAATGTAGAGGCTCCAGAGTTTGTTCTTCCACTAGCTATCCTACAATATTAAGAATTGTTACTGTCTATATGAACTCACAAACAGAACCACACCAATACAAAATTTCACTGTTAAATTAATAAAGCTAGCAAGTAAATCAAAGAAAACAGCAACTAATATAATACCTACAACTAATTTTTTTTTCCATCCTCCAACTGATTTGTGTTGCAATTTCAAGAGCCAAGATCAAAATACACATCGATCAATTGCTTTAGATGAAATAAAGATTGAAAGACCCTTTTTGGCTTTAATTATTCCTATAACTTGATTATATACGAGTAGTGAAATTCAAGAATTCCTAGAAATTAAAGTTTTAACGTTACCAACGAAGGGTGTTTGGCTAAGCTTATTTGAGAGAGTTTATAAGTTCCAACAACTTGAAAGATGATTCAAGAGTTTATAAGATGTATTGTCTCAAGAGATTTTAAGTTGTCAAAGTATTTAGATAATTGAACTTATAAGCTAGAGATATAATCATGAGTTAGAGAGAAAGTCATAATAAGATATAGAAAATTGAAGAGAGTGTACATAGTGATAGAGCATATGTTGGAAATAACGAACCATAGTAAGGTTATTTTAGTAAATTCATTATTGTTTATAAGTTAATGAAAAAGTAAGTTAGGGTTGATGAATTTATTATTTGGGGAGCTTATAAGTTATTGGAGCTTATTTTCACAGCTTATAAGTAGTTTATGAGCTTATTATACCAAACATTTCTCAAGAACTTATAAGCTCATATAAACACCAACAAAGTCCCTAAGGAAACACATTCATAAAAAGAATTTCACGAAAAATCAACACTAGGAGAAAACTAAAGAAATATTCCAATTAGACAATTTGTATGAATTAGAATATTGTTACTAGGGAATGTTCATAAAAGATTGGATAAAAGGAATGTATTGTGTGTGATAAATCCGGGTTGGAGATCCATAACAAATATATTAAGTTTTATGATTAAATTGAAGGTTGACAATTGGATGAGACCGTGTTGTGAAAATCCCTTAAGAAGGGTATGATAGCAACAATGTGGATCATCGCAAAATAAGCTCGGAGGAGATTCTCCAAGGAGGCCGACTGAAGTCAAAATGAATACTAGAGTGCCCATAGGTGCGAATGAATCGCGTGGGACGTATTGTTTAAGAGAATAAGTGTGTGTGCGTTTATGCGTGTGAAGTAGCGTACCTAATAGTTTGCATGGAAGGAAGTAAATTTATATAGGTCACAACGTAGTGGTACTTGTGTTGCGAAAAACACACACCACAACCACGACAGAAAATAAAGAACACAATAATTGTTTATCCAATTCGTCTTGCGACTACGTCTTGGGGCGAGCCAAGCAAGGAATTTCAATATGAATTTGGATCTGATTATATGGAGAAGCGACTATTAAATAGATAATAACCTAACCTTAACCTAAGCCCATTAGGGTTCCGTGCTCGATCCAAAAACATAAGCCCAAAAATTTGGCTTGAGTGTCTAGTTGGATCACCGGAATCGGGCTTGAGTACACTCCATTTAGGCTCCATACTCCAACAGCTTGATCGTGTTGAACATGCTCTTACAATCGAGGTGATGGCAAGTGGTTTGGCGAGTTCTCGGGATTCGTGCGCATTTTCGATTAGTCATAGGATCGAGAGGAGAAAATGACGGATGCCTATGTCGAGATGAATGAGAGGTGAATGCGGTTCAGTCATTGTGATCGGGTCGAAATGTCTCTCAACTCCGTGGATGATAGCTCGATGGGCTAAGCCGGGATACAAATATTGGGTTGCAGACTGTGCTGATCTTGTCGATTGAGCTTGGTTGATATTTTATCCCTATCAATGTAAAACCTTTTGTTCACTTCTTCAATGGAAGTGGTTTTGTTGGTTTATATCTTGAAAGCGCTTTGGTTGAGCTTGTATACAATGTTTCTGCTACCACTATTACAATCTCCTATCCGATTTGAATACTTGATTGCATATATCGTGTCCCCTTATCTCATATATAAGTTAGATCATACGGTGTGTAGAAGATCACGAAGTCCGTATGATTGGTCAAGCTTAATGAGATATAAAAGTTTCACACCGAGACAACTTAAGGACGAGTTGTCGGTTTAGGGCGCAGATAGATAAGTGACTTGACTTAGTTGCTTGTCATGCTTTGCACGTCTCGGCGTATTGAAGGATCACGATGAGGTGTGTTCTTCTTCGACCGTCGTGAAGAACCAAGATCTCGGTGACTTACGATGATCTAAACCTCGATAAGGTATTAGGTGAGTATGAGTTCTTGACCATCACTTTGACTTGTTATGAGTGAGGGTTATATGTTCTAACCAAGATTCTCCGCATCTTGGGTGGTGGCGATCTTGTATGTCATGCTAGTTATCTCAGACGAGTCACCGTATCCGTTAGGATGATGGCGTCCCTTAAGGAGCTCAAAAGGTTTATTGTACTAAACCCCGCAGTTGAGTTAGCTCAAATACAATAATAAGGTTGAGTGGTACTACTTAAGGAAATGAAGTTATTAATCGCTTTAAGCGATTGATTGCTATAAATGATTAATGGACGCTCGATATCTTAAATACGGGATTCGTAATATCTAAGTGCAAGCCCGACTCAACTTCGTAATAAAGGGGTAAGTCAACATTCTTTTCTAGTGGCATGATCGAATGTTTATAAATTAATTTATGTTATGGGTGAACATAAGATAATTAATTTATTTGAGGCCCATCTTTATTCCTCGCATTTGATCCACGGTGGCCCATCCGGGCCCGTAGCAAGAGGAAAATCGCGCCCATGATGCTCAATTGGCAAGATTTTATTCTCTTTATCCCACAAGGATATTATTATATTTATGGTATATGCATAGATCCTTTCCATATAAGATTATGGTAATAATCACGAGTATGGAAATAATCCCGAGAGTATGGAAATAATCCCGAGATTATGGTAATATTCCATATAGGATTATGGTAATTTCCATATAGGATTAAAGGTAGTGCATTATAAATATAAGGTATGAGATAAAGTCTAGGTTAATGCTCACATTAACTAACCTATAATTTTCGCCATCATCATTTTGATACTCAAAAATTGTGAGAGCTCGGGTGATTTTCCCGCATTCTCCATAGATCGTCCTCACCGACGCGTTGGAGATTGGGCAATCGGGATACAGATCCGTAAGGTCAAAGCACGAGTCCGATCCGCTCGATCCGTTCATCTCGTTCCATCGACCTCTTCGGATCCAAAGGTAAACACGAGAAAATCCCTACGTGTTGCGATTAATTATATAGACGCATGCAAGGTTTATAATCAATATACGGTGAATTAAATATCCAAGATGGATCCTCGGGCGAGGTTAACATAGGTTTTCCTACAATTGGTATCGAGCACGGATCGAATCTTGGCTCTGTTGGATTAATTCACGTTTGATTATTACGTGCGTTTAATTAATTGTGGATCTGTCGTTCATCGTGGCTCGTTTATTGTTTTTGTTGGTTTTGGTTTTTACACCACGAGAAAATCCGTGGTTAGATTAGATTTTATTGTGTAAATCTTATCTGTAAAGAAGAACGAAGACGAAAGAACGAAGAACGAAACGCGGGAAAACAGTCTCTCGGCGATCCGCAGGCGGTTTCGAGCAGCGAGCCTCGCGGTCGCGAGGGCGATCGCGAGGGCCGCGGCGACGGGCGCGCTCGCGCGAGATCCGGCGCCTAGCGAGCGAGCTTCGCGATCGCGAGATGACCAGCGAGGCAACGCGGCCGCGTCGCGAGCTAGCGGGCGGCGGGCGCGTTGGCGGCGAAACCCGACGCTGGCGGCGGACTCATGGTCGCGAAGTTTCGGCCGCTGGGCGGCACGCGTCTCGGCGACGTTCGGCGCTCGGGCGGTGGCCCACACATGTTCGCTGCTCGGTCGCGGTCGCTTTAGCGACCGCGGAAGCTCGCGAGACACGGGTGGCGCAAAAAGGGGCGCGGCGGGCTTTGCGCCCAGCGCCGCCCAAGTTTAGGCCGACCCGGCCCGGACCCGTTTTCCAGCCCAATCCGGTTTTCGGTCCGTGCCGCACGCGAGGCCCATTGTTGAATCGGTCCGTGCCTGCACGCGAGGCCTGCTTTCAAAGTTTATTTACGTACTTTGTAAATCTATGTAATAGATTAGATTTAAATGTGCGGTGTTTCACGATTGGGCGCGATGAGCGTTTTATTTTATTTTTATCGTTCATATGCATGTCGTGGATGTTTAAATTATGCGATAGCATGCTATGTATGTTTATATTACGTTGACAAACCTTTAAGTGTTTTACGTAATTGGATGCGCATAGTAAGCATGCTAGGTTTATCGCGTTTATCAAGCATTTTTAGAATTACTGCGAGCATGTTTTACATGTTGAGTTCTATAGAAAAGCATGCTAGGATTACGTGATCTGCATGGACAAACCTTTTGAATAAAAAGACTAAGCAAACAACCCGACAAGTTAATTTTTCAAATTAAAATGTCAAGACCTCAACTTTTGATCTCTAAACAAAGTGAGACGCCTTGTGAGTAAACGCCCACACGCGTGGCTTGCTTTGCTTTTTATCATAAGTTTGTTAGATGAGATTTCTAAATAAAACATTTTAAATCTATTGAGAAGTGGGAGTTTCATGTGTACGTCCACACGCTGTGGCTTGTGTGCGATTTTTCATAAGTTCTCTAGAGATAGATATAAAATGAGATAACAAAAGAATTTGAATTGGGCGGTATGGTCCGAGTGAGTATGCCAATTCTAAGAATTCATTTCTATTGTTAAAATTGTGGTCATTGCTTAGACATCACCTCAAGTACAACTTCCGCCAAGTCCCTTCTTGCGATAGTGATGTGGTCTAGTAAGGTCCAATCGTTAATTTCATTTGTCATAAGGATAAGTTGACATGGATTGAAATTAAAAGACTAAAGGTATATTTTAGTGCAGTCGAGGTTTCGTAAACGCCCACACGCGTGGCTTGCATGTGGAATTCCTTGGGCGATTGGAGGTTTCAATTAATATTGTTTTATCAAAGGTTACAATATTATTGTTACGAATTATATGCGATCGTATGCTTATGTGTTTACATTATCGTTTCGTATATGTCTCTTACCGATTATCAATATGCTCACACAAAACCGCTTATCCGGTCCAAATTTTATCGAGTGGAAGCGAAACATGGAATATGTTCTTATCATTTGAAGAACACATGTTTGTTCTCACTACTCTAAACCCGATGCCCTTCTTGACGATCGACTAATGAGCGCGAGAGTCAAGCGGACTTTGGAATAAGTCAAACAATATGGCTAAATGCTATATGATGACTACTATGTCCAAAGGCTTGCAGCCGCAGACATCGATCGATGGTAGACGCGACCGATATTTGGTCAAGTCTCGAGAGTAAGTTTGGGCGATCGGATCGACGATCCGCTTCCACACAATGAGAGAAATCTTGGCGTGTAAGATGGAAGAAGGAAGTTCGGTCCATGAACATGTCTCCCATGACTCATCTCATGGATAGTCTTGATCGGTTGGGAGGAGGTATTGACGGCGGCCAAGGTCGATATCATCCTCAATACACCGCCCAAGTCTTTTGAGAACTTTCGTGAATGCGATCATGAGCAAGACCGAGTTTACACTTAGTCGGTTGCTTAATGATCTCGTTCTGCGGAAGGAGTTATGGGAAAAGGAGCACATGCTCTTGGTAGCACATCTAAGGCCCAAAATTTTCATCGCAAAATGGAAATAGAAAAGGGTACCAAAGGTGGTAGAGGCAAGGAAATAGTGGGAGTAATGGGAGCAAGAACATGGTTGCCAGGAGGCTTGAAGAAGCCAAAGGAGAAGGGCAAGTGCTTGAAGTGCGGTAAGGCGTGCATTGGAAGGCCAAGTGCCCTATGCTCAGGCTCAAGGTACGCGTTTGCTTTAGTGTGAAAACATGTTTAGCGACTTGTTCTACCCATTCTTGGGTAGTAGATACGGGCGAATCGATCATGTTTGTTACACTGCGTGGGTTCTGCGGACAAGGAGTGTTTGATGGCGAGATAACGATCTCCATGGGCAGCGAAAGTCAAGTGTTGCGAGTTGGAGATGTTTTTATGTTTTGGGACAACAGTTTTAGTTTTGAAAGCGTTTTATATGTGCCGGATTTTCGTGGAACCTTGTTTCGCTTGAAATTATTTACACATGGATATTCATTATTTTTATAGTGGTGTTTCTATCATAAGAAATGACGAAGTTATCGTGTTGGCACCTTATATAATTAAGCTTTATACTATTTCGCAAAACATAATACCTATAACTATGTTGCATCTACATCAAACCCTAAAAGAGAAAGTTTTCTTGTGAAGATGACTCTACTTTTCTCTCGATCTTAGATTAGGTCACATCAATCTAAATAGGATCCAAAGACTGGCTAAGAATGGAGCGTTGGGTAATCTCACGGTTACTCCGTTCCCAGTCTGCGAATCCTGTATAGAAGGTAAGATGTCGACTGACCGCTTTAAAGAAGGGTTATAGAGCCAAAGAAATGTTGGAGTTAGTCCATTCGACTGTGTGGACCGATGTCCACACAAGCTCGTGGAGGGTACAGTATTTTGTCACTTTCATCGACGATTACTCGAAGGTGCGGATATATATACCGCTCACCGCAAGTGCAATGCTTTGAGAAATTCAAAGAGTTTAAGGTGGAAGTGGAGACGAAGCTAGGTAAGAGTATCAAGTCATCGCGGTCTGATCGCGGTGGTGAATACCTCAAGAACGAGTTTATGGACTATCTAGTGAAGTGTGGGATTACATCCCAAACAAGACTTCACCGGGCACACCACACAAAATGGTGTGTCGAGCGAAGAAATAGGACTCTTTTGGAAATGGTTAGATCTATGATGAGTTATGTTACATTGCTTATTTCGTTCGGGATATGCCTTAGAGGCGGCATACTTGCTAAATCTAGTACCGCCCAAGTCGGTCGAAAAGACCCTTCGAGTTGTGGTTTGGTAAGCCCGCTTTAAGCCACATAAGGATATGGGCGATCCGGACATGTCTTTGAACAAAAAGGCGACAAGTTGGAGGCTAGATCGGCGCAAGGTCATTTATCGGCTATCCTAGAGGAACGAAGGTGGTTTATTCTATAGTCCTAAGGATCGGAAGGTCATTATTAGCACTAATGCCCGATTCTTAGAAGAGGATTATATGAAAATCATAAGTCCAAAGTTGAAATCATTCTTCAAGAATTAGAAGATGATCGTATTCCACCACCGATTAGGCCAAAGGTACGAGATGTCGAGTCTAGTGGGAGGATCGACACGGATACTTCAAGAAATTGAAGTGGGTCGAGTTCCACCGGAGATACCGACCGCATCTGAGTGGTACCTACACAGCAAGTTGTGCAAGTTAGAGAACCACAAGCATCCGCACCCACCGTTGCCATTGTGCAGTAGAACCTCGTCGTAGTGGGAGGTTGTTCGTCAACCCGAGCGATTTATGTTCGTGGGTGAATCTTGGTTTAGTCCCAGCAGACGAACATGCAATAATCGACCCATGGACATACAAGGAGGCGATCTGAGATATTGATGCAAGATCATGGCACACCGCTATGGATTTAGAAATGGAGTCCATAACGGCTATGGATGTATATGAAAAGACACCTCTACCGGATGGCAAGGAAGCCATAGGTAGTAAGTGGATATACAAGAGGAAGAGAGATTCCGATGGAGAGGTTTCGCTTTTAAAGCCGTGCTTGTGGCGAAGGGTACACTCAGATTGAGGGCATCGATTTCGATGAGACCTTTCACTTTGTAGCAATGCTCAAGTCCATCGTAATTCTTCTAGCCATAGCACCACTTGAACCTAGAGGTTTGGCAAATGTATGTTAAAACCGCTTTTCTAAACGGTTACCTGAGGAAGGTAGAGACATCATATGCGACAACCTCAAGGTTATGTGGTAAAGGGTGAAGAGCATCTAGTATGGAAGCTTAAGAAGTCCATTTATGGACTTAAGAACCTCCGATCATGGAACTTACGCTTTGACGAGGTAGTAAAGTCCTATGGATTTACCCGGTTGCCTAGCGAGAGTTGTGTGTATCGGTTAGATGTCAACGGTGATGTGGTATTTCTTGCACTTTATGTAGATGACATCCTTCTAGTTGGCAACAACGTGAAGTCGTTATCGAGGCGTAAAGAGTTGGCTATCCGATCGATTTCAAATGAAAGACTTAGGAGATGCAACAGTACATTCTTGGGATCAAGATTTACCGAGATCGCAAGAAGAAAATGTTGAGCTTATCTCAGCGCCTTACATTGATCTTGTGATTACTCGTTTTAGTATGCGCACCGCCAAGAAAGGATTGCTACCTTCGGACATGGCGTTCGCTTTATCTAAGACGCAGTCACCTATGATCGCAGGAGATAGAGGAATGAGACAAGTTCCTTCGCTTCACCGTAGGAAGTCTCTTATGCGCAATGCTATGCACGAGGCCGATATCTCGCTATGCGGTAGCATAGTAGCTAGATATCGATCCCAACCGGACAAGCTCATTGATCGCGAAGAAGCATATACTCGCACCGAAAAGGACTCGAGATTATAAAGCTGGTTTACCATGCGAGATAGTCTAATGCCTTTGGGTTATATGGACTGGATTTCCAAGTCGACCGTGATGAGAAAAAGTCAACCTCAAGCTATGTGTTTACCTTGGGAGGTGGAGCCGTATCTGACGGGGTGCAAAGCGGCGATGCATTGCGGACTCTACCATGGAAGCCGAATATGTAGCCGCTTGGAGGCTTCTAAGGAGGTCAGATGGTTCAAGAACTACCTCATGGATCTAGGTGTGGTACCGGTTTGCCCAAGAGTATCATAGTTTATCGTGATAACTCAGTGCGATGCAAACTCGAAGGAACCACGGACCCACAAGCGACCAAACACATAGAGAGAAAGTACCATGTCATATGAGAAATCGTTAGACGAGGTGACGTGCTGATTGAAAAGATTGATACGACGGAAAATCTAGCGGATCCATTCACGAAGAATCACGCAAAAAGTCTACGATGGACACGTTAGAGGACTTGGATTGCGCTTGAAGGCACCCACTTAGAAAGGAAACTTTTGTATAAGTGGGAGAAGAAAGTGATGGTTGTTTGTAATAGCTAGTAGAAAGACACATTGTATACTAAAAGTTTGCTTTAGTATAAGTGGGAGATTGTTGGTTGTATCTTGAAAGCGGTTTGGTTGAGCTTGTATACAATGTTTCTGTTACCACTATTACAATCTCCTATCCGATTTGAATACTTGATTGCATATATCTGTGTCCCTTATCTCATATATAAGTTAGATCATACGATGGTGTGAAGATCACGAAGTCCGTATGATTGGTCGCTTAATGAGATATAAAAAGTTTCACAATGAGACAACTTAAGGACGAGTTGTCGGTTTAGGCGCAGATATAGATAAGAAGTGACTTGACTTAGTTGCTTGTCTATACTTTGGTACGTCTCGACGTATCAAGGATCACGGTGAGGTGTGTTCTTCTTTCCGACCGCCTTGAAGAACCAAGATCTCGGTGACTTACGATGATCTAAACCCCGATAAGGTATTAGGTGAGTATGAGTTGATGACCATCACTTTGACTTGTTATGAGTGAGGTTATATGTTCTAACCCAAGATTCTCCGCATCTTGGGTGGTGGCGTCTTGTATGTCATGCTAGTTATCTCAGACGAGTCACCGTATCCGCTTTAGGATGATGACGTCCTTAAGAGAGCTCAAAAGGTTTATTGTACTAAACCCCGCAGTTGAGTTAGCTCAAGTACAATAATAAGGTTGAGTGGTACTACTTAAGAAATGAAGTTATTAATCGTTTTAAGCGATCGATTGCTATAAATGATTAATGGACGCTTCGATATCTTAAATACGGGATTCGTAATGTCTAAGTGCAAGCCCGACTCAACTTCGTAATAAAGGGGTAAGTCAACATTCTTTTCTAGTGGCATGATCGAATGTTTATAAATTAATTTATGTTATGGGCTGAACATAAGATAATTAATTTATTTGAGCCCATCTTTATTCCTTGCATTTGATCCTCGGGTGGCCCATCCGGGCCCGTAGCAAGAGGAAAATCGCCACCATGATGCTCAATTGGCAAGATTTTATTCTCTTTATCCCACAAGGATATTATTATATTTATGGTATATGCATAGATCCTTTCCATATAAGATTATGGTAATAATCCTGAGAGTATGGAAATAATCCTGAGAGTATGGAAATAATCCTGAGATTATGGTAATATTCCATATAGGATTATGGTAATTTCCATATAGGATTAAAGGTAGTGCATTATAAATATAAGGTATGAGATAAAGTCTAGGTTAATGCTCACACAACTAACCTATAATTTTCGGCCATCATCATTTTGATACTCTCGAAAATTGTGAGAGCTCGGGTGATTTTCCGGTGCATTCTCCATAGATCGTCCTCACTCGACGTTGGAGATTGGGCAATCGGGATACAGTCCAGAAGGTCAAAGCACGAGTCCGATCCGTTCGATCCGTTCATCTCGTTCCATCGACCTCTTCAGATCCAAAGGTAAACACGAGAAAACCCCTACGTGTTGCGATTAATTATATAGACGCATGCTAGGTTTATAATCAATGTATGGTGAATTAAATATCCAAGATGGATCCTCGGGGCGAGGGTTAACATACGTTTTCCCTACAGTTTTTCCAACGTACTTCACTCTTTCACCTTTGAACAGAAATACTCTGTGAATTAGACACCTAACAGAAACGGTAGACCCGCTAGACAGAGAGCTTTTATCACCTTTGTCTGAAGACACAATGAGAATCTTCACATTTGTTCTTTCCATATCCTTCTCGAGTTCTTCCTCTTGCCTCCAAGCATAGAACTAGTCGTGTAGGGATCTGGTGGCGTCTAGCCTGACAAGGAGAATGCCGCGTTTGCCAAGAATCCCAAGTTTTTTGAGCTGATGAATATTTTATGCTACAATAAAAATTTAATTAATCAGAAACTTAAATTGAGGGCTATAGGGGTAAGAAAGTAAAATTATAAGTATTTTAATTTATTTAAAATAAGAGATAGGGAGAAAAAATAGGTGATTGTGTTTAGAATTACATGCAAAAGAAATTTGGGCCATCCATATTATTTTTATATTTTTTTATCAAAATATCAACTTTTGAATTCATAATATTTATATTCAAGTAAATTGTCCACAATCGAGTCAACCAAATAAGATATTATATTGGTTTTATTTGAATTTTCATACTGGGCTTGAAAACATAGTGGCTTGAATTATAAAAATAACACAAACTTTTATTTATTTAATTTTTAATTTTCAAATTTTGTAAAAGTTTCAATTTGATAAGCAATCAAGAATGCGATGACGAAAACTGAATCATAATGTCGGATTCTGGTGAAATATACAATAAATGAATTTAACTCACCTCATTTTGAAATGAGGTGGTAAAAAAAGATAACTAGTTATTTATTGTATGTTTTCTGTAAAAATCCGGTAAGATAGATTCAGTTTTCCGGCAATAAAATTGATGGAATTTTTAAGCAACGAACCCTATACACACACAGAACTGTCGGCTTTCCTAAAAGCAAGGAATAAAGCCAGAAATCAAGCATAGGAATGTCATCAATTTAGTTAGGCCATCACATATTGGCTGGCTTTTACATGGAAACAAATCAACAATCACTTATATTAATTGGGGTTTCACTTTATTATAGAAAATAAATCCACAGAATCTACGATTTAAGTTAAGAGGAGGCGAGACTTTCCTTGGAATTCCTCTGCAGAAATCGAATCAAAACCTTTTTTCCCCCATACTAAAAGGAAGTAAAGAATATCTTTAGCTGTCTCTTTACTTAAAGAAAATAGCATCCTTTTTTTTAATTATGAGAAAAATAACTCTAATCACCACAAAATATTTCACAAAACCATCTCAACAGACATATATATAACTTTGTCATCACTCAAAGAACAATATTTTTTTTTCACACCAAAATCTGCATAGCCAATTCAATTTCACCTCTCGAGCAAAACAAGAATTTACAAAAAATAAAAAAATGTCACAACAACCTATTGATGTATATCCTTATAATCCAGTAATGAAATCACAGCCTGATTCTTCCCATAATAATGGATCGTACGGTCCAGTTCTCATCGTGTTGGCCGTGATTGCCGCCGTATCCATCTTGGCTTGTGTTCTGGGGAGACTGTGCAGCCGGCGGAGCCATAGCAATAAGGAGGCGCATCACCACCAGCACCACCAAGTCCACCACCAACCGCCCAAATCCATTGCTAATGAGCAGGGCCGTGAGTTAGGCCTAAAGAATGGGAGGCTAAGGAAGAACCAAGAATCGCATTGAGGAGAGAGCCAACGTCAATTTGGGTTCGATAAGAGGTTTCCTCCCACTAGAGAGGCTAGCCACGGTCGAGGAATGGCGCCGCCGCCTCATTTTGGCGGCGATGGATGCCGGAAGTTCGGTTTGCCGATAATGTCTAGAGCTTTGGTGCATGCATGGTGAAAATATTTTAAGTTTTATTATATTATTTTGTTTGCATATTTGCTAAGTAATTAATGGAGTCTAGATTATTATAGGGGTTTTTATTTGGTTTTGATTTGATTTATATAATTTGGTGTTTTGGTCATGCATGTGACCTAAATTAATGCTACGTAGTTTGATTTTATTTATCTTGCTGTTATTAATTGCTACTTTTATTTTCATTGGTTGAGATTTTAAAAAATTAAGAAGAAAAGAAAGTCGTATTATTAGATTCAGAGTCCTTCTTGATCGAATTAATGCTATTCTTTTAATTCTTGCATTAATGATAATTTTAACTACATTTGTTTCAGTCGATGCTACATAAAATGCACATGAATAATAAATTGATGTGTATGTCAAATAAATTCGTATATACATTGATTTTTTCTTTTCCGAGTGAACACGTACATACATTTAGGGATGTCAACGGGCGGATTTTACCCCGACTGCAACTAATTTAGTATTGGTTCGGTTGCGAACCGCCCAATAAATACTAAACCGGACCGGATCCAACCATTAAATTATGGATCCGGATCGGGTATTACCCATTTCTAACCGGCACCCATTGGATCTTAATTACCCCAAATCCTTACTCATTTCCAAACCACCTTTCTATCAATTAAACGATTAAGTAAAAGCAATTACCCAAAGTGTCGTTTAGATGGAATCTAAGTGCAGGACTCATTAATCTTTTATCAAACACTCATTTCTAAATAAGTATCTCATTATACCAAGTTTTTGTTATAATAAGATTCTTTTTCAAACTTTTGTATTATTAATTTTTTTATTTTCAAACTCAAGTACGAACGCACACTTTTACGACAATATTATAGAAATGACCAAAACATTAATAATGAGGTTGGTCAACTTGAGATTTGCCCCATATGAAAATTAATAAAAAGTAACAAAACATTAAAAATGCTAATAAATTAAAATTGTAAAAAAAAAAACTAAAATCGACTGGTCGGACCGAACCGACAAAACGGGTCGGTCTTGACCGTCCGGTCCAAGCAGTTCGAACCGAACCAAACCGAACCGTTGTTTTAAAATTTAATGGGCTTTGAACTGCTCCGATCGGTCCGGTAAAGACCACCGTTGACATCCCTACATACATTCATACTATCGCATTAATGTATGTACGGTTAGGCAAACGCAAAAATCATAATGGGATTTATGAATCCCCGTGGCGATTAGCCTTCACCATGCGCCAAGCCACCGCCATGACCTGTGGTGGCGCCAAGTGGGCCGTGATCATGTCTATTGTTCTCATTCTCATACCTTCCTAGTTTAAATGTATTAGGCCCAATTGTTTTTGAAGGCCCAATAGCCCATTTTCAAAATTAAGGGAGCTTTTTTTTTTTTTACATTTAATACTTTTTTAAATTCATCACAATATTAGATCATATTTCAGTTGTATTGTATTTGGTGTTTATTAATTAATACTCTCTTGATCCTGTTCTAAGTGGTCCATATTTCTTTTTGGGTAATCTCATTCTAAGTATCTCATATAAAAAAAATAAATTTATATACAAAAATACCTCAACTTCCGTTAGGCATACTATTTTTACACAAAACATATCTATTTTTAACCTGTGTACCCATAAACAAGGGGTGGTCTCCTGTGCACGCCCGCGCACAGTGAGACCCCCCTTAATTAATTAATTTATCTTATTTAACTAATCCTAATTAATTAATTAAATTAATTAATTTAATAAACTTTAATTATAAATTAATAAATAATATTTTTAATTAATATATCTTAATTTAGAATTAATAAACTCTAATTGTTAATTAATAAACTCTAATTTTAAATAATAAATCCTAATTTTAATTAATAAACCCTAATTATGAATTAATGAACTCTAATTTGAATTAATAAACCCTATTTGGAATTAATAAACCTTAATTTTGAATTAATAAATCCTAATTGGAAATAATAAACCCTAATTTTGAATAATAAACCCTAATTGTGAATTAATAAACCATAACTTTGAATTAATAAACCCTAATTATGAATTAATAAATTTAATTATGAATTAATAAACGATAACTATGAATTAATAAACCATAACTATGAATTAATAAATTTAATTTTGAATTAAAATTAATAAATTTAATTATAAATTAATAAAATCTAATTATCCTTACTCACCATAATTAATATATAATTATTTTAACAAAAACAAGGGTGAGCTCACGGTGGTAGAGCTCACCCAAGTTTTTGTCCAAAACAATGGCCATTTAAAGTGGGATTGAGGAAGTAACAAATAGTCATGCAGTATGGTAGAAACGAATGCTAGTTTATTCGTGAGCTATTCGGAGTTTCTTCGATAAAAGTTCGCTCGAGTTAGTTTAGTAAAGCTCGTTAGCTAAACAAACCAAGCTTGAGCATGATAGTATTCTACTGTTAGCTCGTGAACAAGTTCGTTAACGATTTACTTTGAAAATATAAAATTATTAACTAGATATAATTTATTTATTTTATAATTAGTAATTATTGTGTTAAATCTCTAACTATTTTTATTTGTTCTAAGAAATCAATAAATATATTGTGTTATTATGGATAAAATAATTTATTTTTAAAATAAAATAATCAATATTCTAAACATATATCTAAATTTAGAAAGCTTGTTTGGGTTCGATTAAAGTTCGAATAAGCTCGTGAGCTCAAAATATTTGATAAATAAAACTCGAGACTCGGCTCGATACTAAACAAATCAAGCTTGAGCACGATGGTGTTCGGCTCGGCTCGGTTCGATTACACCCCTAGTCATGCGCGCCATATATATTGGTGTGGATATTTTAGTGAAAAACATATATGCATCGAATTTAAGGTTAAAGAAACCGTTCGTACTAAAAATTTTATATTTTGAATTTCTTAATTATTAAAATTACAGATATTATTTAAATAAATCTATCTATGGATGGCAAAAGAAATATTTTGTCTTGAAAATCACAATAAAATAATATATCATAAAATATGCCACGATCGCACGGATGTTCCACGTACACGGTGGACCCAATAATATGGACTAAAATGTTTCAAATAAATTTGAAACTCCAAAAAAGAAATTTAAAAAAAATCACACCATAATAAATTCAACTGTTTTATGTAATATATTGACGCCCACAACCGCTCATGCGAATATGGTTGTGCTTGGGCAAGTTAATCGGGTCACTTGTTCGAGTTCGGGCTAATTTACAAGGGTTGTCGGATTATTTAGTTAGGATTATTCGGATTGTCATTTTTTTCGGGGTATATGTTCAATCCTAACTTACTGTTAGGTTTCAGGCAACCTCATTGGGTCTTTCGAGTTATAAAGTTTAAGGGAAAAAAAAACCAATATATATATATATATATTTGATAATCACATATATTTTATATTAAGCGTTGGAGTAAATAGACAAAGAAGTGAAATAATAAGTATAACTTTCGAATAATAAACCAAAATACATTCCACGTGTATTATTTTTTTAAATCTTATTATACTATTTTCAAAAATGAAGACCGAAAGCCATGTAACGAAGAAAAATTCGTTAATTGGGCAACCACTCGATTCTGCCAACTCATTTGGGTTTGGGTTACTTTCGGCCAACCCACTCTCATTGTTTCGTTATTCGATTCTGCTATTCAATTTGACACTTTTTAGGTTAGAAATTTTAACCTTAACTTTATCGAATTGTAGATCTATTTCAAACCTACATATAAATTTGGGGTTAGATTGATATTTATAGTGTGTCTATTGTTTAAGAAGAATTGGCACGAAAGCAACGTTGCACACGTGCAAACATGTATATTTCTAGAAACGTTATTAATTTCAATTTGATGTGATCACATTCACATGCACAATCATATTGTTTCTAGAACTGGTACTAACCAAAATCAATAATTTGAAATCTAGTTTTGTAGATATTATATATAATAAAATAGGGTTATTTTTAAATTATACCTCGAATTTTGGTCAGATAGTAATTTTTAATTCGAAATTTAAAAAATTATAAATATAGCTTGTACTTATCTATGTTGTTCACTTAATATTCACATCAAATTTTCCCGGTCAACTGCAACTAACTTGGATCAGAGTTAATTTGTTTGTAATTCGAGTAAAAAATTGTGAAAATCTCGCAACAAACTTTGATCCATGTCAGCTTTAGCTGACCGAAAAATTCGATGCGAGCTATTAAGTGAACAATGAATATTAATATATGCTATAATTGTAATTGTTTTAAAATTCAGGTTAAAATGTTATTACGTGATCAAAGTTGGAACTATAATTTAATAAATTGTTACATGCATATCATTTGTTGATCAACAATATCCTTTTATGAACAGAACATATTTATCCACCAATTAAATAATTTTTAACATATTACTTCATCCGTCCATTTTAGATGACTTGTATTTATTTTCGAGTTATCTTATTTAAATTGATTTGTTTCCTTAATATCCCTTCAAAAGTTATAAATCATACATACTTTTATCATTTTAATTATTTTATACTCTTGTCTTAAATAATCTTATTGAAAAGAAATTAGTCATAATGAGTGAAACAGAGAGAGTAATATTTAGATTGGATCTTGTAGACCACTCAATTATCTTGGAGAAGGGGTTGTATGTCATTATCATTTATTTAATTATTAAATAGAAAACTGCATTATGACAGTTTTAGTTATACTACACTTGGTCAAGTTATTGCGCAGCAGCTATGTTTCTTGCTAAGCAAGAAGTTTAGGACCATATTTCCAAATAAAATTCGAAATAATTAATGTTCTGTCATCCTTAGTTGGAACTGCACCGTTACTGAATTAGTTACGGATTTATATGACGAATAATTTATTGAGTTTCTAGAAGAATATGATGGCTCTTGTCGGATTGATAAGGTAATTTACGAATTGTTTCGAACTGGAGAAAGAAATATGGTAAGTCGCAATTACTAGCTTTTTCACTACAAATAAGTAGTATGTTGTATTCAAACGTCGATGCATAAAAATATCATTTATTTTTGAGATATTAGCATATAAATACATTAATTTTGGGTTCATTTTGGTTTTTTCACGATCTTTTAAAATTGTTACGAAATACATAAATTTAATCATTTTAGTGATTTTACCATTATTTCAAATTCAAGCCGAATTAAATCTGATTTGGCACATCGGAAATTTGTCGTGTTTAAAACGGTGTCGATGCCATAAACGATGTCATAGAAAGAGAATATAAAACATCATCGTTCCATCAAAATAAATCAGATTTCTTGATTTCTAGTGTTCATCACGTCAACTCATTAAAAAAACCACATCTTCTCGTTTGTTTTATTGTCTGGTTCTCGTTGGCATCAAAACAATCGATGTCATCTCTATACAATATCGTGTATATTACTGATCGTTTTGTTTACAATAAATTTTTGAGATATCAAGTTAGATTTAATTTAGCTTGGATTTGAAATCGTGATAAAATCACTAAAGTGATTAAGTTTGTGTATTTTATGATAATTTTTAAAATTTATAGGAAAAACCAAAATTGTACCAAAGTTAGTATATTTATGCACCAATAACTTTTTATTTTTTATCCTATAATTAGATAATATCAAGAATTATTATTTATATTAAAGAAAAAGAAGCAAACCACCTCATATTCAAATAATTTTGTAATTATCACTTTTGAATTGCAATTGATACGTTTGACTTGGGCATTAATTGGAATCATATATCGATAAAAGAACCCAAATACAAAAGCCTGATTACCAATTATCTTAATGCTTAAAAGAAAAGAGTCAAAAGACTCACAACTATCCATCCACATCAAATCGGTTTGGTGGTGCTATCAAATGGGGTTTTTAATCATTAGTGGCATTATTCACCGATACATCTAAATGTTAAAGTGTCAGTATTATTCATATTTATAATACTTCAGTCACAAGTAATGTAATTGGGACGTACATGATCCATGAATGAATTTATTTTATTTTTATTGTTCAATATCGTGGATATTTAAATTAGATAGTAATATGTAATGTATGTTTAATTACTTAGAAATATGGATATATACGCATGATTAGCTATTTTATAGCTAACCCAAATATCAACGATGATAGTGCCAAGTACCTAATGCGTCATTTTTCACCAAAAATAATCGATTGACAGGCAGTCGGTATGCCCACATTGTGTAGACAACAATAAGTAAAATCTTCTCCCAAGGGACATACAAGAATTCTCCTAAACTTTCGACCTGTAACGTAACAACGAATAAACTGAGATTACTAAAAACTAGGAAATATTAAATAAAAAATGGAGAAAGTTTTTATATAATATCCAGTTATGAATGTCAATTATAGCACCAACATAAAATGTCAATTATATTCAACTCATCGACTTTGGAATTATTATCAAAATAGCACCAATGGGTCACTATTTTAGTTGGACCTATTGGTGCTATTTGGTGATAATAGTCTCAATATGGCCAGTAAGTTAGCTATAATTTGATATTTTTATGTTGGTGCTATAATTTGACATTCCTTAACTTAGATGACTATATATATGAATTTTCATTAAAAAAAAAATAGAAAGAGGAATTGAATTGTGATTAAAGAGAATAAATTTGAGAAATGTAACAAATGTGTGAAGATATTCCGACAGCCAATTAATTCCACCCTAACTTGATATTTTGATCATTGATGTAAAGATAACTTTAACTCATGCAATAAACCAGTTATGACCATTGAAAACGCTTCTGACCGATCTTATATCTCCTTATCTTCTCGATAGTTAGGAAGACGCTTCACTAACTACATCTCTAATCGTCTGACAACCGTAATGAAACTTTATAGGTTTAATGAGCCGACAATATCAAGAACTAGAGAAAACCAGATTCAAAATCGATAAACTCTGACACATGATTACCGAATTAAGATTGTTATTCCCTTGACCTGAAGGTCAATTTACCACCAATCAAACCTAAACCATAATTATGTATGACCAATTTAATTGGCTATTTATTACTTCCAACTCAATAAATATTTAGCACTGCCTAACGGATTGAAACAATTAAATTACAGAGAAAACGGAGAACAACAGATACTTACATACGAATTAAAGAATAAATAACAAGTTAGATCTCATTTAAAAATCATGCTAGGACTTCCTTAATCGTTGTCGGAATAAAGAAATTACCTAGAACTCATAATAAAATAAACACAAAAGATTTAATAATGAAAAAAAAAAAAAAACTGCTGAATGATGAAAAAGAAAGAAAAAATGGTTTGATGCTCAATCCCCAAAATAACGTCAATCACCTCGGATTCCAAAGTTGAAGGCGTAGGCATTAGTTGTGTCTAATTCCAAAACAACTAAACTAATAATTAAATACTAACCTAAAGCTAAATGGGTCGAACATGGCCAAATAGTAAAATCATAAAAATATCCAATTAATAATTAAAAGCTTCCATAATAATAATAAGTTTCCATATATAGAAAATAAATTTCATGTAAATCTTCCTTCAATCCATTCTCTTCAAACTCTTTCCAAAATCATGTTTTTTCTTTCAAAATAATATCAACACCTACAAAATCCACAAAATATGCAATTATCTTAATAAAATATGATTAATTAGATATTAAGTATTTAAACTTATCAAAATCCCCCAAAATATAGGTATAAAATACGCCTAATCAGTATCATCTGAGTCCACGAGTCCGAGCACATGTACATCATACTTTTTGCATTGGACGCTTTAGAGGTACACTTTGCACTTCGCACGTGCACATCGTCACATGGAGATTTGAGAAGCCAAAAGTTTTGCCAACATGGCACCTGGAGGCGGCTTAGGCGACACGTATGACTCGACTACAAGGAGGAGCAGTTGGGTGTGTGGACGACTCGTGCATGGCCAACACTACAAAAATACAGCCGAACAGCGACGGATTAGCGACGGCCAAAATACGGGTAGTGATTCAGCGACGGATTAGCGATGAAATACAAACGAATTTTTTTTTTATTAACGATGGATTGGCGACGGATCAGAGACGGCATGTGGCGGGAATATCTCGCGCGAACTGTAACGACGTAATAACCATCGCTGGTCCGTCATTAAATTTACGACGGATTCAGTCCGTCGTTAAATTAACGATTTTTTTTATTTTTTTTATTGTACGCTTAATTAACGACGGATTATGTCCGTCGTTAAGTTTAGGCCGTCGCTGATCAGTCGTTAAATTAATGAATTTTTAATTTTTTATTTTTTACTTAATTTAACGACGGATTATTTTCGTCGTTAATATTAATTTTAAATTGATTCATTCTAAATAATATTAATGATGGAAAAATACGACGTAAGTCCGTCGTTAGAGTTAACGACTGATAGAATCCGTCGTTAGATTAACAGATTTTTTATTTTTTTTATTTTACACGTAATTTAACGACGGATATTAGTCCGTCGTTAATGACTTATTTTCTTCGTTAGTTCGTCGTTAATGAGTTTTAAATATAACGATGGTTATTTCCGTCGCTAATGCATCGCTAAAAATATATCGACGGGTTTCTTCCCAAATTCACACTCAAGGCCCTAAACCTTTAATTATAATCCCACCCCGCCTGCCCCCCCCCCGCCCCCGCCACACCTGGCCCACCACCCGCACTGCCCCTCTGCGCCGTCCCGTGCACTGGACCGCCCGTCCGTGCCGCGCTGACCCTTTCCGTCGTCGCCCAAATTACCACCCCCCAAGCTACTACCACCCCCACCTCACCAACATTGCCCCTGTCAGCACCGTCGTTGTTGTCGTTCATCATCATTCAAAGTTATTTTGTTGATTTATATTTTAAATTTTTTGTTGATTTATATTTGTTGATTTTGTTGATTTTTTGTGAAATATTGTTGTGATGTTATAATATAGTGATATGTTGTTGTGATATATTGTTGTTGTGCTATATAGTGATATGTTGTTGAAATATTAAAGTTTATATTAAGTTGTTAGAATTATATGATAAGTTTGATTAGGATTTAAATTGATTATGGATTTGTGATCATTGATGATGGATAAGTATATATATGAATTGATTGAAAGTAAATAGAGTATAGATTGAAAAGTTCATGTAATTACATAATATATGGTTGAAGGGCATGTTAAAAAGATGATGTAAATGAATTAGTTTAAACTTGTTTTGAGTTGTTAAGTGTATAATTAGGCATATGGTGATGATCTGGTGAAGTTTGGATGAGTTTGGTTGAATTGTGAATGAAATGACGATTCATTTTATAAAACTTACTCTGCCGAAATTTTGTTAGAATTGGTATATGAATAAGATGTTTTATAAGTAAGATTTGCTCATTTCATGCTTAGGTTAAGGTTAAGTATATGAATAAGATGTTTTGAGTTGTTAAGTGTATAATTAGGCATATGGTGATGATTTGATGAAGTTTGGATGAGTTTGGTTGAATTGGGAATGAAATGGCGATTCATTTTATAAAACTTACTCTGCCAAAATTTTGTTAGAATTGGTATATGAATAAGATGTTTTATAAGTAAGATTTGCTCACTTCATGCTTAGGTTAAGGTTAAGTATATGAATAAGATGTTTTGATCTTTTTAAGTGTATAATTAGGCATAATACTTGATAACAAAGTAATTGAGTGGGAAACCCAAAGCATGAACTTCAAAAAGCCTCGACACAAGTTTTAATGAAAATTTGATTAAATGTTGATTGAAGATTAATAAGCTTTACCTTTGTTTGAAGATGTCTCACGAGGACGAGGTGCCTCATCATCGATCGGAGGCATCCAGATCATATACACCGCCGCCTCACATGTCGGGCTCAAGAAGGCATGGATGCACCGTCTCACAACCCGGTAGCTCGAGCGGTAGAGCAAAGGCAGCCGAGGAGGGATGAAGAAGATAGCCATTGTGAATGAGTATGTTATCTATCAGATGTCTCATCAAAATAAATCATAATATTCGATGTCTTTATTTCTTGTAAATTGCAGATTTTGTGTCCGAGCAATGATGTAGCACACGTGATTACTGAGTCATTCAGAAATTCATGAACTACAACGGCTCAATTGGAAATTGGTGCCTCAAGAGTTCAAGGCATTTATTTCATGAATTCAAGGATCGTGTTGTTTATACGAGTCATTTATGTTTTGACCTTTGACACCGTGATGTTGTAATCATATATTTTTACGTAAATTTTTAATTGGGATGATACACTGACGAGGCCATGGTCTACTCCTACCGTGCGCAAGGCCGTCGAACGCTATAAAGATCTTGTTCACAAGATCGTTGCGGAAGGATCTCCCAACCCACCTTCATTTATCCCCGAGCGAGATTGGGATATTTGAAGGCATATTGGGCTCGGACAGACGTTCTAGCGAAGACGGCAAAGGCCCGCAGAAACAGCATGTCTGAGCCAGATAGCGAGGGTACTGGGATAGTCAAGCATCGGGGTGGATCACGCCATGCATTAGAGTATGCGAGAGAGATTGTAAGTACTTTGAAGTTTTAGATATAGTAAATTGATTTAAGAATCATGATACTTGTTAATTATTTAATTTGTTTGACTTATTTATAGGCAAGAGAGCGTGGAGTAGACATATCAGAGGTCCAGTGGGAGCTATACAGACGGGAAAGCTCGGAGTATCGCGGTAAGTATATTCGTTAGCGCAACAACAAGCATTTAATTAAATAATAATTGTACGAAATTATATTACAGAGGCAGGTTGAGGAACAAGTGACACAGTTGAGCCAATCTGGGGGCAGTGATGAGGCGGCACCAGAAGTTGATAGGACTCAAATTCTAAAAAATGTCATTGGGAGCTCCTCAAAGAAAAAGAATAGGATGTTTGGAGCTGGTTCTCTATCATGGACATACATACAGAACGAAGCGTCGTCTCATTCGGTAGAGAGTGCCCAACCTACTGATTCCATATCTTATCATCAAAAGCTATTGGAGATAGAGGCCAGATTGCAAGCTGATCGCGAGGCATACGAGGGCAGATTCCTAGGCGAGCAAAGAAGCAGCATGAGGCATACGAGACCGTAACGCAAGCCGAGCGCGAGCAATACGAGGCCGTAATGCAAGGTGAGCCGAGAGTGCGGGACGACGTTGACACGCCCGAGGCTCGATTCTTGGCGCCAGCAGGATGCCTTAGAGCGCTTCATGGCCAGGTCCCGTTTCCCCCCACCCTCGTGATATTATGATTTGTATGATGAAGAAACAAATACATTTTATTTGCAAAACTTATCGTATGATTTAGAATTGTTTTATTTGTTTGATATTAATACATTTTGAAATTGTTTTGTTTGAATTGTGTTTATGATTTAGAATGATAATGTTTATCAATTGGAATTGGTTTGTTTGTTTGATATTGTACTGTTTGGAATTGTTTTGTTTGGATTATGTTTGTTTGTAGTTGGTATATTTGAAAACAGGTTTGTTGTTTGTTGTAAACGGTCGTCCAAAATAAAAATATCAGTTGTGCAGGTACTGCACATTTAGCGACGGAGTTACGACGGATTAGCGTCAGATTAACGACGGATTGGAAACGGATTAGCAACGTGAAATAACAGAACAAACTGAATCTAACAGCGGACAGAATCCGTCGTTAAATAGCGATGGAATTGCGACGGAGTAGCGTCGCATTAAAGACGGATTGACGACGGATTGATGACGTGAAATAACAAAAAAAAATATTTAACGACGGACATAGTCCGTCGTTATCTAGCGACGGAGTGTCGACAGATTATCGTCGTATTAACGACGAATTGACAATGGTAGTTATTAGCTACGACGATAATACGTCGCCAATCCATCGTTAGAAACGACGGATTATCGTTGTATTAACGATGGATTAGAAATCAGACGATCGTTCAAAAGGTCGTCGATTAGCGACTGAAAAGTCCGTCGTTATTCTGTCGCAGAAAGTTAACGACGGACAAAAATCCATCGTTAGAGGTTTCGCAACCAGCCTTCCAACGACGGCAGTTGTCCGTCGCTAAACGATTTTAACGACGGATTCGGCATGTTCAGCGACGTAATTTTCCGTCACTATTCGCCTGTTTTTTTTGTAATGCAAACCATTGCATCGATTTGGGTTGGTTTTATCGATCATGGACTGACACACTAGTTCGGTCGGCAATGGGACTTTGCACACCAGTGAACAAACGCCTTGGGCTATAAAAGGACCATACTGTAATCGACTTCAAACACACCAATTCAAGATAATAACACTACATTCATATATCTTTCAAAAGCCATACTCAATTCGAGTATCAAGTAATTCATTCGAAAATACAACTAGTAGTGCAACTACCGTATTTAGTTAAATCGCTTTATCTTGGAGATAATTATTGTCGAACTCGTGCATTTGAAAGGTAACAATTTTGTCTGACAAGAAAGAGTCTAACTCTCACCCGGTTTTCTTGTAATTTGTTTCTTTGTCAATTTTTTCTACATACCCAATTTAACAAAATTTCATCAAATTTTAATATATTAACTAAATTTTAATATATTTTTCAAAATCTTGTACAAATCATAACTATCCCAAAATGAAATTCCAAAGAAATCTTTGACTTCCCAACAAAGAACAATACAATAATATCGACGCCCCAAAAATTATCTTAGAAACTAAGTAACACAAATCTACCGAATATATAGAGTAGATCACATTCAAAGTTTGACTTTGATGAAAGAATCTTCAAAATATGGAATTTCAAGAATGACAAATTAATGAAATCCAAGAATCAATCAATATTACAAACGGATAAAACATCTAGAACTTAATTATTTAAATAATATATGTTCCAAAGCTAGTTATTGGAGATGCTAAACATTCATTTTCATGCTATGTAACTCAACGAGATAGATACAACTAAACTGTGTCCATCAATATAATAAAGGAAGCACCATTAATCCCAAATCTAAATCTCAACCAAGCACTCAATATATATTTAGATGAAAGTGGATGGAGCATATTCAACGATTAGTTACTTATTTTATTTTATTTTATTTTTATTTTATTTTTTGGTAATTTAATACGTAAATTTTAAAGGTCACACACGGTGGACTCGTGCACTGAGACCTTTGGTCTCGAGCATTAACCACTCTACCACTAGACCAATACACACACAGTTGTTATGAGTTACATATTTTATAGTGCGTAATTATGACTATTAGGAGAGTTCATTATGTATACATATATCATTTTGTAACATTTATATTTTTCCGCCCCAATAAATGCAAAATACACGTAAAACTTGAATCAAATTGTAAACGAAATGCTTCTACTTAATTAATGAATTAGTTAGTAATGAACAAACTAAATAAATCAATTTATGTTTATGATTGATAAATCAACGTCGGTGTATGATGAATCTAGCTATGTGAGTGTGCGAGATTTATATAAAGCAATAAAGAACACCTGTGCTTTTTACGTGGTTCGATCGTTAATGAGATCTCGTCCGGAGGAATGATTCCTCAATACTTTTACTAGAGCTTTTATCAGAGTATTGGTTACAAGCCTTTGTATTGATGAAATTGCTAACCCTTCTAACATCGCTTTCCTTCTATTTATACAACTCGAATCGCCCGGCTGTGGCGCCCGACCTCTCCATTGGTCGTGGCGTGACTCTTCCTCCGCATCCCTTCCATTGGCCGGCGCAGACCTTTCGCCTTATGTGCGCCACGTGGAGGTGGCGCGACCTGGTTACTCGCCTGGTTACAGGCGTGCCTTCCATTGGCCGAGGTGGAGGTTATGGATTCTAGGGTTTAAGCAATGATTAGGGCTCGCTTTGGGCTCGGCCATGCGGGCTTTCTGCTACCAACGTTAGGCCCGGCTTGTTTGGGCCTCGTTTGTGGCCTAGTCGGTTGGGCCATATCCCATCATAGCCCCCGAATAGCCGGGGACGGCCGAGGCCGAGGTGGAGCAAGAAAGCGCCGCCGTGAGGTGTGGGCTTGGCTGAAGTTGTTCCTTGGGTTGTTGGTCTTACGGTGCCGAATCGAGAGATGTGGCATCGAGCGAGGCCGAGGTCCGACCTAGATATCGCGCCTCTGCGTTGGTTACGCCCGAGTGCGGCCTCAAATGTGTTTCTCCCGTGGTGGGTCGCCGACGTCCACCACGAGACCGCCTTTCGGGATGCCGTGGTGTGTCCCGGCCGCACCAATCTGCGGCTGGTTAGCCGAGGTCCGATCCGGATGTGGGCTTTCCGCAAGGGCGGGCCGGTGACGATGCGCCGAGGTCCGCTGTGGATTTCTTGGTATTTGTGGGAAGGGCGGGTGCGACACAGGCGCCGCCATCGGAGGATGCCGGGTCCGTATGATGATTGCTAGGTCGATCAAGGCGGTCCATCCTATCTGGCGTCGTCATACGCGCGGCGGTGATTGGGCACTCGAACCGCGTCTTGCAGGTAATGCACATCCAATCACGTGTAGACGCGTGTTGAATTTGAAACGCAATTTGCGAGCGCCCTAGTCTTATAAATAGGCGCAAAAGAGGCAACTGCTCACTTTCTTCTTCTTCGACACTTTAAAAATTTCGAGAGGAAAAATTTAGAGAATTCTCCGACTTGATCGATCTTCATTGAAGGAGCCATATACTCGCCTAAAAAGTAAATATGTTTTCCTCATCTTCTTCTCCCTCGAAAGTTCCCTTCCGCCTCGGGTTAGGGCGTGAGTTCCCGTGAGGATTATATGTGCTACAATGGTTTGGGTAGGTCTATGAGGTGAGCTCAGTGTTCCGCCGGTATCCTCTGTATGGGATGGTATGAGGGTGGGCGTGGTGAGGTCGGGTTTGACCTGCAGAACTTTTCAAGTTGTGAGGAATACGGGATCCCGAGGAGGCGTGGTGGTGCACGCCGCATCCGGATGATAGGCGATGGCCCTAGGAGGTTTATTCTTGTTTATGTAGATAGTTTGAGGCGGTCTTAGGTACCCCCGCCCCGCTTATCTTAGCCTTGAAGAGTATTTCGGATCCCTATCTCGTCGATTGACCCCGAATTCCATTAGGTGGATTGGTGGGGTTTGGGGCTCTCTTGTTATGGCATTCTTAGGAGTTGTCCTTCGAGGTCTTGATCGCTTTTTAGCGTGAAGACCATAGGAGGGTGTACTATCCGTCACCCCTACTGAAATTTAAGGTAGCCGTCCTCCAAGGTGTCCCATTGGCGTAATAGGTATTTCTTTCTGTGGCCGAGGGAGCCGAGGTATGAGTGGGGTATCGGCCTGTTGGTGGACCCAAAATCAAGCCCTTGGGCCATATGGAGAGTTGTTGAGCAGCCTTGGTGAGATCTTATCCATAAGTTACACCGAGGACGATCCGAAAGCCGGCCGAGTGTTTTCGGTCCAGCGTCGGGACCGGTCCGACGGGGTGAGGGCATCCCTTTTCTTAGTACTTATTCGCTTTATTTTCTTTGTGCTAATGTGCTTTCTCTTTCGACGCAATGAAGTTGAGGGATGAGTGGGCTCGCCATCGCCGCGAAGCGGTTCCCGTGAAAAAGCAGAGGGCTGGACCTAGTAGGGGCCGAAGAAGGTGGACAAAGATGGGCGGTGATGAGTGGGCTGAGCCGGGTCCACCCGGCATCGGAGTCGCGACCTCGGGGCCGCCTTGAGTCGGGTCGGCCCCAAGCTTGGTCGCATCCTTCCCCAGTCGTGGCTTCTTCATATTTAGATTTGTTTGCTTCGCAATCGGTCATTGACTTGTGCATCTCCTTTTTCAGGGTGGGAGCTCGATGATGGGGGCCCTGCAGCCTTCTTCTGGGGAGCTGCAGTCGCCGCGGGCTTGCACGAGCTCACCGGCCGGAGGCTGCTGAGGAGCTTGCCTTGTGCGAGCTGAGACCGCCGGCGTCCGCTGCGAGGCGCGAAGCCGAGGCCGCCAGGCTTCGAGGCCGGGAGGGTCTGCTGCCGCCTCTGAAGAAGAGCCTGGCACCGGAGGCATGGGAGGTCGAGGAGTCCGGGCGGAGCTGGCCGGGCGAAGAAGGAACTTCAGACGAGAGGTGTAAGGTGTCCGACCGAGGGACCTCTCTTGAGGGCCTTTGCCGTGAGCTCATCGAGTCGGAGAGCTTCGACTTTTATTACCGATCTCGCCGCGTCTTTGAAGCCGGGTGGTGTCGGATCACCGGGGAAGGCTGGCGGCCGCCATGCACGACTTTGATAAGGTCAAGCATGGGTGGACCGAGGTCGACCGAGAGAGGTGGACAAGGCTGCCGGGTGATCTGGGGCTCCCTTCCTAGTGTTGGAGGCTCGCATCCAGCTCCACCGCCCCTGACTGCGAGGTCGTCGCCCGATGCAAGGAGGACGAAGATCGCGAGCTTGAGGGCTCCTGCCGAGGTACGGGCCGGGGGCGAGGGAGGAGGCGGGGTGGAGCTCGGTGGAGGTGGGCAGCCGCAGGACATCGAGGTCGTCGAGACCGCCCGTGAGCTGAGTCGGTGGACTGATGTAATAGCGTGAATACTGGGGTCGATAGGACCACAGGCCTTGTAATAATTTCCCTTTTCGAGTAATAAACGCAATATTTTGAAGATTTGTGTTGTCTTGTTTATTTTCGATACTCCACACCTAAATGGATCGGACTTGACCATGAATTGTTGACAAAGTTAAAGAGGTCCGAGGTGCTTGGTGAGAAGGACGAAGAGGTGCTCTGGAGGAGCCGGTGTCAGGCGACCCAAGTTTTGGCCACTATGGAAGTCGGCTCGGCCGTCTGATCGAAGAAGAAGTTGGACGAGGCTGATCGGGAGTGGCCGCCTCCCGCCGGAGAACGAGGCGAAGTTGAAGGTCGCAAGCGGTATGGAGCCAGTGGGACATATCTGCCGACGCCATCGAGGGCGTTTGATGCGGGCGAGGAACAACTTGAATTATTTGCGGAGAGGCTCGCTCGGTTGTCGGGAGAGCATGCAGTAGTCTGAGAGGCAGTCCGCCGAGTGGTGGGACTACCATATCCAGGCGGACGAGAGTCCGAGCTTCTTGGCGGAGGGCATGGTCTTTGAGGATGAGGAGGGCCCAACAAAGAAGAAGTTCAAAGCTTCGTCCAACTCAAGTGGTGAAGTTTATGGAGATGTATGATATCGTCCATAAGCGTCGCATGCCCGACACTGCAGTGGCGATGCCACAGCGGGCTCGGCGACCCGATCATAGAAGAACCCGCGAGGAGGCGGCTACTCGATCATGCCGAAGTGCTCGGGTTGATGGGTCGGCGGCGGATCATCGAGGCGATCCTCACGGAGGCGGTCGGCGGCGAGGCTCAGTCGGCAGGCGGCGGCGGGGGCGAGGCGAGTCGTATCTCCGGCCGGTGTCGGTCGGGGGTCGGGTGTGACCTCGGTGCGTCCCCACTCCCGGAATGCCAGTCTTGGCGCTGCGCCACTTGAAGTGTCCCGGGCGGGTGAAGATGACCACAGGTCGCCGCTTCGCTCGGGCTACCTCAGGAGCCAGCCGAGCGCTTCGAACAGTAGTGGTGATTCCGGCCTTATCGGTAGGTTGAAGGCACTGAGTTCGTTCGGCATACACCGTCGGCTGGAGATTTTGTAGAAAATTGGTGCTGACTTCAGAGGTCTGGCGGTCAGTCCTAAGCCCGAATGAGGCTATGTATAGTGTAGAACTTTGTATGTAGATATAAATGTATTTAGACTCGTTTGAAGTGTATATTTCCTCTCGAGAGGTATAAACATAACAGGACTTCGCTTTGGTCTTAAATGCATTTACTTTGTATCTGATGTGTATCTTCCCAAATAAAGGGTATGAGCGAGCTCGGAAGCTCGGTTGATTTAGATATGGCTTGGTACTTGGTTTATAGTCGTTAATGCATTTAGACTTTGTCCCGAGTGCATATCTTCCCAAATAAAGGAGTATGAGTTGGCGAGACGATGCGGATGTCGCGTGCGTGTGAGCGTCCAACTTAATGGGTAATCATGCGCTGCGTGTGGGCGTCCAACTTAATGGGTAATCTGACGCTTTGCATGTAGGCGTCCAACTTAATGGGTAATCGTATGCGTACCCTACTTGGTGGGATTTTCATCTTCGTAGGGCGTCCCTCGTGAAGGTTTAAATGTGGTGTATCCAAACAGATGTTCACATATGTACGAGGCGGTGAAATATTCATTATAAAAACAGTGTTTTATTGAACATGTAATCAACATCGTACTTTGGCAAAACAATTAAGGAACTAACATGATGCCGACTTTAAATCGAAGCTATGTAAAATACCTCCTTAAATGCGTAATGTGCCAAGTTAGTGGGATAAAGCGCCTTTGGACAAGTGGGCGACTTGTAAGCCCTTTGCCGAGGTCTCGTGAACGCGGTATGGGCCTTCCGTGTCGGATCCACATTGTTAAGGCAGCTCGGCTCTCGGCTTCATTATTTCTTAGGGCGAGGTCGCCCACATGGAGCCGGAGGCTTTGACCCTTTATTGTGGTACCGTGCGACTGGGCCTTGATTGGCCGTTTATGAAGGCGAGCTCGGCTTCTCCTCGAGGCGTCGAGGTTGGCCCGCAGTCTTCCTCGTTCCGGCACAGTCGAAGTGAAGAGTGCGAGGGCTCGGTCGCCGATCTCGGTGGTATGGCGGCCTCGATACCGTGAACCCGAGGCTAAAGGGTCTCCCGTGCGCCGTCCGAGGCGTGATCCCGGGACCAGAGGACTTGAGGGAGATTTTCAGCCCGAGTCGCTTTAGCTCGGTCCACCTCTTCTTCAATCCTTATGCGATCGTGCGGTTCGTCACCTCGGTGCGACCATTCGCTTGCGGGTGTGTGACCGAGGTGAGCGTCGATCGATCTAAAACTCTTCGCACCACTCCTTGAAGTTTTGTCGACGAATTGGGTGCCGTTGTCCGAGACCAGGATGTGCGGTATCTGAAGCGGCGGACTATATTCTTCCACGAAGTCCAATCATTCGCTCGTGAGGCTCGAAAGTGGCTCGAGCGACCCATTTTGTGAAGTAGTCTATAGCTACGACTAAGTATCGGTGACACGGTGCTCGGTCGAAGGGCCAACGATGTCGATCCCCACCGCATGAAAGGCCATGGACTCGCAGTCGCTCCGTCGATGCAGGGCGCCTTTTTGGCCGTGGAGTGAATCGACACTTGGGCACTTCTCGACGAGCTCGGCGAATCTTGCGGGGTGGGCGAATATCCCGACCTCGGTGTCTTTTTGAGAGAGCTCGAGACCGATGTGGCTTCCGCAAGACCCCGGTGAATTTCGTTGAGCACGTGGTCGGCTTCTTCCGCCCGAGGCACCTCGGGAGGGTCAAGGTAAGATTTCGGTGAGGCGCCCTCATGCATGAGATATACGGGATTTCGTCATCATCTTTTTGGCTTGAGGCGATCTTGAGGTAGTCTTGCCGTGTTCCGTGTAGCCTTGGAGACATCGATTTGGCTCTATCTCGGTGATGATGCCGACGTGGGACTCTGCGATGCTTCGGAATGGACCTCCTCCTTTGGTGGACTTGTTGACGACGCGCCAATTTCTTTGAGGATGTCACTCGGTTGCTTTCCCTGGGATTCGGTGGATCTTGAAGTACTGAGCAGTCGACATCTCCTTTGCTTTTCGAGTATTGTTTCATTCGTTCCTCCTCGCCTCGTGTTTGCCTAACACACGATTCACCACAACACAGGAATCGCCGAAGACTTGGATCTTGTCACCCTCGACTCAGTGGCGGTAGTCGAGAGATTAGGGCCTCGTGCTCACCTCGTTGTTGGTGGTCGGAAGGTAAACCGGGGCGTGGGTGACTTCTTGGTTATCTGGGCCGGAGGAGGATGCCGCCCATTGCCGTCTTGCACGAAGCTCAGCCCGTCGTACGCCGCCAACCATCGGTGGTGCTGGGGCGGCTTCTTCCGCGGGGGGAGGCGGGAGTTACCTCCGGCATAGCCTACCTCGGTGAACTTGGCCTCGACCGGAAAGTCGGCGAGCTTGCCCTTTTATGGCCGGCTGGGTGAGTCGAGATGTCGTGCTCGCCCGAGCTCCAAAGCCAGCTTAGCTATACGTCCGGATGACTCGGGTTTGACAGACTTGTCTCAAGGGTAAGTCGGTTAGCTTTTGTCTGAGTGAGCTTGGAAGTAAGAGGGGCGTCGCTTGGCGTTCATGCTCAGAGCTAACGCTACTTTTTCGAGGCGGTGTACCTTGTCTCGGTCCTTTGAGAGCTCGGTGATAAAATAGATGGGGAGTTGTCGTCCACCTCATCTCGTACAAGCACACGATGGCCTCGTCCGAGCGGCCAAATATAGAGAGGATTCACCTTGCCGCGGACGACAGGTGGCAGGTCGGCAAGTACTCCTTCACCGTCTTGAAAGGCGGCACAGTGTTCTTCCCGCCAGTGAGTCAGGAGCTCTCCTCGGGATCTTGAAGAATGGGGCTGTTTCGGGCGGCTCGAGGCAATCTCTTGAGGCGGTAGGCACCCGTGAGTTGTGGATCTCACGGATGGTCCTTGCGCACTGCATGTCGAGCACCGCCTCACCTGGGATTGGCCTTGAGCCTCACCGAGAAACCCAAAGATCCCAAGAACTTGCAGTCTTCACCATGAATGTACATTTACGGGGTTGAGTTTGAGGTTGGCCGACACGAGGAGTTGGAGGATGGTGCCGGGTCGTCGGTATGACTCTCCGTTCGACTTTGACTACTATGTCATCGGCGTGAGACCTCGACGATCTCCCGATGTGGTCTTTGAATGTTGCATCCACCATCCTCCGGTAAGTAGCCCGGCGTTCTTGGTAGAAGGCATCTTCGCACGCAAAGATCGCCAAGTCGGTGATGAATCTCGGGTCTTTGGTGCGTCTCCGGGCTCATCAGATTTGGTGGTACCGCTGTATAGATCCGTGAGGCTGAACATCTAAGTGGCCCACCAATGCCTCCACTTTCTTATCGATATCGGGAGGGGTAGCAATCTTTAGGCGATGCTTGTTGAGGTCGGTATAATCGGCCATGCGCGCCGCCCTCCTCCTCGGCTTCGGACCACGAATGGATTAGCCATCCAGTCGGGTGTTGACCTCGAACAGATCTTGGCCTTGAAGTTGGGTCACCTCGTCCCTTACGACTGGCTGCGTTCATGCGAATATCCTTTTCTTCTCACGGATGGCTTGGTGGCGGGTCGATGTTGAGCGGTGAGTTATGAGCTCGGGTGACACTCCGGTCATATCGGCGGGGACCAAGCAAACACGTCCTATATTCTTTCGTGGTCGTATGACGTGCCGCGGACGTCCGGGCCACAGGTGCCGACTGGATGACCTCGAGGGATCGTCGTCGTATAGTTGGAGGCCCTCGGTCGAGTCGTCCCGGTGCCTCGACCTCAGGGCTTCGGTAATTGCTATGCCCAGGCGAGGCCGCATCTTGAGTTGAGAGTCGTGGCGTTCTTTTGCTTGCCGTTTGGTCCCTTGGATCTTGAGCACTCCCACCGGTGGGAATCTTGACGGTGAGTGGTAGACCGAGCAGACGGCCTTGGTGGCGTCTGACCCAATCCATCCAGGATGATGTTGTACGGGGAGGGCCGGACCAGAAGAATCGGATGGCCTGGTGACCGACACAGGAGCCCGCCTACGGTGGAAGAAGGAATGACCCGGGGGTGGGGCTGCTTCTTGAGTGAAGCTCCGTGGTGGGAGGCGCGGGAAATGCACAATGCCTCAGACCTCAAGCTTATCAGACGACTCGGAAGATGATCTTGTGGAGGCTCCGATGTCGACATAGACCGGTGGACGTTTTGTTGCCCACCGCACTGTGTGTGGTGATGGCGTCACAGTGCGGCATGATCTTGGGCACGGGTCCTCCTCGAGAACGTTATGTTCTCGCCATCCGAGTCACTTGTTCTTGACTCTTGAGGCCGGCCTCGGGCGTCGTTCTTCGAGGGACGACCTCGTCGTCCCCGGCGGGCGATCCGGTAACAACATAGACTGCTCCATAGCGTTGGGACCTTCGCCTCGTCGTCTTGGTTGGAGTCGCCCGGCGGGGTCGGTCCGCATTCTTCCGCCTCCATTCCTTCTGCTTCCTATTCTTCGGACCAGCTCGTCAGGGTATTTCTTGAGGCCCCACCTTAACGAACTCATCGATCCGTGAGCCCAGTTTACAGGTCCTCGGTATCATGACCATACCCTTGGTGATAGTCGCAATACTAGATACAGGACCTCTTCTTGGATCCCTTTCATGGGGCGGGGCTTGGAAGAGCTCGGTGGGCTCGAATATTTCCGCCCTTGATTTGAGCGGGGAGGCGGTCTCGCGGCGGGGTTGGGCGAGGTCAGAGACTGACTCAGTGCCCTCTCTTGATTCGGTCGAAGGCGCTCTCGCGATCTGCGCCTCGACTTGATCGTCAGGCTTTTTCTCCTGACCGTCGCCCAGCATTTCCCTTCTTCCGATCCGACTCGTCTCCCTTGACAAAGTTGTCCACCAGGTTCCAAAGCTTACTCGCCGTCTTTGGTTTCTCCTGGTGATTTCTTTGTTCATTGCTACCGGTCCGATCTGTTTTTGACGCGTTGATGATGTAGAGTCGTTCTTGTCGTCGATTTTGAGCGACTCTTTGATGAACCTCGAGGCGAAGTTTGACATCGTCTCATCCATATGGCGGATTGTGAGTAGGTCGGAGGAAGGTGCTGGGCGGCATCTTGATAGAAGCGCCACTTAAAGCGATCCACGAGGTCACGAAGCAAGCATGTATCTTTGTTACATGCGGGAAAGTGAACCAGCGCCGTGCGTTGAGATCAAGCCTCGGGAAGATTTTGCACATGTGAAAATCTTCCATTCCTTGATCGCCATGTTGGTGGTGTGGCGAAAAGGAAGTCGGAGGGTCTCCGAGGCCATCGTGGTCGCCGTATATTGGGTGCCGGTACCGGCGGGGCGGGGGCGTGTCTAGAATCTCCACGGAGAAAGGGAGATGATTCTCCGTGCAGTCGAACCCCGGAGATCGTTGCCGTCTCTTTACGGAGGGTGGGGATCGATCGCGGCGCCTATCTCCTCCGGGGGAGTTCGACTCCTTCTTCCTTCCTCTGCTTCGCTCGACTCTGCAGTCGGTATGGCGAGGTGGAGGCGGCTCACGCGAATGGCGAGGCGGCGGTGGTGGCGGCTCGCCCGCGGTGGCGACTCGCGAATGAGTCGGGCGGCTCGGCCGCGGTGGCGGCTCCGCGCGTCGGGCGTGATCGCGCGTTCTTGGTTATCACGCCGAGGTGGCCGTTTGTTCGGATGGGGGCGGCCTCGGGCGGCCGTGGTGTTCGATCAGGGCCCTCGAGGGCCGCCCTTTAGTCCTCCCAGTTGAGGAAGCTTTGGAATTGGCGGGATTGGCGTGGAGGAACTCGGTCGCGGCTTGGCGAGGACCTCGTGGGACGAGTGAGTGTTTGCTCGTCCTCGTTGAGTCGGCGTTCCCTACGTTGTGGAGGCGGTCTGAGGGTGTATGGAGCGTTTTCCATGTTGCCTCGTGAGTGTGAAGCCTTCGTGGCGTCTGCGACCTCCTTCCCCGCGATCTTGGTGACCACCGGTCGTCCTCAAGACGGTTGTTACCGCGTTGGCGGTTGTTGCGTGTTCTCGCCATTAAAATGTAGAAAAAGCGAAGCTTTTTGTTGAAATCTTCCAGACGGCCTTGATGATGAATCTAGCTATGTGAGTGTGCGAGATTTATATAAAGCGATAAAGAACACCGGGCTTTTCGTGGTTCGATCGTTAATGAGATCTCGTCCACGGAGAATGATTCCTCAATACTTTTACTAGAGCTTTTAAATGCAGTATTGGTTCTGGCTTTGTATTGATGAAATTGCTAACCCTTCTAACATCGCTTTTCCTTCTATTTATCTGACTCAAGAATACGCCTTCAGGCGCGCCCGACCTCTCCATTGGTGGTGGCGTGACTCTTCCTCTGGCATCCCTTCCATTGGCGGGCGAGGACCTTCGCCTTATGTGCGCCCACGTGGAGGTGGCGCGACCTGGTTACCGCTTGGTTGCGGGCGTGCCTTCCATTGGCCGAGGTGGAGGTTGGATTCTAGGGTTTTAAGCGATGATTAGGGCTCGCTTTGGGCTCGGCCATGCGGCTGCTATCAACGTTAGGCCCGGCTTGTTTGGGCTGTTTATGGGCCTAGTCGGTTGGGCCATATCCCATCAGTGTAGTTCCTGCAGGTCTCTTTATGCATTAATAAATACACTTTATTAAAATTTAATTTAATTAAGCAACACCGAATTCGTAAATAAATTTTCCGTTTAAACCCATGCGCAATAAATCAAATAGATTAAATATAAATGAACTATAGATTTAAATTTTCCAAAAAAAAAAATATAAAACATTAATCTAATAATCGAACTCTTATTATTTGATGCGATTCAGCCTATATATTACTCCATATGTCATGCTATTTTTGGCTGTTACTTTTGAACTCGTATAATTTGGTACGAATTTTGAAACACATTTAATTTAAAATTTATTTTATTTATGGTATATGTCAACAATAATGGAATAGTTCAAAGAGAAATACGGACCAATAATAATGGAATTGATGGAGTATATATTTGGATTTCACGTTGATTTTTCATTAAACTTCACCAAATACAAAATTATATAAAAGGATACTTCGTCTCTATTTTATTGGGTACGACTTTATATATATTCTAGACGGATATAGGCATTCAACAATATGTCAACTTTGTTTCTTTTTTTTTTTCACTTTTAATCTTTTGATTTATAGGAGTATTTGCCAAGCTACGTGCGTCATTGATGACACAACAGTATGGAAACGAATTTACTCGAATTTATGCATTATTTTACTTGAATTAAATGAATTTGTTGGGATGATATGTGCTGGAAGTTAAAAAATTTAATGCAGAGATGATGTATGCAATATGATCAGTTTTTCCTTCCATACTGGATATTATTTTATTTATATCACTAAGTTATCTTCATTATTGATTTCGTTATTGTGCAGATTATTTAATTTCTGGAAAGCAGAAATAATGCAAATTACTACCACAAAGTTTTGATTAGGGATGACAATGGACCAGATCTGAATCGAATCTTGTTAGGTTCAAGTGTAGATTCAATTTTTTTTGTTTGGGTCTGTATCCGGTCCAGATCCATTGAGTCCAAAAAAATTAGATCCTGACTCAGATCCATAAAATTCGCAGGGTCTGGACCCTGATCCATATGTTTTCTTTTCTAAAATATATCTCAAATCAATTATAATTGATAGTAACATCCTAATAATAATCTAAATACACAATGACACTATAATAATTATTTATTTCTACAATCATTAATATACAAGAAAATATTAGCTATAAATTTATTTTTGCTTTCACTACAGCAAATAATATTGTAATATGAATATGATAAGTAGCACATATATCTTAGCAAATAGATCACTTATATCTAATTTATGTACAAAATTTTCTCAAACACAAGGTACAATTTTCTAATATTATTAACCTATTATATAATTCTGTAACCTAGTTTATTCAACTTCGACTAGAAAGAAATAATATATTTTAAATTACACTTACAATTAAATCTATTACTATATTATATGGATCAACCGGTCGGATTTGAATCTCAGAAATCAGGATCTAGATCTGGATTTTAAATGAATGGTCCGGATTCGGTCCACATCCATCGGGTCCTATTTTTTGAAGAACTAGATTTTGAAAATGGATCTTGATCTATAGATCTGGACCGGGTTTAGGATCCATTACCATCCATTGATATATATAAGGGAGGGTTAACGTAAAAACTATTTTTATCTTGAGAACGTGAAAACTAAAAAACGATAAATTTGCTATGAAAGTTTATGAATTCATCAGTAAAGTTACTGAATCCAAAAATAGATTTTTCGTCTCTCATGAGATTCAAACCCAGGTCAAAAATTTCAAATTTTTTAATTCTATAACTTTATCGAACTTTCATAATTCATTTGATTCTTAGTTTTTATGATTAAAATAATTCATCATTTGAACCTAACTATCTATAATAACAATGCCATTTTTTTAATAATATTACAATTTTGGGAATCATTTTCGGAATAGGATCGATGTGAAAGAAAATCCTATGACAAAGAAAGTTTTTATGTTTGGAGTATGATTAAAATTGAATGATATATATTACAAAATTAAAGAAAAAAAATGATACGAATTAAAGTTTGATGCTGCATATAAGTATGTATGATATACTGCTGAGAACCTAAGAGTTGATAGTGTGGCTATTTATGTTAATTAAATATTGAATTCAATCTTGGGATCAAGATTTTTTATTAATTTAGAGAGATGTTAATATGTCGTTAAATTAATAATTTATTAGTATATTAAAAATTAAAAAATTATAGAGAGATGTTAATATGTCGTTAAATTAATAATTTATTAGTATATTAAAAAATTTAAAAATTATTAATTTATTTAGTATTTTTTGTTTAAGAAATTATAATTTTAGATCAAGTTACATTTATACAAATAAATAGTAGACAATATTTTAATGTATTTATATAAAATAGATTAGTGTATGTTTAATTAAACAAATACATGTATCTATCAATATAATCTAACTAATTAAATATATATTCACGTATCTTACTTTGTACCTATATATATATATATATATATATATATATATAGAGGAGGATCAAATAATCAAATAGTGATAAGTATGTAGACTCAATCTCATCCATTCATCTCATAGATCCTATGGTGAGATTTTTCGGACTTTTAAGCTTAATTTCACCGATTTTAAGTAAAAGTAAGGGTAAGTTAGTAATTTGATTTGTTATGTGATTGCGAAACAAAAATGCATGCATTTGAACATAATAATGCATTCAAATGAACAAAAATGCATGCATTTGAACATAATAATGCATGCGGTTGGAAGCTCGCGCCAGTCTTGAAGCGCCAAGTGAACACGCCACGCGTCTTGCTCGTGCTCGTTCTCATGGCGCCGTTGGCATTCGCATTTTACATTTTGTTAAATGCATTGACATGTTTTATCAATGCATGGACGTGCTTTGTTCAACGCATGTTTGTGTTTTGTGGCAAATGCGCTTTATGTTTTGTTCAATGCATTGTCATGTTTTGTTCAATGCGGTTTCATATTTTGTTCAATGCGGTTTCATGGTTTCGACGTAAAATCTCTCATTCATCCTTCTATGTCGATTACGTGCGTCTCTTTCGTTGATTACCAACGACCGCCGTGAACCACCGCCATAGCCATCATATTTCTCGATTCTTCAATCATCTATCAAATTTATCTTCTATTTTTCTCAAAATCCATCAATTTTGTTCTCAATTTTTTTTCTTCTTTTCTTTCTTTCAAAATCTATTGTTTGTTGTTTTTGTTTATATTGTTGATGTTACGGTCGGTCTTCTTGCCGTCGTCCGCCTCCCGCCTTGCTTGCCACCAAGGAGGAGAAGAAGAAGGTTGATTTGATTTCTTCCCATTTGCCCTTGCGAAAATTAAAAGAAAAGAAAAGGAGTTGCTTACGTGTCGACGTGGTGCGGCACATGTTCAAAATGTGTGGTCAGATTGAGTCTACATACTATCCTGGAGACCAAGACTACTCTGAACCCAACCTATATATATATATATATATATATATATATATATATATATATATATATATATATATAGGAGATGGATCGGTGGGAATTGATAATTTGGTAGGAAATGAGAATGAATCCGAGTCTTTGATTCACCGGATCAATGGTTGAGATTTAATTTCGGTTGTGCTTCTGAGTTTTGTGTTGTGTGTCTACACGGATTCTTGTGCAATACTATAACCCTTCATGTCTTCTGTGAATGAAAGATGTCTAAACTAATATATTTAGCATATGTGCTACTGAATAAATGAAATATGTGCTAAACTAATATGTGCAAAATAATAATTACGATTGTCTTCACACAAATATGAAAGATATGCTAGACTTACATATCTATTCCTATTTCCTACACTTATTTCCATTCTCACGGAACCATCCCCTATATATATATATATATATATATATATATATATATATATATATAGGGGAGGTTAACGTGAGAACCATTTTTACCGTGAGAACGTGAGAACCAAAACCGATGAATTCACGGTGAAAGTTGATGAATCCATTGGGAAAATGCGAATCCAAAAAATAGAATTTTGCACCTCATGGGATTCGAACCGGGTGAAAAATTACGAATTTTGAATTCATTAACTTTCTCAACGGATTCATCAACTTTCATAACAATCATTTGGTTCTTAGTTTTAGGATAAAATGATTCTTATTTGAACCAAACTATATATATATATATATATATATATCCATGTAGCAACTAATTCATTGTACTTAAATTAATTATACTGATCATGTATGATAAATAATGAAATCTTTATATAAATCTCAATATGGAAAAAGTTCAACACCACTGGAAACAGTCACGCAAAAGGATTGAAAGAGTGACAACTCATCACAACTTTTTATTGTAGCTGGAGAACTCGAAGCCATAACTTCTTGATTTAATTAGAAAAAATAGAGATGAAATCCACCTAGACTTCAATTTCAAGAAAATCAGTCAATACTAGATATATATTTTAACAGGTTACCATAGTATTCATAATTGTAATATTATAAAAAATTATTAATTTATGATATTGACGGGATCCATATATTTATAAAGGGGTTCTTCAACAAAATATTACTTTATTATCTTATTAAAATTGATGAATTTTTGTATTGGCTCAAGTCGGGACCATTATCAATTTAGAAAGTTTATTAATTTATAGATTTTTTTTAAATTACTGTATATCACACACACAATCTCGTTGTTTAAAGATACTTAGTCAAATGTAGTATATATTTTCATAATGAACTGACTATATAATGAGTATTACTGCCTTCCATACATTTAGATACCAAATTCATAAGAAAAATATTATTATATCCATTGTTTCTTTAAATCCGATAATTTATCTGAATTCAAGCTCGTGTTTAATGATACCTTGTAATTTATAGGAGTTTAGTGTTTGAATCTAAATCATAACCTCTAAAATGAATCATGATTCCTTAACTTGTGTATAAGATTTATAGAAAATTTTGATATACTGATTATTAATTAATTAAAGGATGACATCGTACTAAAAAGATTGTTAACTCTTTTAAATCCCTAATGCAAAAATATCAATCGAACCAATCACTCGGTTTGAGTCAATCCTATTCGATCATTGAGCCATTTGCTTGAATTAGAGGTGTTTGACTAAACTTATTTTGAAGAAACTTATCGATTCCAAACATAAGATGTTTGAGTTTATAGGATATAATATCTCAATAAACATAAGTTGTCGAGATCTTGGATAATTGAGTTTATAAACTGTAAAAGAAAATCATAGTTACATAGAGAAAATTGATTAGAGATAAAGTCGGATAGTATATATGTAAAAAATAACGAACCATGGTAAAGTTATTTTGGTAAATTCATTGTTAGTTATAAACTTATGAAAAAATAAGTTGTGGTTGAACTATTTATGTTTAGGGAAACTTATAAGCTGTTAAGATTTTAATTTCACAGCTTATAAACTGTTTATGAAGTTATTTTGTCAAACATTTCATATAAACTTATAAACTCCTAAACAACCTATAAATTATTTTAACCTTATTATTCGAGCCAATTTTTTGGGACGAGAATTTTCCAATCAAATTCCTATTTTTGATCAATTCAGATTGGGTGGTGGATTTGACATTCTTACCCTTGGCATAGAAACCGATGACACGTAGGCAGCAGGTGACCAGTGCCATACATATGGATGGTAAACGTCAACCAATAAAAGGCCGAAAAAGTAGAATAATTAGCAGCGTAAACGCGCAATTGATTTTTCGTTCACACTTTCCCTCAAATGCTTCCGTAGTTCCCAAACAAAAAGGGTAGAAACTTACTTTAATATAAAAAATAGTAAAGATTTGACACATGCTCGCAAATATCATTTCACATTACACAATTTGTTTGTTCAAACTTGGACAACACATAATTATGTAAGAAGAGTATTTCTAATCTCACACCGCAACCATATATATATTTAGACCCTTCATTCAGTCCATATTGACCTCAACTCTCTCTCTCTACAAAACTCCAAAACTCTCAAGATGCAAGATACTAGTTTTACACAAAATATGAACACGGATTACGATTTGTTTCCGGAGAAAGAAATGAGCCAAGATTTCTACAAGCATCTGCAAATTATGGAAAACGATCAAGATTTGAAGCTGCAAGAATTTCAAATCACAGAGAATTCCGATGATGAAGATGAAGACGAAGACGACGAAGAAGAAGAGTTTTCGTTTGTGTGCGTAGGAGAAGACGCGGCGGAGGACGCGTTCAGCGACGGCCAGATCAAGGCGGTCTTCCCCTTGTTCGACCAAAGCTTGCTCTTCTCCGGTGACGGCGAGGAAAATCTGCCGATGAGACCGCCGGTGAAGAAGGTGTTCGTGGAAACTAAGGAGGAGAACGGCGGCGGCGCGGCGCCGTCCGATGACAAAATCGCCGGGCCCTACTGCGAGTGGTCGAGCCGGAAGGCGGTGGAGGCGTCGCCGGAGGCCTGCAAGAAGAGCAACTCCACCGGTTTTCCAAGATTTGGCGGCTCAAAGAGATCACGTGCCGGTCCAACAGTGACGGCAGGGACGCGTTTGTGTTCCTCAACGGAAGCCACGCGCCGCCGCCAGTGGCGGAAAAGGCTGTGGAGAAGGCAGAGCCGGCGGTGGTGAAGGTGAAGAAGAGCGAGAAGGGGAAGGGGAAGGCGGCGGAGTCGCCGCACGAGGTGTATTTGAAGAGTAAGGCGAAGGAGGAGCGCCGGCGGTCGTATTTGCCGTACCGGGTCGGGTTCTTCACGAATATTAACGGCGGATTAACTAGAAATGTGCATCCGTTTTGAGGATTACTTTAATTACTGTTATTTGATGGATTAAAGATTTCATTCTTTCATATGTTTGACCGGTGATTATGCATATCCGCGTTGAATAAGAATGTAAATTAAAGATGTATGTAAATACACATTTTTATAGTGTATTGGTTGGATGTGGGCACATGTTGTTTTTTTTCTGGAATGACTACGACACCATAAATACATTTTACAAATTGCTATATGTCTACAGGATCATCTGATTTATTTTGCTTTGGCATTTTATTTTATGCTGCAGTTTATTATAACATACTCATATTATGGTGAAGATATTATATTCTATCATAATGTTTGATTTTGATTTTTTTTTCCCTATAATGTCTTATTTTATAATTATTGGTAAATCGATTCATAATGATTCAACAAAATTTTCTATATCTGACATTAGAATCAAATTCTAGCATCAAAAATTTATCGTGTCATGTTGGATCTGATATGAAAATGTGTTATGGCACCGTAGGGGTGGACCAGCTGGTGTTGCATCAAATTTGGCATGTTTTCGTCGAATTTTTTGTCAATTAATATGTGCTGGAAGTTTGATTATAAATATAATTAGAATGATTTTGCAACCAAAATTATTGAATCAATCTACAAGCCCTTCATTTCAAACACAATTTAATTGATTTTTTGCTGAGCCTCGTTTTGTTTTCTTTTGGTTTGCTTCAATGAGGACTTCATCTCATTTACATCAATTTTATAATTAAATGAATTGATTTAGGATTACATAGTCTTACTTGTAAAATGAATAGGATGCCAAAGCTGTTCCGACATAAACCTACCATTCCAAAATAATATAAGAGATAGGAATTTGTGAATATTAAATATTGTTGTTTATTTCAGAATACATCGTGCATCTTGCACAACAAATATTATAATTTTCTTTAGTTGTCTGATTGTGTCCTGTTTGGGCTCTAGGTATTTGACTTTCTCATTGTATTTGGTGAAGGCTTGACTATTAGTAAGGTCGTCCTATGCGTCTAATTCATTCAATAAATAAATAAAAATACGTTCATGCATCCAATAAAAGGATTTATTTGGGAGTGTGATATTGGAATTAATTTATAAGCTGAAATATCTCGTGAGTATTTACAACTAACAATGCACATTTATAATAAAAAACTATTAACGCATCTTCAAACTGCATCTATCTCTCTTCTTTTCTCTCATCTTCTCTTCTATCTTTCTTGTTTGTACTCATTTTTCTTCCTCTCATCTCTCCTCGCGTACAGAACAGCAGCATCACACACTTCATCACAATAAATTATAAGTCGTCAATAAGTCGATATTTTAAAGAAGAGAGAGAGAGAGCATAAGCTGGAGGAGATTGGCAAGAGGAGAACAACAGATATGGAGAGAAGCGGGGGATCTAGAGGAGAGCATTTGTGTTGAATAGGGACAAATTTTGGAGGAAAACGCAGAATTGAAAAAAATATGAAATTCGATCTATATTTATAAAATGATTAGCGACTGAATTTTTTTCTAATTAATAAAAATTAATTAAAAAACTGGGCTAATAACGTATTTTTCACTTGAATTTCCGCCGCTAAAATGAGAAAAAAATTGTAACGACGGAATTAATTTATCACTAAACCTATACACATCATTTTCATCGCTAATTTCATCGTTAATGTCAGTGCGTGTGATTCACATCCTTTTCTTCATAATCTTTATTTGAGTCAGTCCGTAACAAAATTCGTTGTTAATGCGCATAATCATTTTCATCATTTATCCGTCGTAGAGTAGTCGATGAAGGAAATATGATTTTCCGCTTCCTAAGAATCTATTTTGGGTGTTTAATTCATCATATGTTGATTATATTCATAGTATAATCCTATATACTTAATTGCATCGCACAATCGTTTTCTCGTGTTTACCTGCAAATTTCTGGCATAATAGATCAATTGCAAACTCTAACTTTGGTCTTCTGAACTATGTTCCGATTGTCTGATCTTCGATAATGAATGAGAGTATGCTATGAAGATCACCAAATTTTCTCTCCCCCTTGTGTTGACAAACACGTATTTTTCCATTTTACCGGCATTCTATTATGCCATTCTATGGAGAAATATTTGTTTGTTGTTTTCTCAATAATTTTAGCTTGGTATGCAAAATATATCACTCATGGATGGTTTATGATTTATTACGATTTTGAACTTAATCTAGTGGAATTGGATTGATGTTAAAGTAGTATATCTTGTTATGAGTCGACAATGCAAGCAGATAGAGAATCGGACATCGGACGACGAAAAATGGGCGAAAAGAGTTTGTCGCGTGAAACCCAAACATGCACGGACGTACATAGCCGCGCGACCTCGTTCCATGGCCGCGCATGTGGGTGCGAGAACAGGACCACGTTGTTGCATGCCATGACCGCGAGTGTATAGTGGCGAGGCGAGAAGGGGGGCACGGTCATGGGCACGTGACCGCGCATGACGCCGAGTGTTGCGCGGTCACAAGCACACGATCGCGTGAGGCATCGTTTGTTGCGCGTTCTTGAGCACACTAATTCGTGCTTCCTCACCCGTGGTCGCGTGAGAATAACGAGATTCTTAGATTTTTTTTACCTATTTTGGGTCGATGGGAAGATGGAGTATTATTTTTACTACCGAGAGATATAAGTACCCATAAGAGCTTTATGGAGGACCTTTTGCCAATTTCTTGGAGATTTTCATTGATTCGGAGTTGTTGGAGTTGGATTAGAGAAGAATACCAAGGCTTGAAAATCACGAGATCTGCAGATTTATCTACGGTTTTGTTTGATGATTTTTTTACTCGGTTTTAGTTTGCTAGCTCCTTTCATTATGCTTGGCTAGTATTCTATTATTCTAGAGTTAGGGAGTATACAAATGATGATTGTTGAATCATTTCGAATTAATTAATATAGTTCATTTTCTTCTTTTTATTTTCTTGGATTTATTGTGTGCTTAATTGCCTTATCACCAATTTTGCATGATTTATTATATTAATTTGATACCGAGAGATAATAACTAATATCTAATTGGGACATAAAACATACTTTTCAATATTAGCCGAGAGGTCTTGAGATCTTTGTGATGTTTTATTGATCTTATCGTTCTATTTGGAGCTACATGTTTAAGTATGATTTGGAGCAGTTGTGTTGCATGTAATCTATGATTTATTCGCTATGAGTAGGTTTAAATTATTTATGTGATTGTTTTAGGAATAATTGAATTTGTAATTGGTTAATTAATTAAGTTGAATTGATTATTTGAATCCGTTGAAATTAAAGCTCGGAATATTATTTTATCGATTTAATCTCTAGTTTTCTACTATTCATCTTTATTAGTTTATTTATTTGGTTTATCACTCAACCACAATCATTTGTCTAGATATAGAATTACTATGAGGAATAGTAGTCAATTATAGTTTGATTTCGATGGAATACGACATTGTTTGCTACTCTATACAATTGCACCGTGCACTTGCGGTGAAAATAATTAGCGAACAAGTTTTTGGTACCGTTGTCGGGGACTCTTAATACTATTTGTGATACTGCTCTAAACTGTTTGATACTAATCTAGACACTATTTTATTTTCAACTTTTAATTTTGTTTTCATTTAGGTGGTTTATGAACACAAGATCTCGAAAGCATTGATAGAAGATTTTAATTCGAGATTCACTACTACAAAACCACTTTTCTCTACACCTTATAGACTACGCTTTTCGTGAAAAGCGTAGTCTATAGATATGAACTACGCTTTTGTATCAAAAGCGTGGTCTATGTCTTGATTTTTGAGTATAGACTACGCTAACAAAGCGTGGTGTAAATCGTGTAGTCTATAGTGGGTATAGAATACGCTTAAAAAAGCGTAGTGTAAATGTGTCTATTTTTAATAAAAAGCGTAGTCTATGTCATAAATTAAAAAAAAAAAACCGTAGTGTATGTGCGAATTTTCAAATTTATTAAATAATAAATAAAATGAAAATTTATTAATAAAATAACAAATAGGTTGTTTCTCCTTCACTTTCGCGAGCCTAAGTCTAAAATTCCCCAAATCTTGGTAAAAATTTCTAAATCGCGAACCCTAAGTCAAAGTTGAGTCGTGGTTAAATCGATTCTTTGCGAGGTTGTTCATAAATCGAGCGAGGCGAGGTGAAGCAGATTGGCGAGTGAAAGTAGACGAAGCGAGGTTCAAAGTGAGGCGGATCGATTCCGTTGAGTCGCGGTGAGATTGGCGAGGCTTTGTAACTAAGATTCACGGCGAGGCTTGGCGGTGCGATTCCGTCGAGCTTAGGCGAGATTCGGGAAAAGAGAAATTCGATGAGTCGCGGTGAGTGTCGGCGAGGCACGTCGAGGGATGGTGATTTTCGGGTGAGTGCGGTGACTAGGAACAACGACTTTGTGTGGGAGGTTTGTTTGCGTTCTCTTCCATTTTCCCCATATTTCCTAATTCCATTTCTTAAATCCAATTTGCTCCAAATTCTAACTCTGTCGAACCGTTTTAGAATTTTCCAACGACGAATGAACAAGTTTGAGGCAAAATCGATTAGTGTTAATTAAGCAACCACAGAGGCCAATTCTAGATATTCATTTATGTTCAAATAACTGGTATTCTAACTTAGAAGAAATAGCAAATGTGAGAGCCACAAATGTTGAGAGCTAGTCTGCTGATATCTACCATACTTGAGAAATGGAAAAGTTATAATTCCTCTTTCTCATATGTTAACTTAGATGATGAGATGTGATTTTAGAACATGCACACTTTGCACAATTTTGAGTGATTTTGAAACTCAAATAGCCTATTATTCTGAAAGTCACTCATTACATTACATATTTTGACACGTGCATCATCTATCTTAGTCGATGGACAATGGACCATGCATAATTGCTATCGAGCATCTACTTGTGCTCGGTCTTGAGAAGATCGGTTTCCTTTAACTTGTGGGAAGTTTTGATCAATCATTTTTGTGTTTATGATGAGTTCTCTTCTTGACCGTAAATTATGTTTCAAATATTTAGCTAGCGGTTTGCTACCCATACCATATCAAACAAACCGCAAAACTACGTGAATACCACCGTCCGCCACCGCCGCCGCTTTCCCATCATCACAACGGTGAGCACCGTCGTTCGAGGTTCAAAACATCATCTTCATCGTTCTGTAACTATTTGTAGATGGTTTACAAATAGGAAACTAAAATTAAAATGATCAAGAAACGAAGAAACTCAAATAGCCTTAATAATGTTTTCCATGGTAGTCGGAACTAATATAATTGTCAATTGTTATCCTGCCAAATTATGAACTCTTTCATCACTGCATACCTTTCCATTGTAGTCTTTGAATTTACAGATGCGTCTTCGTTTTTGTTGTCTTTTTTTGGCAACTGGTTGTGTTCTTAAACGCATTGTATCTGTATCTAAGTGACCTATTATTTGTTCTTGTGTGCCCATACATTAAGAGGGGAAATCAAGCTTATTCTTCATACCTATGTTTTGTTAAATCTTGCCAATTTTTTTAGGCTCCAACTATCTTTCAGTATATTATCTGGTTGTTGATTGATTGTTCTTTGCAAGTTCAAAATACGGATCAACAATGGCAAGTTACATTTGGGTGGAATGGTGTATGATGCGAGGGACATTCTAATGTTGTCTATTACAAGTAATATGTAAAATATTGCAGTTTCTTTACTTGTTCTCCGTTATCTGCACAAGTTGTAACTGATAACTATAAACATATTTTATTTCCCCTTTTTACCTAATGTTGAATAAGCAAGTTTAAAGTGTTGTGTTTGTTCAGGTCTGCGCCAATTTGGTATTGAGCGGTGGAGATTGAATCTGAGAATACCATCTGGTTTGATAATGTGTTGAAACTATATAAAATTTGTGGAGTAGCATTAATTCTCTTTATTCATTAATTCATTTAGGATCTTTGTCTCCTATAAAAGGAGGAACTTTCGATGATGGTTTTTAGAATGCTATGCATGCAAAAACTTTGTATAGGGTTGGCATATTGTTTAGAATGGGGTTTATTGTTCGGTGTTTTGCCCATTTGTGATGGTATTATTGAAAGAAAAATTGAATTATTGCTGAAAATTTTATCCTAAAAGCGAAACTAATTGCTTAGTTGAGAGAAGCAAATCCTTGAGTTGTGGATATGTATAGCCTCTATCTCTCATTCTTTCTTGTCATCTCTGCTGAAAGCTAAGAAATTTATCGAGCGTCCATATCTTTGTAAGAGAAATCTGATTACAAAATTAATACTAAATTCATGGGCTTATTCTTGCCTGCACTTGGGTTTCGAGGCTTGTCCGGACCTTGCTTTATGCCGATTTCTTTTATTACTATTTCAAAGGTAAACCACTACCACCGCATGTTCAAAGTTTTAATTTGATTTCTAGTGATTTATTTTCTAATTTCATGTTGGCGGTTGGAAGAATAATGCAAAGCTTGAATTGCTGCGTGAGCTCGTGTTACGCAAAAAACATTCGAGGCGTAGATTTTCAAGCAGCACGTGCGAGATACTCAAGAAGGTACGTGGCATGTGGTTTTACTTGCGGCTATCTTACGCTAAACCATTGGATATGGACAAGAGATGAGATCCTGTTAGTATTTATCAGGTATATAGCCTGATATTTAGTGACTTATACTGTGTTGTAATGTTTGAAGGAAGTAGTTATATACCAAGAATGACTAGAAGAACATATGGTCAACCTTTTTAGTAGACATATAACTTGCCCATTTTCAAAGTGAAAGTAATTGTGATGCAGTTACCTACGTGGACTCAGGAGATAAGGCACCGGAAGGAAATCCGATGGAGAATGTGAATTCGAGTTATGATGAGAATGGAAGGTCAATTGAACCATGCTACTACAATTCTTCCATTTATTCTGGTGGCCAAGAAGTTTATTCTCCCATGACTCATAATTGTTCTCCACAAAATGTAAGTTTATATTGATTAATATCAATTATAATTAATTTACTATTTTAGAATAATTTATATGTAGATATTATGAAATTTATGATAATTCTTATGACCAGCTCAAGAAAGATGGAGAAATCTTGAGCAAAATGAAAGCAATTCTAGTTGTGCTTCAAGAGGAAATTGGTGGCGGTAGGAACTTTTGTACATTTTATATATGCTAATGAGAAACCAATATCATTTATGATGTATATATATGTATATTTTATTTCTTACTTCACAAAAGGTTTCTGAAAATTACTATTTATAACACGTTGCAGGATCTCTCTATTATTAAGAATCTAAACTAGGAATTACTAAAGCTTAGTCCTAGCAAATTATGACACTATTTCCCATTGCATTTTTGTTGCGCGCACAATAGTATCACGAATTACATCTCGTTATGTAACAAGTTTGTTATAGATTTTTCTTTTAATAGCAATTAGTTATTGGGTAATAGAAACTTAGCTTTTTTTTAGTTACGTAAAGACAAAGGATGTCGTTTATTGATGTACTATGATGTTCAATATCGTGTAAAATATAGGACAAAGGATCATTATGTGTTGACTAAGTCTATTCTTCCTGATCTTGCTTTCTTTTATATGTTACAGATGCTGGACTACAATGTACCTGGAGGTATGTCGTTATTTACTATATTATATGATGCATTCACTGGACAATAGGCTATTTCCAAAGTATTTATATAATACTGCAACTGCATGCTATTAATAAAGAAGCATTCTGTGCTGAAGAATTAGTTATGAAAAATGGTTCAATTTCATGAAAGATATAATTGAAGAAGTTATGAAAAATGGTTCAATTTCTTTACGTTCACATGTAAGATAAACATTTCATTTCTTTAATATAATCATTTTTTTCATACAAGAGTGCTAATATTCTATTTTTGAATTGTTAATAGTTTCAAAATCGGTCTTACTCTCAAGAGGACATCGATGAAGTTCGCGTTGAATGGGCAAATTTCATGCTTCTTCACATATAGTATTGTGATGTTTTAGTTGTAAGTTATTGATCTTTTGAATTATTTTGTACTGTGATATGGGGGATACGTTCTTATTGTTTTGTTATGTAATGTGCATAGTATTTTTGTATAGTGATTTTGTAGCTGTAATGAAAACAAATTGTATATTTTTGTATAGTGATTTTGTAGCTGTAATGAAAACAGATTGTATATTTTTGAATAGTGATTTTGAACATAGTCGCAAGTATATTTTAATCTCATTTGCTTGTGCGTTATTAATTGTACAGATTTAAATAAAGAAATTAACTACGGTTGAAATTGAAAAACCGTAGTTGTTATTAAATTGACTACGGTTGTAATAGAAAAAGCGTAGTAAATTTGGCATTAAAACCGTAGTAAATAAACTCAAAAACCGTAGTTAATACATATAGACTACGCTCGGAAAGAGTAGTGTATATGCGAAATTTTGTGTAGTGCATGGGTATAGACTACGGCGTAAAAGCGTAGTCTATGTGCGGCGTGAGTCTATAGGTGGGTATAGACTACGCATAAAAAGCGTGTGTGTGTGTGCGAAATTTTGTGTGAGTGCAGCCGGTATAGACTACGGCGTGGCGCGTAGTCTGTGTGCGGCGTGGTCTATGGTGGGTATAGACTACGCATAAAAAGCGTGGTGTGTGTGCGAAATTTTGTGTAGTCTATCGGTATAGACTACGTGTAAGCGTGGTCTATGTGCGGCGTGGTCATGGTGGGTATAGACTACGCATAAAAAGCGTAGTGTGTCTTGCCTTTTTTCTCTACACCACTTTTCTCTACACTCTGAAGCACATAGATTACACATATAATCGTAGTCTATCTTGATTTTGTAGTAGTGATTGAAGCATTTTGTAGACATAATCACGGTCGATCCACAATGAGAAAGTTGAATTACATGGCTCGACAAAATGAAGTGGAGCGACGGATGCAATTGCATGTGCTTTGATGCACATGAGCGAGATGATCGTCGGTGAGCGATGTGCAAGCCTCCAATCATGGAAGCTTTTCACCCATCATTGCACTTTCTGAGTTGCGAAGAATTAATGCCACAACTTAGCTAAAATCGGGGCTAATTTCAATGGTACAACGAACCAATCCGGTTAAAGTTCGATTGATGATCCGAATGCGCATCGGCGTAGTTTCTTAAGATTTGTAGTCTTGTCGAACGAGCAGGTACCCGATGATACAATTAGACTCGTCTCTTCCCGTTTTCTCTCGGGGATAGGGCAAGTCGTGGTACCAAACCATACTGAGTTGGGTAGATACGACATGGGATGAAGTAGCACATAAGTTTTGCTCAAATATCGCCTTCCTAGTCTCGCGTTAAAGCTTAAGATGAAGATCGTTCGATTCTGACGTAAGATGGATAAAGAGACATTTTATAAGGCGTAGAGAGATACGGACAAGCTTAGAAAATGCCCAAGTTATGGTTTTGATATGAATCGCAGATCATAATGTTCTATAATGCTGCAATTGGGAGATGAGGCGTCGATGGATGCCGTTGTTGGATGAGCATTATTAACCAAGAACAATGATGAGGCTATGGATATTGTGGAGAATATGGTCACTAATAGCTACGGTGGCTGCAAAGAGAACCATTATGAAAAGAGTGACAACTACCTCAAATTATGATCTCATTACTCTATTAGCTTCTCAATTAGCTGCGCTTACTACTGACATCAAGGAGATCAAAGTGATGGTGCAAACGCAGATTGAATCCATTAGTGATGAACCGATATTAGAAGATGCCTACTTTGTTAAAAATATAAATTTCGCAACTTCCAGCGAGGTAATTAGGGTGGTTTCTAGAGAGACATCAAGGAGGATTACAGGGAGTGAATCAGTACTATCAAGGCAATCAATCACACCCAAATTTATCTTAGGGAAATCCGAACAAGCCCTTTAACCTCCACCAGGCTTCCCAGTGACAAATGAAGTGATCAATGAGGAAGAAGCGAAACTTGGAGGATCTGCTAGAAAATTTATATCAAAAGTGATGAGCGATGGAAAGATCGAAGCTTCCAATGCAAAGTGGGGCGCAAATGAATATGCTAGAGAATCAAGTGGGGCAAATTGCAAATGGAATGAGCGATCAACACCACTAGTCACTATCCTAGCAATACTATGGTTAGAGTTGGCAAAAGGCGGGTCAGGTGGCCGCCCGAAATGCTATCGGATGAAAATATGGTAACCCAACCCAACCCCATCGGGCCACACGGGCAACCGGCCAAACCCGTCGAATATTTAATTTAATAAAATATTATTTTAATTTCAAAAATATGATAACAATAAATAAATTAAATCTACTAACATCAATTTCAAAATAAATAAGATAAATTACGTCTAATAGCATCAATTCAAAGTAAATAAAATAAATTAAGTCTACTAACAAGTCTAATATCAATTTCAACGTAAATAAGATAAACTTAAAGTTTCAAAGATCATCAAACATCAAATGTAAAATATTAAATCTTTGAATGTGTGGGCGGGCTTTTAGGCCCGTTAACCCCGGGCTTTTTAGCCCCAAAATCCGGTCAGTCCGATGGGCTATGTGGGCGGGCTTTTTAGGCCCATTTTTCTCGGGTCACTATTTTCACGAGCCCAACCCGATCCCATTTGGTGCCGGGCGACCCATCGGGCCGGGCCAATTTTGTCGACTCTAACTATGGTCCGTCGAATGAGCATTGCAGGTAGTGTAATTGATGAGTGGTACATCCTATGAGGGACCAAAATGCCAGTGGATTATCAGAGGTAGCCCTCGATTCGGAAGGATAGTGAAGAGGAACTGCATGAGTCAAAAGCACAACTTTCAACTATTCATATGCAGACTTTAGCACCGGCTATACCTCATACACGACCTATGCCATTTCCACAACGTCATGAGCGAGATGATGAATGAACAATTTTTGAAATTCTTAGAATTTTTCAAAATTTCAAATCAACATTCCATTGGTTGAAGCTCTACAAGAGATACCAAATAATGCGAAGTTTTTAAAGGATTTGATCTTACCTAAGAAGCGATTATAAGATTTTGAGAGTTAATCTCAATGAGGAATTGATGCTTACTTTACAAAGGAGGATGCCAAGAAAGCTCAAAGATCTGGTAGTTTCACTATTTCTAATGTGATTGGAGGCAACACTTGGAAAGGCATTATGTGATCTAGGAGCAAGCATAAATTTGATGTCTTTGTCGATTTAAAAGCGAAAATAGAATAGATGAAGTCGACTATTGCAATGCGGATGGTGATCAATCAATTACTTACCCTCGTAGAGTTTTCGAAGATGTGTTGGTCAAGGTAAGCGAGTTTATCTTTCTTGCTGATTTTAATTTATACTTGACATGGAGACGGACAATGATGTTCCATTAATCCTTGGGAGACCATTTTTGGCGAGTAGGAAAGCGATTCTTGTGGCTAATGGAGAACTCATATTGCGAGTTAATGATAAGAGTTATATTTTTCCAATTATCACGTGTTGAAGTTCTATGATGAGGTGAGCGATCAATTGGAAGAGTGTAAGATAATAAGAGTTATCACCTACCGAATGACAACAATTAACTCTTATGGCCTTGCGTTCTCATGAAAATGACAAATGAGACCCTCTTGTGGCTTGCATTTCTCAATCTATTTTTTCCCTTTAGCATTAATTTGATTAAAAATCTACACCCTTATGATTTGGAATTGTTTGAATGTTGCAATACTCTTGATAGCGTGTATGAAATTCCAAGGTAGAAGGGGCGATTTTTGGAGCTAGGGACGGAGGAAGACAAGCAAGCGAGAAAGGACGAGCACACTCCCAAGCCCGAGCTGAAACCATTATCGGACCATTTGAAGTGTGCAGTTTTGGGCGAGCGAGAATTTTCCGTAATTATACCAACTTATCTTTCTTCGATGAGTTGGACCACTTAATACATGTTTTGAAAACACATAAGTCTGCTATAGGTTGGTACATCTCTGACTTGAAATGGGTTAGCCCATCTGTTTACATGCATAGGATTTTGTTCGATGATGATGTGAAACCTAGAGTTCAAAATCAAATAAGACTTAATCTTATTATGCAAGAAGTTGTTACAAAAGAGGTGTTAAAGTTACTTGATGTTGGCATTATTTTGTAATTTCGATAACTCATGGGTTAGCCTCTCACAGTGGTGCTAAAAAGGGGAATGATAGTAGTCAAAGGTGACTCTAATGAATTAATTGCTACTAGATTGGTAACGTAATGGAGAGTTTGTATTGACTATCGCATGTTGAATGCTGCTACCCGTAAAGGCCACTTTCCTCTTCTTTTTATTGATCAGATGCTTGATAAATTGGCAGGGTATGATTTTTATTGCTTTCTTGACTGGTATTCTGGTTACAATCAAATGATTGCTCCCGAGGACCAAGAAAAGACTGCTTTTACTTGCCCGTATATGATCTTTGCTTATCGATGCATGCCTTTTGGTTTATGCAATGCTCCTGTGATAAGCCTCATTTTTACATGATTTATAAGGCTTTATTCGTTTCGTTTCTAAGTGATAAGTGATCTTTTGAGTTGTCTTTTGATATATTTATGTTTACCTTGGAAGATATTATGCGTGTGTATTTCATGTCATTTTAGCATAGGTTTTAATATCAAAAGGTGGATCACGATAAAGAGGAATCAATAGCTCAATCATGGCTCGTGCGAAAAAAACTGCTTTGAAAAAGACGTTGAATATGACGTAATGGATTTGAAAAATATGGATGTGAAAAGTATACTATGTTAAAGAGCATCTCGATAGGAGTCCGTAGGCGCAAACGGATCGCAATTCGGAGTCCGGACTAGAGAGAACGGAGCGAAACGGCGAAGTCGCGCGCAAGGAATTACGCCTCGCGAAAAACGCTCGCGATCGTTGGTCGAGATGCTTGGTCGCGAGGATGAGCGAGATTTCAACAATTTTGACGCTCGCAACCTTCTTTCGCGTGAATGGCTCGTGGGATAAGTTGCCTAGGGTTGCGTGATTTATATATATACGCAAACATCAAGCATGAATTAGAGTGGGATTTGGACGAGAGTTTTGGGGAATTGATTCAGAATCAAAATAGGATTGGTGAATTTACGAGAAAAGGGAGTTTGGGTTTTATTATAAATAGGGAGATAGATCAGTAGTTTAAAAATACCATTCCAGAGCAGAACACAAATTCTTCTTTACACACGTAAATAGGGAGATTGATCATATTTGAAAGGGAGAGATACGATTGATAAGCCTCATTTTTACATGATTTATAAGACTATATTCGTTTCGTTTATAAGTGATAAGTGATCTTTTGAGTTGTCTTTTGATATATTTATGTTTACATTGGAATATATTATGCCGTGTGTATTTCATGTCATTTTAGCATAGGTTTTAATGTCAAAAGGTGGATCACGATAAAGAGGAATCAATAGCCCGATCGCGAGCTCATGCGAAGAAGAACTGCTTGAAAACGACGTTGAATATGATGAAATGGATTTGACAAGGATGGATGTACAAAGTTAACTATGTTAAAAGCATCTCAATAGGGTCCGTAGGCGCAAATGGATTGTAATTGGTCCGGACGAGAGAACGGAGCGAAACAAATGAAGTCGCGCGTGCAGCCGAGAAAGACGATTCGCGAGTTTTGCTCGCGACCTAAGGTCGCAAGGGCAAAACTCGCGAAATCATGAATTTTCAGCAATTTGAGACACCTAGTCCTTGTATACTTCTAATCCGAGTCGAGAATAGGATTGAATCAGTCGAATAGGATTGAATCAGTCGAGAATAGGATTGGGGAATTTATGAAAAATGGGAGCTTATGTTTTATTATAAATAGGGAGATAGAGCAGTAGCTTATGAACACCATTCCAGAGCAGAAAACAAATTCTTCTTTATTTTCTTTTGCAAGTTCTTTTCCCGTTTAATTTAGTTTAGCTTTTTCTTTAAGTATTTTCTTTCAAATTTCATAGTTTAGTATTAGAATTCAGAATTTCTTTCGGATTCAAGTCGCTACAATTGTTCTTCGTGGATTCTTACGGTTTTATCTATCTATCTTAATTTATGTTTTATTTAATTATTTATTGCTTTGGTAATTTAATTATGCGTAGCTAAAATTCCGTACTGATCCTAGGGTTTGCATGATTCGATCCTATATGTTGTGATTTCTGTTATCGCTATTTACCTTCCAGGCATTGATTCATGATTCTTGGTGCTTATTTATATGTGTTGATTTCTGATCAATCTTGATGCATATCTAGTTGTCGGTTAATTACGTAATTGTATTAATTGTCAATCGATCTTGAATGCATGATACGAATAAGCCTTGAGTCGTGGTTTGAGATAGGATATTCGTAGGAAGCATATTCTTAGTGATCCTTTTGAGTTACTTGTTTCACCTAGAATGGTAGGAAAACTCGTAATCCACCGCCGCAATTTTCGTAATTGAAGTTGTTGGTGATATTTGTGATCTTCCATCTTATGCGGATTAAAATTGGCTAATAGGAGCAGGATAAACATATGTTGTGGATAGGATTAATGCATCCCTGGGTTAGTCTCTTATATGTTTTATCTTCCGTGTTTATTGCTTTGTTTTATTTTCGCATGGTTACGCTTTGCTTTGGATTAAATTCTGAAGCCCTTAAAACCTTTCACCCAATTTTCTGTGCTTGAATAATGATGAATTATCGTTGAGCTAGCTTCTGTGTTTTCGTATTACAATCCTTGTGGATACGATACTCGACTTACCTTCTATATACGCCTTTTACGTGTGAAAAAGGGAGCGATCAAATTTTGGCGCCGTTCGGGATTATTAAGATTGCATAGGAATAATTTGATGATTTGGATTTATTAATTCAAGTTATATATTATATTATTTATTTATTGTTACGAGTGAATTCTCTTTTCTCGGGTAGTTTATCGTCACAAGATCTCGGGGACCTCATGAAATATTACTAGATCCGAGATCGAAAGCTCTCAAAGGAGAAGAGGACGAGAGAAGAGGCGGCTGCAATGGCGGCTAATCCACGTAACAGGGCATTCCTCCCGAGCAAGCTGCACGCATGTTAGCCGATTTCGCGAGATCGCGGCCGCGGATGGCGAATATGAGACTCCTAGTCCTGCTCGAGACGAGATCTCGAATTATATGTACCGACCTCCCACCGAACAATTCCAGGAGGCGGATGGGGCGGAAGTCAATGCAAACAACTTGAGTTAAAGCCGGCCCTAATCGGCATGGTACAAGGAGAAGCGGTTTGGGAGGAGTCAGAGGACCCGAATCGCATCTTGAGACATTCTCGACATTTGTGACACCATCAAGCAGAATGGGGTGCCACAAGACACGATTCGGATCGCGTGTTCGGATTCTCTCTGCGCGATCGGCGAAGGAGTGGTTCAAAGTTTGGACCGCACGGCGTAAGCAGTTGGGGATCTTTGCGAAAGTTCCTCTCAAAGTATTTTCCGCCACCAAAGCCCGAAAAATCATCGCCGAGATCTCCCACTTCCCCAGCTAGGAGATGAGTCATTGTTCGAGTCGTGGGAGCGATTCGAGGGCCTATTGAGAAAGTTCCCACAACACGGATTCTCGAAAGAACAGCAGATCACGCAGTTCTATAGTGGTGACATGGCATACAGGAGCATAGTGGATGCGTCGGCGGATGGATGTTTATTGAATCGTCGTGTAGTGGAGGCGATCGCGTCATAGAAGAGATGGCGGCAAATAGTTATCAATGGCCAACGGAAGAACGCCATGGTTAAAGCGGCGGTGTCGAGGCGATTGAATCTGACGGTGATGAAGCAATTCACTCTTTTGAAGAGTCGGATCGAGACGAAGAGGTCAACCACATCAATCGGAGGAATCATGGAAATCCGACATACAATGCAAATAGCAAATCATCAAAATTTCTCGTCATGACCCAATAATTTTCAACGACCTCGCGGTTTCTCGATTCGAATGGGTGATTCGAGAGAAGAAGCCGAGTCTAGAGGACATGATGCATCGGTTGGTTGTAAGCAACCAACAATTGACGACGAACTAGAACTCATTTATAAGCAACACCGCGAAGATTAATCATTTGAGTCCTTGTGGCGGCTATGGGAAAGCATATGAAGATTTTGGAAAATCGATTGGTCAAGTAGCCGTGCAGTTGAATACACTACAAAAGCAGGCCAATTTCCGAGTAATCTGGAGGTAAACCCGAAAATCAATGTTTCGCCATCCGACGAAAGTGGACAAGCTTACCCAAGCCGTACGGAGCGAAAGTAAGCTGGAGCGAAACTTCGCGACCGAGCTCATGACCGCTAGCCCGATCGCGAGGTCCCGAAATTTGCCCGGAAGTCGCGACCGAGCACGCGCCGCGAGCTTGACCGTGAGCCATCAGATTGTGCACGCCCAGTTTGTTCGCGGCGACCAGGCCGCAATTTCGAGCGCGAAGGAGGATTGCGGCCGCAGGCGGGCGCCTCGCGACCTTCCCAACGATCGTGAGGTCAACCGCGAAGGGCCTCAGAATCCAATTCTCGCGTACACTCCTCCGGTCCCATTTAAAGTCGACTAGTCAAGTCGAAATATGGCGAGGAGTTTGCGCGTTCAAAGAGATTTTCAAAATTTGAGATCAATTTGCCTCTCTTTGAGCTGCGAAACATGCCGGATACATGAAATTTTTAAAGGCAGCTTGCAAGCAAGAAGAAATTGGGAAATTTGAAAAATTACCCTATCAGAAGAATCGCGTTGTTGTCTTGCGGAGAAGCTCCTCTAGCGAAAGGATCCGGTAGTTTTACGTTGGAGTGCGAGATTGCGAGCACACGTTCCCCAACGTGTTGTGTGATTTAGGAGCGAGCATAAACCGATGCCGTTAAATGTGTTCAATCGCTTGGGGCTGGGCAAGCGAAGAAGACCTCCATTTCGTTAATGATGGTGACGGTCGATCGCGTACCTAAGGGGATAGTTGAGGATGTGTTGGTAAGAGTTCGGATTTTGTCTTTCCAGTGATTTTGTTATTTTAGATATTCACAATTTAAAATCAACCACTAATCTTGGGTATGCCTTTTCTAGCAACCGGTGGTGCTTTAATTGGCGTGCGGGAAGGTGATCTAACTTTTCGTGTTAACGATGAGAAGCTGAAAATCTCAATCTATGACGCCATCCGCGACACGATAGTGCGAGCATGAAGAGTGTCATTCAATCACCTTATTGCGGTGGCGAATCTGAGCTTGGATGTCAACCGACTAGTTGACAAGGTGCTACAAAGAAAGATGGACTCGGCATGGAACTCAGGTGACTTGTTCAAGTTTGGGAGGCCACTTCCACACTCAGTGGTGGTCTGCAGTCAATGCAAAATATGGAGGCAAGCAAAGATTTGGTAAGAAGACTGCTGCCAAATCGCCAGATTGATCGAGGTTAGTATTGGTCTAGCTAAAGACATTTAAATTTAGCACTTGTTGGGAGGTAACCCAATGTTTTTCTTTGTTTTGGTTTGTTTTTCGTTTTGTTCTGCTTTCTTTGTGTTTGTTTTGTTTTTCGTGTTTGGGTTTTGTATACATTTTATGGGTTGAGTTGAATAACGAGCACCGATGATGAGAATTGTTTTTAGAAAATCTATTGTAATTGATTTTGTGAGACGAAGCATGTTATGATTGTTGTGAGTATTAAGCCTTTGAGAACTTGATCGCATTTTTGAAACATGTGAGACTTGAGCTTTTGACTGTCATATCTTTTCAGTCTTGTTTTTTTTCTGTGTGAATAGTTTGAAATAGCATGTGTTTCTCTAGAACTTGCTCGGTTCGTTTCGAGGTTGCATTGATGTGCTTAAGAATTTTGAAATGATATTAGGCATTCTTTTCTTAGCTATACACTATCCAAACACTAACTTTGTTATTATCCTTTGATGAGCCCGTTTGAGCCTACCTTATTCATTCATATAGCCGTGGGTTGGGTTATGTTGTTAGTGTGATTTTGGTTGCTTGAATGAAAGGTTGAGAAAAGAAAGAAAGAGAATAATTGTTGAGAAGTGATAATAATAAAATAGTTGCTTACCCATATAAGTTCAAAAAAATAAATAATAAATAAATGACACAAGTGTGTGAAAAGAACATAAATGGGTAAGTAGCTAGTGCTTTGAGATGAGTATATCACTTATATGAAAATTATGGAGTGCTTAAAGAAAAATGACTTTTGGTGTAGAGTTTTGAAATGAATTGTGAAAGTTTGGGAATTATGTCTTGTGATACTTATGATGTTTTCATTATGGGATTATGAATCACTTAGCTAAATATATCATACCCTACCAAAGAGCCTACATTATAAACTTATATAAAGACCTTCTTGATCTTAGTTCTTGAGCACATATTTGAGCAATGGAGAATTAGGCGATTTGCAAGCTTAGGGTAGATTCCATGTGTTTTAAACTTTGAGAGTATACATCCTCCTGATACACTTGAGTGTTTGAGATTTCTTATATATATATCCATGTCGTGAGGATTCAAGTTTGAGAAGGCTTGTGCTTATGATTATTATGATGTGTGGAGTTTAACGAATAAGGTTGTGATTTGATTCATTTGTTTGAATCTTTATTGCTCATTGCTCTGAGGCTTATTGCTTTTGACGTTCGTCTCTTTGCCTAACGTTGGTCGTCTTTCCTTTGTTCTGATTTGTTTGAGGACAAACAAAAGGACAAATATGCATGATGCCAGTCTTTCATGATTTGATTGAGAATATGATGGAAGTGTTCATGGATGAATTTTCTGTCTTTGGAGATTCTTTTGATCATTGCTCGAACAACATGTCTCTAGTTTGGCAAAGATGTGAGCAAACTAACTTGGTCTTAAATTGAGAGAAATGTCATTTTATGGTTCGAGATGGTATTGTTCTAGGGCATAAGGTGTCTTCTACAGGTTTGGACGTAGATCGTGCAAATATCGTGGCTATTGAAACACTTTCACCGCCTACAAGTGAGAAAGCAGTGTGTAGTTTCTTGGGACATGCAGGTTTCTACCGTCGTTTTATCAAAGACCTTTCTCAAATTGCCAAGAAAATGTGTAAGTTTCTGGAGAAAGATTCTCCATTCAACTTTGATTAAGAGTGCCTAAATCTATTGAGGTATTGAAGAAGACACTAGTCAGCGCCCCTGTGTTGATTGCACCGGATTGGTCACAGCCTTTTGAGGTGATGTATGATGCAAGTGATATTGTCATTGGAGCTGCATTAGGATAATAGCGGGATAAATTATTTAGGGTCATCTACTATGTCAGTAGGACCCTCGATAAAGCTCAAGCCAATTACACCATGACAGAAAAAAAGATGTTAGCAGTGGTGTATGCTTTTGAGAAACTTCGATCTTATTTGATTGGAATGAAATCAATAGTATATCTGAGATCACACATATATTCATATCTTTTGACAAAAAGAGGTTACGCCACGTTTGATTAGATGGATACTTTTACTTCAAAATTTGATATTGAAATCTAAGATCGTAAAGGTTGTGAAAATGTTATTGCACATCATCTCTCCCGCTTGGAGCATCCAGTGGAAGGAGAAGATCATGGCGTTCCCATCAATGAAAGCTTCCCAAACGAACAAGTTTTTCTTGTCACATGCAAAGTACCATGGTATGCATATTTTGTAAATTTTTTAGCATCTAGTGTTCATCCTTCTCTTGACTTGAGTAGATATCAAAGGAAGAAGTTCTGCCATGATGTAAAATTTTACATGTAGGAAGAATCGTTTTTATATAGACGATGTGCCGATAAAGTCATTAGGAGATGCATACCCGAAGAAGAGTGGGAATTCATCTTGCAACAATGTCACTCTTCACCAAGTGGTGGTCATTTTGGAGCCAATCACATAGCCTTTAAGGTATTACAAAGTGGTTTTTATTGGCCCACTATTTTCAAAGATGCACATATTTTCATTACTCACTGTGATCGTTGCCAAAGGTTATGGAGGAGTATCAAAAAGGCATGAGATGCTTTAACAAGTATCATTGAGGTAGAACTATTTGATGTATGGGGGATTGACTTCATGGGTCCATTCCCCATATCTTATGGTTTTCAATATATTTTGTTAGTTGGAATATGTATGTGGGTGGGTGGAAGCAATTCCTACTCAAACTAATGATTTCAAATTTGTTCTGAAATTCCTTCAAAAGAATATCATTACACTTTATGGGGCACCCCGACTTTGATTAGTGATGGAGGCACAAACTTTTGCAATAAATGGTTGGATGGTTTAATCAAACTATATGGAGAAAAACATCGAGTCACTACAGCCTATCTTCTCAAGCAAACGGTTAAACCAAACTTGAAAATCTCAAGCTGGAAGGATTGGGAACTCTTTTAGTTGATGATCTTTGGGCTTATTGTACTGCCTACAAAACTCCTCTAGATATGTCTCCTTACCAATTAATTTTTGCTAAATCTTGTCACTTGCCTGTTGAAATAGCACATAAAGCATTTTGTGCTGCTAAGAAATTAAATTTATATTTTTAACTTGACGGGTCAACAGAGAGTTCTCCAACTTAATGAACTAGATGAATTTCGTTTTGAAGCATATGGAAATTCTAATTTATATATGGAGAGAACGAAAGATTCCATGATAGGATGATTTTGAAGAGGGATTTAAAGTTGAGGATCAAATGCTTTTAATGCGCAACTTGACTTTTTCCGAAAAATTCAAGTCCAGTGGTCGGTCGATTTTTATTACTCAAGTCTTCCCTAATGGTTTCACACTACGAATAATTAGTTTTTAAAATTGTTGTAGTATTAGAACACTCTGATTTTTCCTCTCTAATATTTATAATATTCTCAAAATTAGAACCGACAAAATTGGCCTTACCCGGTATCCGGAACTAGGGTGAGTTGGGCTCATAAAATAGTAGCACGAAAAAATCGAGCCTAAAAATCCACCCACATGGTGATACGATCCTCAATGGTATGAAGGATCGAATGACACGCGAACAAAAGATTTCTCTTGAAGCGATGGAATATCCCAAAACCTTTGAATATAACCTAAAGTGATAGGTCGGATGTCGCCTATACCCCAACGTGAAGTTGACGCAACAACTCGGGGACGATGAATGACACACAAACGAGGGATGGATGTCTCGTTGATCGTCGATAGTGAATTACTGGCAAATCTCAAGAAATTCAAGAGCTAATGAAGAGAATAAAACTCACATATATTGAAATCAAAAGCTCAATATTTCGTCCCTTACAAGCCTATATATAGGTGAAAATTAAACTATAATCCTTATCAAAGAAGGACTCTAATCAACGTAGAAACTAATTACAAGAAGAGACCTAAATAAACTAGGAAACTAGATAATCTAAATGGGTTGCGAAAATGAATAAAAGCGTGGCCCATATATGCCACAAAATAAAATACTAAAAGTCTTCAAAATCGAAGCTTATTCGTCATAATTAAATTGATTACTCTTGGGTCGCTCGGTCAATCTCTCCAATGGGCTTCTTGGACAACTCTTGCTCCCACACTTTTGGATTAAGCCCATCAAACTCTCCTTGAACTTCTTAGCTCATGCTCTTGTAACCGGTCCAACAGGAATACGCACCGGGTCTGGAATCAACAAACTATAGGTTGCACGGACTGCATCACATAGCCTGGCGGGGCTACCAGGCTTTGGGGCTAAAAAGCCCGCCCAGTGGCTGTGCATTTCGTTAGGTATATATGAACCTAATAAGACGCTAATAAGTGTCTTCTTATGTAATAGATCTAGTATATTACGATGCGTAATAATACGCATACAAATGTACTAAAAAGTTTCTTCAAATATCATACTATAATACCTAATAGGACATTTGTAATATGACATATACAAGTGTCCTATTACCTTATGGGCGGGCTTAGCTTGATGGCGGTGGTCCGAATAAATTTGGGTCGGGCTCTTAAATATTGGACCCGGTAGCATTGTGCGGTGGGCTGGCCCGACCGTTTATTACCCAAAGCCCGTGGTGGTTTATTACCCAAAGCCCGTCGGGCCGGGCCGACCGCTCCTTTTGTTAGCTATATTCAAAATCTAATCAGTTAGAATACTGATTAACGAGGCACGATCTCATTGTGACTTTATATAGAGGCCAAAATTCCATGATTAAAAGCCTTGATGTGTCGACAAATGGATCAAACACAAGGAATATAAATAAACCTCAAATAAATTAATTTGTTATATTCACATAACGTAAATTAATTCATAAATATAAATTGATTCGATTAAAATAAATGTTGACTTACCCCTTTATTGTCGAAGTTGAGTCTGGCTTGTATTTTGACTCACGAATCCTCGTATTTAAGATATTATATGTCCGTTAATTATTTATAGCACCCTGACTGCTTAAAATAATTAATCACTTAATTAATTCTTTAAGTAGTACAACACAATCGTATTACCGTACCTGAGCTAACTCAACATGTAGGGTTTAGTATTTTTAAACATGTTGAGCTCCTTAAGGAGATCTCAACATCTTGGTTACTCGATCATGTCGGCATGACATATCATCACTACACCACTCAATGCGGAGAATATGAGTAATCCATGTAATCATCATCCATAACAAGACAAAGTGATGGTCGATAACTTATACTCATCTAAAAATCTAATTGAGTTTGGATAATCGTTATAAGTCATTACATAATGCCGTAAAATTTATTGCGTCCCTTGAGGGCTAGTCATTACATAACGAGACCTAGGTTTTTCACGACGGTCAAATAGAAATTTATCAATTTTAAAATAATGTAAATATTAATACTATTGAATTTGTAATTTTTACGTATATGATACGTACCATTCAGCTAGACATGAATTTAGGGACACTTGAAGGCATCAAATTTAATGTGAAAATGGTTATGGCAAAAATTGAAAACTTCATTCCAAAATCAGACATTGCTATTCTAGTAAGATAAATTTATTATAAATAGACACGTTGCACCGACAACCTTCATCTACACATTTGTTAACAAGCAACGAACAATTAATGAGAGCGTCGCCTCACACCGCCCTTATAAAACACCCGACAAACTCAATTACTATTTCTCATGTCGAATCATCATCTATATTAGATATATATTGCCATCCCAAATATTAATTCAAACACGACGAGTATAGCAATTATTCGTCTTTCTATTTCATGATTTATTTTCATCTTCGAGTATATATAGTGTGTCTTACAGTATTACTTTTCTTGTGGTAATAGAATTATAGAACGACCAGAACTATTGAATATAGATAAGATCGGATGAGATTCAAAATTTCAAATTTTTTATGTGCCACTGACATCTCATAATATTTTAATAATATTATATGTTTTATATATATATATATATATATATATATATAATTTATTATAATATTATGTATTATACATAACCTTAATTTCAAAAATATAGTTAAAATAGTTATCTTAATTTTGTATTTATCAATCCTAATAATGAATTATTAATTAATAAAGATAAAATTAAATGATTAAAAATAATTATATATTCTAATTGGATGGAACAAACTCTAGTTTATAATTACAAATTTAAATTGGAACTCACAAAATTAAAATTGAAGAAAAAAAATGAAAAAAAAAAATCAAAAAATTTGAAAGTGAGACACCATATTTGGTAAACTGGATCTCAAGTATAAGATATATGGAATGAGATCATTTATCTCACATTTTTTATGTCTCATCGTGTCCCACCATTAATTTTATTATTATATATAAAATTATTAAAAATTAAAAGTATTAGTAATATATAATGAATCCTAATTAATATTTATTATTAAAAATATTTTTAAATTTTATACCTTAATTATGGATTAAATAACCTTGAAGATCAATTATTAATTAAAAAATACAATATAAGTATAAACATTTAAGTATAAAATCTAATTAGATTAGTGAATCCTAACTATAATTTATATACTATATTAAAATATAAGAAATTAAAATCAAAGAAATAAGATTTGAAACTAAAATCCTATAAAAAATGGATAGATAGTGGGACCCAAAAACTAGGATAGAATATCCTATGTGCAACTTCTTACAATTATATTTTGTGATTAAAATATAATAGTATGTAATTAAATTATATCTCAATATTAAATTGAAATTGTGGGAAAAAAATTACTCATTTAAATCTTCAAAATATGTTCACGAGAATTTTCGATGCATGTTTTAATAAAAGTTGTTGAGTATTGTAAATGGAATAAGAATCTAACATTAGTGTAATATTAAATTAATTAGTGGTGGATCATGGGGTAATCTGTGAGTGGTGTTTATTGAGGATAATAAGTAGGAATGATGGTGGGTCATGAATGGCAAAAGTGTAAATAAAAGTTATTGTTGAAGATAATAGGTAGGTATTGGGAAAATTTTGTCTTAACTTAGTATTTTGATTAGATTCCAAAACATCTCTAATGATTGTCTTGCGATGTAATATAGTTTTGCTCATGTGTTAGGGAGCCAACTTTTTATGTTTACATGTTTATTGAGAAGAGCTATCGGTATGGACAAACAATCTTGAAGGAGTTCAAGTAATCTTGAAGTCGATCATCGATATAAGTATCAATATCGCTAATAAAGAGTGAAGACTAAAGACTAAAGACCCGGTGTTACCAAGATGAAGAAGTCGAAAAAACGACTAAGTTTTATTTAAGCGAAGAGAAGACGAAGCTACTAAAGATCTACGTCAGTGAGTGTCTCATCAAGACTTGGAGTCATCATAGTGAAAGAGACGGAATCCATGTTCTGAAAAGAATGCAAAGTCGACTCTCTTGTGAGACCAAGTCAACGTACTAAAGAAATAAGAAATTTTGTAAACATTGGGTGTTTGATTTTCAACATGTTAGAACATATTTGCGAAGACCTTGACAAGCTAGAATTACTTTTCGAAGTACATAGCTGGTTATTCGATGTTGCAGACATGAAAAACGATGTAAGATGAATCAAGCGGAAGAATTCAAAAGATAAATAGAATGGATGTGATTGATGTTTCCTCCAACGACACTATTTATCATCCCTTCTATAAATACCCACGAGATCCAATTTGAAGGCATCGAGATTACAGACCAAAAATGTAGTGCATTCAAATACACAAACTCTCAAGCTCAAACCAATAAATCTCGAAGAGAGAATTTAAAGTGTATTCAGTAAATCATAAGAACACAAATATATTTATTTGCTCAGGATTTTAACCTATATTCCTTTAGAATCTACATATTAAACTTGTAATATCTTAAACCTAGAACATACTGAGTTGTTGCTTGTAACAACTCAATCCTTAGTTGGAAAACCCTTCTACCAAACTATGTAAAAGTTGAAGTTGAAGTTTGGACAAGTAAGCAACAAAGTGTTCATTCTTGAAAGTTCGATCTTTTTGCACCTATAAGCAAGAAAGTTGGCGATTGCAAGTGAGCAATCAACTATTTCCTAGCACCAATAAGCGTAGGGAGATCGACAATTTAGTCGGGTGCAAATAAGGTGAACTTTGTACCTAGGTTTTCTCTTGTACCTATAAACAAGACTCGATTCCAAGTAGTGGATTCTTGATTTATCGATCTATGGACATAAGAGTTGCTCTCTCCAACCACGTAAAAATTAAGTGTGCTTTTACTTTCAATACTTTACATTTCATATTATTGAAATGAATATTATTCAACACACACAACACAACATAACTGCTCAAACCCTCCATCAATAAGCACTTTGCTACTAAGAGGAAGCGAGTCTTGACTAAGCCAAGATTTGACTAAGTATATTTTGCGTATAAGTTTTAATAAAGGCAAAACGTAACCACTAACACTTCCATACACATATTAATTATCAGTCTAAACGATTAGCCGTTAGAACAGTCAGTATGATTGTTAACCGATTCACTCAGAACACATGACTCCTCTAATTTGAACCGATCAACGATCGAACTTTCATCGATATCCGTCACCCATCGACTTGATAGAACTTCGATCTTGTGTTTAAAGAAAAAGTTTTATTTACCTTAATCGTATATTCTCCTCCTCCATATATCGATCGACCCCAATAGACCATCAATAAAGATTATTTTATGTGGAAATTTTCATAAATAGAAAAATACAAATTTAAGGAACATATTAAAAAAATTAAAAACAAATTTTTAAAAAGAAAAAGTATAGTACATCAAATTTCTACAACCCCAGCCCACAAATCTCCTACAAAACCGCCGCCTTTTGTTATCTCTTAAACAAATTAAAGTAATTCAGTATTAACAATATTAAATAATTGGCTTTTTAAAAAATATACTAATAATTACAACATAAAACAGTATTAAATAATTAAACACTTTTACTGCACCGCCAGTTGTGTTATATAGAATATTATATTATGATATCTTCCTTAAATTAAATATACAATAGGATATAATGGGTAAATTAAAGTTTATAAACACATATTTTTAATAAAAAGCATATATATATATATATATATGGAGTGGATCAAATGAGAACTACATATTTTTTGAAAACTCTACGAACTATGTATAAGACGTTAAAGATGATGTACATAATGGTATAAAATGGTGCACAACAAAAACTTTCTAAAAATATTTTGTTGTACAACAATTTTAGAATGTTTTCGTTGTGCACAACTTTATAGATTTTATTCATCAACTTTATACATTTGTGCATAGTTCTCAAAAAAGATAAGTTCTCACTAGATCAACCCATATATATATATATATATATATAGAGAGAGAGAGAGAGAATTTGGTTCAAATGAGAACCATTCAATATCGAAAATCTCTCACATTATATTTGGAGACCCTTATCCATAAAATATTTCACATTTCATTCTTTGTTATTCGTGTAATTAATATTGTTGTTCATATAATCGTAGTTCTTGTGCATACTATCACATTCCAATTCATTATTACGTTCATGTAATTCATGTTGTTGTGCATGTAATCGTAGTGATTGTGCATGTGGGAACAATCACAGTAAATGAATATGTAAAACTCCTTGATTATATGGCTCAAATGGTTACAACTAAAATTTGATGATAATTAACGATTTATAATTAATTTTGACCTTTAGATTATGAAAAATGAATGGACCACATTATATGAAATGGTTACCACATTAGTTCTTGGTTTTAAAAAGTTAGAGTTCTCGTTTGATCCACTTTATATATATATATATATATATATATATATATATATAGAGAGAGAGAGAGAGAGAGAGAGAGAGAGAGAGAGAGAGTTTGGTTTAAATAAGAATCATTTTATCCTAAAACTAAGAACCAAATGAATTAGTTATGAAAGTTGATGAATCATTGAAAAATTAATGAATTCAAAATTCAAAAATTTTCACCGGGTTCGAATCCATGAGGCGAAAATTCTATTTTTGGATTCATAACTTTCCCAATGATTCATCAACTTTCATCGTGAATTCATCATTTTTGGTTCTCACGTTCTCACAAAAAAAATGGTTCTCACGTTAACTCTCCCCTATATATATATATATAATGTGAAAACCAATTTTATCGTGAGAACGTGAGAAATAAAAAATGATGAATTTGGTGTGAAAGTTGATGAATCCACGAGGAAAGTTACTGAATCCAAAAAAATAGAATTTTCGCCCTTCATACGATTTGAACCCTGGGTAAAAATTTTGAATTTTTGGATTCTATAATTTTCTTAATGGATACATTAACTTTCATAGCGAATTCATTTCACGTTCTCACAACAAAAATAGTTTTTATTTTAACCTTCTCATATATATATATAAAGGGAGAATTCAAATAAAAACTTTCCCCTATATGTTAACTAGGAACCGATCCGAGCCCTTTATTTTTTCGATCAATGAATAAAATTAATTGATGATTTGTAATTTGTCTAAATTTAATTATTATATATTAAAACCAATTAATCGAAACCCTTATTTGTTGGGATCCTTCAATCTTTTGTTTCTCTCATATGTTGCGATGTGTTTTATTTATTTATGTATCCGTTATACACACTTAAGTTGTGGGGTTAATTCATATCTTTATCATATTTTAATTAGAGAAGTAGTTGTGTATAAATATATTATTTCTGTCCTTCGTAGGTTAATTAACAATGACAATATTAAGCAGTTTAATAAAGATATTAAGCAGTATAAATATATTATCTCCCTCTCTCTCTTTCATAGGTTTCACATATTACATAAAAATGATATATTAAGTAGTTTAATAAAGATATTAAGAAGTATACATTTATTATCTCTCTCTCTCTTAGGTTTCACATATATTACATAAGAATGACAATATTAAACAGTTTAATATCAATTAATTCATAATATTATTTTCTTTATCTGGACGGTCCATTAAGTATAAATTTGTTATCCTACAAATATGAGAACCTCCATGAAAGTTAATGCACTATTTTTTTTGAATTTTTGCTCTCGAGATTCGAACCAAGGTGATGCACAATACACTCATCCAGCAAAATGATGCATTACCGTAGATCTTCGCCATCTAATGGCTGGAAATAGTTCTGTTCTCACGTTCTCACTTTAACTAAGGTTTTTATTTAAACATTCTCATATATATATATATATAGTTGGATTCCGGTAGTATCATATACTTAGATAGTATGTAATACCCAATCTGCACAATACATTTTGAACACGTGGCGCACAAGAATTTGACAAGTGGCGACCCATTTTTTGCGCATGGACAAAATATGAAGGGTGACCGCCGACATATGGTGTCCGCGGGCGTAGAGTACCACAACAAAATACAAAACCTGCATATAAAATAACATAACAATGCATGCTGGCCAACGCGTGTTGGGTGCCCAAGCGCTCGTTGGGAGTGTGCCTCGGGTGCACGAGCGCACCTTGTGCGCGAGTGTGTCATAAAATACAACCATACATGTTTCTCATCGGGTGTGGAGAGTGTACGAACGTGCTCCGAGGAGTGCACGAGCGCGCATTGGGCGTGTGTTTCCAGCATGCTTTAAAAATCGAAACTCTTATGCATTTTTTGTTCAATTACATGCATGTTTGTATTCATTTATATGCATATGTCTATTTAACTATATGCATGGTTTGTTTTCTGTTCACATGAAAAATCAAATTACTAATCTACCATATTTTACCGAAATTAGCAAAAAAAGTCCAAAAAAATTGAAAAAAATCTTTACCATAGGAACTATGAGATTAATTATTGAGATTGAATACTACATATTATCTAAGACTCATATACTATATGATTCTTTCTCTCTCTCTTTATATATATATATATATGTAGTATTATCTTTATATATAGACACACATGTTACAAGTTTGTATAATTTACATTGTTTATAGTTAAAAATAAGATCATATGTAATGCTAATGGCATCCAAATATAAATGTGTGTGTGAGAGTCTTCTCTCTACACCTCGATAATCGTCGCCATCAGTGATATAAGAATACTTCTATCGATGCTAATAATCAATGTTGCCGGCGGCGCTAGATACATGCCCTCCATGAAAATCAAGAACTGCAACAGCAAAGGGGGTGGGTAGGAAAGGAGAGAATGGGGGATTCACTAAAATATAAGAGAAATTGACCTAAATGTCCCCTTACATCTAATCAAAGTCAATGCAAAAATAAAAGAGGAATATTTTATTCGTCCTTCTACCAAAAGAAAACGTTCGAGATCCATTCCTAGTTATGACGAACTAAATTCTTATTACTATGCGAATAGCTCTAACTAGGTTGATTAAACCGTTATCGTGTATAGAGTAATTCCGATCCGACTCGTACCCGATCGGGTGTAGAACATCCATTATCCGATAAAGATTAATTTGATATATATTTAAATATGTTTATAAATTAATAATTGATGAAAAGTTAAAATACAGATTTAAAACTTTTGATTTCAAAGATTCTGCAAAACTTAAATAAATGCATATACATACAACCATAACATAGAAGATTAAGTCTAATGCTATTGCCATTAGGCTACCGCCTGGTATTCGTATATTGGAAGGAAAATTACGTAGATGTCGGTATTATTAGGTATCCAAATATTCGATCAAATCTAGTATCCGAGTCTGTATTAGTATACTTTCTAATTGCGGTCGGGGTTGGTTATCATATTTTCTCTTAATTCGAGGTTGAGTATCCAATAAGTTCAATAAGGTACGTGATCTGACCCGACCAAATCCGACCCAACCCGATTAGTCACCCCTATCTCTAATAAACAAAATCTATTTTAACACTTACTTTATAGGCTAAATTGAATTTAACGTCGTAACAAGTTAATACCTTAATTGCGATTTGTAATTTGTAGTTTTGATTACGTTTTCAATTTTTACTACTACCTCCGTCCATCAAATTCGTTTATTGATTTTGGTTACACGAGTTTTAATAAATTGTAATGAGTGTAAAGTAAGTGGGTGTAAAAAGGTGGACGAGGGTAATAAACGAATATATTAATGGATAGTGGATGTAAAAAGGTGGACCATGAGTGTTTTTTGTAAATAAGTGGATATGTTTAGGGTAAAAATATGAAATTGATGTTTTCAAAAGAAAAGTGAACATTTTGTGGACGGACCAAAATGGAATTAAATGAGCGTGTTGGTGAATGAATGAAGTAATAATTTTCAATATGTAACATACCTTTAATTCTGCGCAGGCACATATGCAGTAAACCCTCTAAATTAATAGATTTGAGACTTAGAAATTTTATCAATTCAGAGATATATTAGTATATCAATAAATAAATAATTTATTAATTTATAGAGTGTTTTTTAGTTTCAAAATTTATAATTTTATATCAAGTTATAATGTATAAAATAAATGGTAATGTTTTAATGTATTCAAATCAAATAGATACATGAATGTTTAATTAAATATTTTCATCCACCCACAAATTCAATGTAACTAATTAAATATATGTTATCAACTAATACATTGTAACAAACTAAATATATTAATGGAATTACTGAATAAATTTCAACATAGAAAAAAGTAAGATCATAAACCCTAACTATGGTTTCTCATCTAAATGGAATCCAAAAAATATCCATGATTGTCAAATGATAAAGCCTTGCGTGAATACAACAGAGATCACTCCACATGCACTAAAAAAAATATTACAAGAATGGGTACGATATCAAACACTCTCAAGAGATCATCCAAGTATATTTTAAGAATGATTAATTTGTAATATTGACGTGGCCTATATATATAGTAAGGTTCAAATAAGAATAATTTTTAATGTAAGAACTAAGAACCAAGAAAATTTGTTATGATTAAAATGAATTCATTTTAAAGGTTAATGCACCCGCTACGAAAATTACTGAAATCTAAAAATTCAAAATTTTCACCCAGGTTCGAATCCCATGATGATTGAAAATTCTATTTTTTTTTAATTCAGTAACTTTCTCAGCTAATTAATCATTTTTTGGTTCTTACGTTTTCACGATAAAGCATAAAATAAGAATCATTTTCAACAATTGATTCGTGAAGATATACGGTGAATTTATCACCTTACTTGATGAATTCAAACATGTGGGTTGGAATCCCATGAAGGATGATTTTTTTTTTATTTTATTTTTTTGAATTCAGACACTTTCACGTCGAATTCAAACACTTTTATAATGAATTCAAAGGATTTCATGAGTTCGTAGCTTTTAAGTTAATGAGGTTTTTATAATAACCCCATCTCTCTCTCTCTCTCTCTATATATATATATATATATATATATATATATATATATATATATATATATATATATATATATAAAGGAGTTCTCCAAATAGTTATTATTTTATTAACTTATTAAAATTGGTGATTTTTTGCTATTCAAGTCAAAATCGAAGAAACTTATTAGTTTAAAAGTTATTAATATATCGAGTATTAGTTTTATATATATATATATATATATATATATATATATATATATATATATATATATATTAGTTCTTCAAATAGTTATTATTTTATTATCTTATTGAAATTGGTGATTTTTGAAATAGTCGAAGTCAAAACCGATAAAACTTGTTAGTTTGGAAAGTTATTAGTTTATCGAGTATTAGTTTAAAGAGGTGAAAAGTAAAACAGAAAAACGAGAAAAAAGCAAAGGTAATTGTAATTATCAATAAATAAAAACATTAATAAATGCTGGAAATTTTTGCAGATTAGCAACAGTCTTGAAGCTAGAGCCGGCAAAATTGGCCCGTCCCGATGGGCCGGCCCGGGGTACCCGGAATTGGGATAGGGTTGGGCTCGTGAAAATAGTGACCCGAAAAAAATTGAGCCTACAAAGCCTGCCCACATAGCCCATCGGGCTGACCGGGCTTTGGGGCTAAAAAGTCCGGGGTTAACGGGCCTATAAGCCCGTCCACATATTTACGTTGAAATTGATGTTAGACATTGTAGTAGACTTAATTTATTTTATTTACTTTGGAATTGATTCTATTAGGCGTAATTTATCTTATTTATTTTGAAATTGATGTTTGTAGATTTAATTTATTTATTGTTATCATATTTTTGAAATTAAAATAATATTTTATTAAATTAAATATTGGCGGGTTTGGCCGGTGGCCCAGATAAATTTGGGCTGAGCTATATATCTTTAGCCGATAGCATTTGGGCCAGCCTACCCATCCCTAAAACAACAAGCCCGATGGGCGGGTCGGGCAGCTCTACTTGACACTAATGAGATATTCAAACCGAAGCAGAGGATTATTTCGCTTCCAAACTCGACGAGTCTTGAAGAAATTAATAAAGACACGAAGCAACTACGCTTGTTAAAACAAGTATACTGTGATTCTTGAAGAAAAACTATTTATTTGAGAAAATTATTACTTTCAGTTGTTGATTTGGGAATAATAGCTACCTCGCATCCTCTTTAATACAAGTGTAAAAAGTTGAACCAGGTCGTGGAAGTGGTGGCAGTTCTGCATCAGGCCCCTCAGATTCCTCTCCGCCTTCTGTCGTCGGCGGCGGCGGTGGAGATGTTTGTTTCCGTTTTGGGGCGGCGGACTTTCAAAATCTCCAGGCATTTGCTTCATCGGAGGCGGCGCCCGGATGTTTGTTCCCGTTTTGGGGCGGCGGACTTTCGACTTCTCCAGGCATTTGCTTCATCGGAGGCGGCGCCCGGATGTTTGTTCCCGTTTTGGGGCGGCGGACTTTCGACTTCTCCAGGCATTTGCTTCATCGGAGGCGGCGCCCGGATGTTTGTTCCCCGTTTTGGGGCGGCGGACTTTCGACTTCTCCAGGCATTTGCTTCATCGGAGGCGGCGCCCCGGATGTTTGTTTCCGTTTTGGGGTGGCGGACTTCAACATCTCCAGATATTTGCTTCATCGGAGGCGGCGCAGATTTTGTCATCAATCGGCAGGTGCAGATGCTTCCCATTTGGGAAAATTCCATGTCCCCGTTTCTGGGGGCGTGCTTTGTCGGAGGTGGTGCGGATTTGGCGCCAGGCACATCAGGTTCCCTCTTCTCATTCTCGGGGGCCTCTACAGGTGCTGCTGACCTGGGATTTCTAGGTTTAAATTTCCGGCGACCGCTCTTTGCCGGAGGTGGCGCTTTCTTGATTTGCGTGGCTCTGGATTTGGTTGCTGCTGGATTTCCAGGTCTCGATTTCCTCTGACCGTGCTTCGCTGGAGGTAGTGCCGATTTGGCACCATGCGCCCTCCTCTCGCTCACCTGTCTGGGCGCTGGTGATTTCCGTTTCAGGAAATTTTCAGGATCATCCTTCGACTGAGGCTCTGTAGTTTTAGCATTTTCAAACGGTGCCGGTGCCGGTGATTCCCATTTTGGGGAATTTCCATGTTCCAACTTCTTCTCATGGTGAGGTGGTGCAAATCCAGCAGCAGGCGCAGGCGCAGACACAGACACTGGTGATTGCGAAGGTTCTAGAGATATTGATTCCCCAGAACCCTGTTTCCCCTTTCCAGGTCCAACAACATCGTCATCGTCGTCTTCGTCTTCATCACACGAATCATTTTCATTGTAATTCCTGGCGCTTTCCTCATCCGCCATAAGCTCAAAACTCTTCCATTCCCCACCAGCCAGTTTGAGCTTCAAAACCCCATCATCAAAAACCCTCCACTTGCATTCCTTCTTGCACTGTTCCTCAAGAAACATTGACAAATAGCCATGGACGCCTTTGCTCCCGAGATCCACGTGGCAAATCATGGTGGGGGACGCCTCCTTCGGCAGGCCCCATCGGATCTTCTCCCCTGGTTTCAGCGTTTTTTTGAAATTTTGCTTGTTGGAGTTGCATTGGATGAGGGCGTCATCCTTCGCCTTGTTGCTAATAGACACAAACTTCCTCTTCTGTTCTATGTTTTTGCCCGAAACCGCGTTGGACGTTTTCGCGCCAAAACATAGCAAGATTAATGCAACAAAATAGAGGAATAGTTTCATTTCTCTTACCATTTTGGATTAATTACATGTACCGCTTGATGAAAATCTACATTAGGACTCTCGTATATATGTGTTTTCAGGAAGAAGGAATTTATGATACCGAATTAATGACTGAAAATTAAAGTAATATTAATACAACTAACTCATGGACCATCTGTTTTGATAGCTTAATTAAAGGTATAATTTGCAGTTACCATTCCTGAAAGTATAAGTTACATGCTATGTATCTCATTTATGAAACTTATACGGTCGATTATCTGATTATGAAAAATGAGGTGGTCTCATGCGCGGACGTTCATAGATACGGATAATGATATTTTTTTCAGTATAAATAATATTTTTCTTCAATATAAATGATACTTTCGATTTACAGTATAAAAAACAAATGATATTTTTATTCAATGTAAATTATACTTTAATTAAAAACAAATGATACTTTTGTCCATCCACACCGTGTGGACGAATATTTAAGAGTTTTTGTGATGATAAATATATTTATTTATCTGAAATGATGTCTCACTTTCTAATCAGACACGACTAAGTACCAATATTAAATGAAATAATATATTTTTATGACATAAAGCTAAATACATCCAAAAGTGATATTTTAGAACTTTGGATTGCGACTTTTTTTCTTCTTTACCCATGATTAAAGTGGCAAGGTCTGAACTAAGGTCTAGTTCACGCCCAAAATGTCAAATCGGCCAGGTGGAATTCATAATAGAATACTCCCAAAGTCAATTTGTTTTTGGGTGGCTAAACAATATTTTGTAAGTCGGGCCGTATCATGAATAACAGCCGTCAATAAAATAAACCCGAAAAAAAAAGTGTATCTCCTTGTTTAAATCTGCTGATTCTTGTCAATGAGATATGTTAATCTTATGATTAGTATTTTTTTTTTTTTTTTTTTTTTGGTATCATGGGAGCCGCATGTGCTACCTTAGGTGCGCGTTGAACCCCACGGTCCTGTCTGATAGCCGCAAACCACAGAGACGGATAAACCACACTTGGAAAACCAGGTGTGACAGTCAATAACACGCAAACCACACAGACAGTGTAAACCACACTTGGAAACCAGGTGTGTGCGCCTAACCCATGAGGCGTTTGGTGGGGTTCAATCATGGCCTCTTGGCACGACTTTAACCATGGGCAGTCCCTAGGGACAATGTTTAGTATTTCTTTTCCATATTTGATGTATGTATAGCGATAATTTGTTAATTTGTGGTGGCAAATAGACTTCAATAACATAGATATTTTCATATAATAGCAGTAGAATTCTTACATTTCAATACTGCTAACTTTTAATTAATTTCATTACCCATGATTGGCATCACACACAACCAAACTTATGCATATCGATGATTCTTGAGGAGTTACACACCAAAAACAAGCAAATTAAGTTGCTCATCATACAGATTTAGCTATAGCGTAAGACATAACGAGTTGGGCAATACTAGGTTAAACTCGTTGCTGTTGGTCTTGTTCAGGCGGCGGAAGGCGCCGGGACATAAAACTGCAGGTTCGGGCAGAGAGGCCATGATCGATGGCTTCGAGAAGGAATCCTCGGGCTTGTAGTCGAGAGATTCGTCGTCGTAGATGTCCCACCATTTCTTCACCAGCATCTTGATGTCTTCTCTGTCCATGTTGGCTTCCTCGCCGGTGTACCTCCATGGCTTGGATCCCTGACGGGCAATTTCAGAAAAAATTAGTATGGTAGTTTGTTTTCTGAAGGTGCGTTTTGGGAGTTTGACCTAAAGGCATTTCTATGGGGATTATTGAACTTACAGCAGCACAGTAGTGAACAACTTTGGCCTTCTCAAGCTCGATGTTCTCAGGGTGGCGCCACAGCATGGCGAGCACGAGGTTGTAGATCGGTGGGATAGGTTTGTAGATTGGATTAAAGAACGTGTTCAAGAAATCCTGTCATGTAAATTAAGAAATGATGTATCAGTATGAAACTGTCTGGTCAAACTGATGAGCCTTTCAGTGATGGATTACCTGCTCGGCAAATGGTGTGGTCGGGGCGACTTGGAGGGTTTCGAGCAGGGTCTCGTAAGTAGTTTTGCTCGGCTCGTACACGAACATGCCCGCGTTGAAGTAGAGCGGGGGAGGGGGACCCATCTCAGCAGGCCAGGGCACCCTGTTAGGGCATTGTTGGCAATACCCAATGCCGTATTGTGGAGAGTGGCTCCATGTTTTCTCACAGAAGCAATCCATAACCGCGTAGAAGTAGCCATCAGGCGTGTCCAGAAGGTGATCGATGTTTTCGAAAACTTGGATGTCTCCATCGAGGTACACCATCTTGCTAAACTCCAGAAACTGGTAATTATTTGGATAGAAAAAAAAGTATATTTTAATTATTTGGAATTTGTTAGGTCACATATGAAATTGGAAAAATTGCAGAAATAATAGATTATTAAAAGAAAATATCTTCTGCGGTTCATGAATAGTAAAATGACAACATAGTTTTGTATGGCTAAAGATATTGTTGCCTTCTTTTGTCCTAACTGTTCTTGTCTTCTTCGAGGTGTTTTCTAGGTGCATGACACCATTCGCATTTTTTTGTCGCTTAGGATTCTTGAAATTCTTATTCCTATCTTGGTAAAGTAAGTCATGATTTGTGCAAATTTAGGAGGTCAGAAAAATACAAGGTTATATATTATATATATAATTGTGAAATATTCATGCAAGTTGATCAATCTTGAAAAGTATTATCATCTAGTCTCATAAATCACCAATTTAAAAACCCTTTCAACACAAATTAGTGTTTCAAACAAGTCCAACTTTTTACAACAGGAAAACAACTATGCAATCACTTTAATAAGCATAAAACTTTGCGAAAGTGTATATCTTTCTTTAGTGGATAAAGATTTTCGACCAAACATCATCAATCAAATATATATATATATATATTAGGGAAGATCAACTTGTGTCACAAGATTTTTAACAATCAAACCAAAACCCTTTCATTACACTTAAAAAGAAACCATTTATAAAATATATGCTATTTGCCAAGTCTATGGTGTGGTGGTATCGTGTGTGCGTATAAACGTGCAAGAAAATTAAAAGTACTTACATTCCAAATACGGAGCTTGGGTAGTTGATGACGTAGTAGGCCATGGCGAATTGAGTCTGGTTGGCGGCGGGTAGACCGGCTCGATCTCCTTCACAATGCAGCCTTGAGACCTCAAGATCTCACGGTGCTCCTCCGCACGTCGGGCAAGATCGCCACCACGAGCGGGTAGATGCTCTTCACCTTCCTCAAACCCTTGGCCAAACCGACCACCCCTTTCACGTAGTCGCCGGTTCCAGCCAAGAACGTCACGAAACCCTTTCTCGACTCGAGGGCCGTCGGGAGTTTTCCGGTGCCAGCACCGGAGAAAGCGTCAGAAGGTGGAACTTCAGGGGCCATTTTTTCTTTTATTGCAAGATTTGTTTTTGCTTAGGGTTATGATGCGAAGACTAGGAAGCTTCGGACAAAACCCTAGTACTTTTGTCTTGGTATTTTGTTGAGCTTCAATGGCATGATTTGGCGTTGTTTAAATAGGAGGAAATGAAATGTTCATGCATGTTAAATTCACTTGAAATGAAATGCAAATGAACATGCATCACTTTTTAATAAAAGAAAAAATGGGTCTTTTATATAACTTTATTTTTCCTTCATGGGAATGAAGTGGTATTCTATTTTTTTTTTCCTTTTTATGTTTGCAAAAAAAGTGTTGGGATGTGTGGAGAGAATGAATAAGCATTGATCTCGCCGTTGATGAAGCCTTATCACCAAAATCAACGGCTTGGATTCAATGGGTTGGGGTCGTGTTCAACTGGAATTTGAATTGACATACTTTGGATATACTATTTTCTTACTTTATTCCTTTCTCTTTTTATTCTATGGGGTTTATTTCCTTCTTTTTCTTTAAAATTTTATGATGGAAAAAAGGCATGCAGGAGATAAGAGAAGTGAGATGGGTATGTTGAGTGGGAGTCGTTGTCCTCGTGGAATATTTATTAGGAAAAATAAATAAATTTTGAAGAAAAATAAATGTTAAATAGTCAAGCTACGTAGACATTCGAAATTAGAATTAGGTTTTGTAGGCATGTTTTTTTGCTATGTTTTTGGTGAGTCGTGATTGTGTTTTGTTCCCCAACGTGGTTGACTAATACATCACATTATACATTTTTCTAGGTGTTTCAATCTTTTTCTATTAGGTGTCATGTTATAAAAATGATTTGTATTGATTATATAAAATATATAAGATCAAAACATGATAAATAATAGGTATGGTAAGAAGAAAAACACATTAAAATCATGAAAAAGAGGTTAAAGAATATAGAAGAAGCTATACACACACACACATATATATATAGCACATATTGTTATTTTGTGTTCCTCAAATGTTATTTCATTTGTTCTTGGTATAGAGATATAATCACATAATAAAAAAAATGTTCAGAATGAGTGGGGTTAAATTAGTGCGGTTATTTAACCAATCGTAGTGCATATCCAATTAATCTGCAAAGTTTGCAATAAATTAATGATAAATATGAAATAAACTAACATGTGTTAAATTTAGTGGGAATAAATTATAAAATAAATTATCATGAAATAGGCAGATGATAGAAAAAAGCTGTCGATCCAATCACACTCGACGATCTTAAACTTTTGATTAATATTAATAGTTACAGCTAGCTATATAGATATATATATATATATAGATAACTAACAATTATTAAATTATATGCAAGTGTGTAACATTTCACTTTCGGAACACAAAATCTCCCATGCGGGGGGGCTCATGGTGCGCACGGGTCGGGTAGAGTCTAGCCATAATATCATACCCATGATTTGTCATAATAAAAGTAACAATAAAAATATAGTTGTTTTTGAATAAAAGTTAAAGTGCTTATGATAAAATTGATTGTTTACGATTAAAAGTGATAGTTGTCTACAAATAAAAGTAACAGTTATTATAAATAATAGTGATCATTTGTTATAAATGAAAGTGACGATTACGAATAAAAAAAAAAGTGACAATAGTTTTCCTTAAAATTTCATCATTTTTTTACCAAAAACATGAATTCAGTGATAGTAAGAGTTGTTCTAAATAAAAATGACAGTATTCACGAATAAAAGTAAGTCAAACCCGATCGACACGGATTCAACATGTGCACAATGTATATGGAGCGCAGAGGAGAGTGCGCTCCTTTTCAAAATATCTTTTATATCAAAATCATTATTGTCGAATAGTATATATCAAGATCGATGGTTAATCAACGTGCATCTTTATTTTAATTTATAATATATGTTTTGTTGAAATTAAAATTTATCCTAATTATTTTTGGGCTGTTACAATCTTGTGGGTGGTAATGTTGCGGGTCAGAATTAAAGCAGCAATGATTGAAAAGAAACCACGATCAATTTGCATGTTTTATAAGTTAAGAATACCATATTTTCTGCACACAACAAATTAAATAATGAAGTTTTGTCGTAGTGCTTAGTTGGTTAAGATCGAGATGGTATTTATATTCGAATCAAAGTTTATTTTTATTTTTTTTGTCAATTTAATACAGACGTCACATTAAACTCGAACCCAAGACCTTTGGCATCAAGCATTAACCACTGTACCATTAGGCCAACACACACTCAAAAGTTTATATTTGATGGTATTCATTGTTTACTAGTACTTTGAATTAATTGCAATTTATTCACATGCACTGATATAAATATGTATGGAGAAGCAAATAAATTGGTTTGAGCAAAGATAAAATAAGAGACAGTAAGTTAATTTTGCAAGGAAAATATTAAATTTTAACGTCTATTGTCCTTGAAACCTTATGATAAATAATTATAAGTTCAAATCTAATATATTTTAGATCGAGATCTAGAATAAATTAATGAATAGGGTTGAAATTTTATTTTCCTTAAACCCTAATCTTGTTGTACGTACTAGGGGTGTGCATGGACCGAACCGAACCGATCGGTTTCGATCGGTTCGGTTTTAATCGGTTTTCGGTTCGGTTCAAAATTTTAATTAAAATCGATTTTCGGTTCGATTTTCGGTTCGATCGGTAACCGAACCGAACCGAAACTATTATTTTTATATATTTATATATTTTATATAATAATTAATTAATATTTTAATTAAATAATTAGGATAAAAATATGTTTATTTAGAAAAATATATGTATAATTTATATTTCGGTCGGTTTTTCGGTCCGACCGAAACCGATTGATTTTTTCGGTTCGGTTTTCGGTCGGTTCGAAATTATAAATCGGTTCGGTTCAAAAAAAATCGTTCGATTCGGTTATCGGTTTTAAAAATTTCGGTCGGTCGGTCAAACCGACCGACCGATGCATACCCCTAGTTCGTAGTATATATACATCACCATGTTTTACCAAATAAAAATTACAGTATCACCGTCCAATCTACTTAGAAATGTCTGGTTCGATCTCATCAGCCAGCTTGCCGTTGAAGGACCACTAATTTAGGAGCCCATCAATTTAGGTAGAAAACAGAAAGAAGTAGTAAAATGAATTCTATCGATTTCAAGTTCCAAAATTAAATAATCTATCAATTCTGGGCCTAACAGGTTAAAATTGTTAATTTAGAAAATAAATGGTTGAAATTGAAACTATCAATCTAAGATCGAAACAATCGTGTATTTTGGAATCGATTTTTTTAAATAATATTTTCATATCAATATCTTCAAAGAATTAATCACTTCATTAACAATTATCTACTCAAATCTAATAAGGAATTATTTTAAAATAATTAAAGAACTAAAAGAGAATGAGATACATAGTAACCTTTTGACTCCTAGATTTGTAATATCGATCATTTGTATGCATAATTTTCATCTTTCAGGTTCTAAATTGATAAATAAATTATTTGGTAAATTGGTAATACTCGCCGCAAATATTCGATACATACTACGCTATACAATTATAGTATACTATACTAAAGATCAATATGCCGCTCACCACCTCGTGAGCACCCCATATATTTAGTCTACATTATTATTATTTTTTCTTTTGTAATACTATTTATTATTCTAATACTTCATAAATTATTATTAAGATCATCAAATCAAACTGCATAAAAATTAAAATTTGATTTATTCTTTTATTTATCTCGTTGAAGTTAGAGGGAAAGGAGGGATGGAGGCACCAAAACAGGCTACCCCAAAAGGATGGAATATACATGCAAACTTTATACTAAAGCGAAAAATAAATAAATTCGAATATATCGTCATCATCTCCATCTCAAGTGGGCTGCAAAAGACAAATTCATTGTGAATTCAATGATGAGAAGAAGGGAGGTTTGCATGGCTCAAATAATTGACACACAGAACTAATAGTACAATTGTTGGAAGCTGCAACCAACGGCCATCTGTCAAACCCCAAACTTTTTTTTAATAAAATAAAAGAATCATTTTTCATTTTCAAACCCTAACTTTCATGGAACCCTGCGGTGGTCCTCGAGGCTCCTACACCACATCTCCAATAATAATAGTTTATATTCAGGAAATAAGATAAGTTTCCAATATGAAATTCGTTATTTTTCCGATTACATATATACCTATATCTCCCATTCACTTCACAGGGGTGAATTTGAATGGAAATAAGTATGTTGCATCATACGTAAATAAATTTCTCAAAGCACTTTGATTAATTATTATATATATTTGTGCTTCCTCGAACTTCACAGGAATTCAAAAGGCAGCTTACAGTTACAATATACATAATCTTATTCTTGTACTTTCTTTGTAGGCGTACATTCATATACGTATATAGGAATGTCAATGAACGGATTTTATCTAGATTAGAATCAATAAATAAGTATCGGTTCTGGTTCTAGACCTGACCCATTAGATATCGGATTCGGACCGGACCCGGACCATCAACTATGGGTCTGAAACCGTCCGGGTCTGAGCAGGTCTGGAACCAGAACTGAAACTGGAATGGAACTGTTACTTTAGAATTTAATGAACTATGAGTGATTCCGAATCGGCATGGGTAAAATCGACTCATTGACAAGTCTATTTAAGCTTAGAACTTGTCAATGAGCGGATTTTATTCGAGATAAACCAATAAATAAGTATTAGTTCTAGCTTTGGAACCAGAATATGAATCGGACCAGACCATCAAACTATGGGTTTAAAGCGGGTTTGGAACCGGAACCAGAACCGTTATTCTAAAATTTAATGGGCTATGAGCGATTTCGAATTGATCCGGTAAATCAAGTAATTAGCGTCCCTATACACCTATAAATGTATGTAACTTAATGTTAAAAAACTGAATTTGTACTTATGTTTGATATTTTGAGTGACAGCCATGTAAAGGCTTAACTTAATTATATACATGTGGACCAAAGATGGGCATTTTCATTAGCTGTTGGTAAATAATTATTATGAAATTTCACGAATAAACAATCATTTGAAGCCAGAAATTTCATTAATCTGTCGAAAAGGAAATAAATAATAGTGAAAGTCAAATTCGAGGAATTGGAAGAAATGGGGATGGGATGGGCTACTGGAATCTGATCCCACCTCTTTCGGTTCTCCTCCCTTAGCTTTGGGGATTCAGAGCCGAGTACAAGGAAACAAAACATATAGGACCCTTTTGGCTTGGCCCAACATTCCAAATTTCACATCTGCAATTGCTATTTCTCAATCGGGTCGCTATCGTTTGTCTAACTTTCCGAATTGCTTGAATTCATTTATTTTATTATATTTTTTTCTAGTCGGGTGAAGGAAATAGTAATGGATTCTATTTTTATTTTGATGCTATCAGAACAAACAGACTCTAAATACACATTCATTCTCGCAATTATATACCTCTCTTTTAAGGAGTTCTGATCACGGGAAAGTAACGCTCAAGGATGGGGTCGGACCCGTAAAATCCTTAAATTAATTTGATGGCAGATACAGATGACCTAAATTGGGGCTAACAAAATGACAATTAAAGATTTGGGAATATGTGTAGATATTGATTTAGGACTTTGTTGTGATCTCTAATATGATAGATAGCGGTTGTACTATTCCACTAATTTGAGTGGTTATGTGCTACAGCTTATAGTAGACGTGGTTATCTTTAGTTCTTTCTTGTGTTTGTTGTGTTCTTTGGTAAAAGTTAATAAAAAAAGTTGTGGTGTGGGCTGGCTTGCAATATGTGATTCGGAAATTAAATTTGAGCAGTGTACAAAACATAATTCTTCGATTTAGGAAATCAAATTTCGAGGAGCTGGTTAAATATTTCTTTTTATAAAAAGAGAGAAGAAAATCAGCAAAAATCTGAAAAACCCGAGATGGTGAGGCCGATCCCTCAGTGGCCTAGCGTCATTAAAACCTTCAAAGACAAAAACCCACGGGAAAAAACAGAATACTCATCTAATGTGAGCATGTTCAAATATTTAAAACCGCATAACTTCTCATCGTTCGAATTTAATTATTAGATTCCTACTATAAAGGAAATGCAATTCCACAATGAGAAATGGGCTCAATTTAGTTCGGATTTTATTTTAACCACTTCACATGTTCGTATCATATTTAGGCCTTCAAATATTACTACTTTACCACACATTATGTAATATTGATTTAATATAAGGTTATTTGCATGTAATCACTGAACTTTTATCAAATTCTGGTTTTGTATACTGATTTTAAAATTTGTGTGATAATTATCGAATTTTTGATTTGTTCTTATTTTTGTGCATGAATGTGACTCTGGTCAAGACTAACACTGACATAGAATACTGAAAAACTCAAGTTGACGAAATCATCCGATAATTAAAATGACATCGTTTAAGGGTGAAATTGAGTTTATTTACCTGTGAAATAGATTAAGAATTATTGGTGCTCTTCAAATTAGAGCGTAGAACAAAGAGTTCAAGGATTGAAGAGAGAGATCGAGAGGCAGCAAAAAAGATGAGCTAGAACGAGAGAAAATTGATGGGTTCTATAATGATTAGTTCTTCATTTTTTAATTCGTCAAACCTGCCTAATCCATTCAGGTTGTGCAATGAAATTCCCACTGCATTGAAGACAATGCATATCACTGTTAGAACCCATCAGCTTTCTCTCCTCTACAATGCCTCTAGCTTCTTGCTTCCCAATCTCTCCCTTCAATCCCTGAATATCTATTCTATATCCTAATTTGAAAAGTACAAGTAACTCTAAATATATTTCAAAAGTAAATACATATAATTTCAACCCCAAACAACATCATTTTGATTAACAAAAACAATAAAGTTTTAATATCGAACGATTTCACTAACTCAAATTATTTAGCACTCCATGTCATCATTAATCTTGGTCGGAATAACACTCCATTCGCAAAATGGAAAAAAATCGAAAGTTCAATAATTTTCATGCGGATTTTAAGTTTAATATAATAAGAAATAGAAATCATGTATACACGTAATTAATCATTCTTAAATTCACATAAAATGCGTTTATCTAGAAAAAATTTCAATGAAGAAAAATTGTAGAGATATGATAAAATTAAGCGTTTTCAGCACTAAAGTCGTAGAGATCATGCAGTTTACAAGTAGAGAGAAGCGTTGGTAAACAAATAATAATGCAAAACCCTAGTCTGCGAGTCTGAATATTACATTCAAAACCACGCAAATGTAGGAAAACATATAAAACAAACCATTGTCTGATATAACGACATTTTGAAGGTCCTAAACATAAATGAAAAAATAATATTTGTTTCAAAGCAATATATGGTTAAGAAAAACTAGATAAAACTTCGACAGTTTCCAGTATTAGCTCTCGTAAACAACTCCAGAAAAGCTTTAAGCCTGTAACAGTTTTAGCAGAATGAAAATGTGACAAAACAACAAATATAACAAAGCCCAATTTGAAGGAACTCTTCGAAGTAAGGTCATGTGATTAATGTATCCTAACTACTTGCCTTGTTAGCAATGTTGTTGGAGAGCCAATCGAGTCCCTCATAGAGCCCCTCACCTGAGGTGGCACAAGTGCTCTGGATGTACCTGGAAGCAAAGAAGATGGAGTAAAAATCATAAAATCAGCGAGTGAAGTACTGATCTCACAGGTTCAGAATGTATACCAGTGGCGCTGCCTGAGCGAGTGTAGGCCAAGCTTGTCAGTGATTTCAGCAGCGTTCATTGCATTAGGAAGATCTTGTTTGTTGGCAAATACAAGTAATACAGCATCTCTCAGCTCATCCTGAATGAATCAGCCAATGGTTCCAGTCAAATGGTCAAGACAGTGATTATCCGCCAATATGAAAGAGTGTTATCAATCGTGCAAAATACCATATCCATTTGCAAATATGAAAGTCAATTAGAAACAATGACATTAATAGGGAAAATCTATATGCTCAAGAGTGATAATTCTGCTGTATCTATTCAGAACATTTTTACACCCACTATTATGGCCTCTTGACAGAGGAAATGAGTTAAGTCTGAAAATTATCACAATTACTGAACAGTGCACTGCTCAAAAATTCTTAAGAAAAAGACATTATAATGTAGCTACAGTATTACTTAACTTTCTGGACCAGATTATCTGGAAAACTAAGTAATGAACTACAAAATAAATTACCGACGGCATACCTTTTAGAAAGAAATAGACTTTCCTTATTATTGACATGACCCTTTGATAGCAGGTAATAACTATACTTTTAAGAGCCACTTCATACTTATTTTACATTCTTTCCGCTTTGTAAAAATTGAATTTGACATGAATAAAATGAAAAAGAAAAGAAAAGAAATATTACCTCATTTAACATCCTATGCAGTTCATCCCTTGCCTCCACAACACGGTCCCTATCATTGCTATCCACCACAAATATGAGACCCTGAGTGTTCTGGAAGTAGTGCCTCCACAATGGGCGGATCTGTAAAAGGAAGTAAACAACATTATTCCCTAAAATATGCATGAAAATTTGTCAAAATACTAGAAGCGATCTCAAACCTGTGTAATGAAAATTGCGATACAGAACATGGAGATATCAAGGTTATTTTTTCAATATTAAAATTATGTTACAGATTAATCATGACATATAACAAAAAATTCCCACCTTGTCCTGACCCCCGACATCCCAAACGGTGAAGCTAATGTTCTTGTATTCGACAGTCTCCACATTGAAGCCTGCATAAAATTAGCAAACCAAATAAAAATTGAGTATTGGAAACAAATTCAATAATTCAAAACATGAAACTAGAAACCAAGTCAAATTTCAATATTACATGAGTAAAAACAAAAAAGCGAAGACACAAAGAAATCATACCAATGGTAGGAATAGTGGTAACAATCTCTCCGAGCTTGAGCTTGTACAAGATGGTGGTCTTACCAGCAGCATCAAGACCAACCATCAAAATGCGCATCTCCTTCTTGGCAAAAAGCCGGCTAAAAAGCTTTGTGAATGTCAACCCCATTTCCCTTTCTTACTTTTGATCTATGCAAAATGTAACGCCCAAATCATGTCATATAACATACACAAGCATATGTTCATATCATATTCATATCAATATGAAATCATGTCAAACTCTTCAAGGATAAGACAACTAGGCTACAAAGGTTGGACTAAAGAATTCAAATGTAAAATCAGATTCCAACAACACCACAACATACATCAACAATCATTTCACAATTTCCAGATTCTCAAATCACAGTTACGAAATTCATGAAATAAATCAATCAGATCGGAATGGTAAAAAAAAAAGAAGCTCCAGATCAGATCACTATCAGAAACCGATTTCAGATAAAACCACAACGGCACATCGTTAAACCGACCAAACATAAACGAGATCCCGAGGCGGATGCATCTCACCATTTATCAACCCCCCAAAACTTAACAAATCTCGATCACCGCACAAAGAAAATCGAAAATGCATCACAAATAAGACCTAAATCCAACAAAAAGCAGCTCGATCTGAACCAAAAACTCATTTCCTCCAAATCAATTTTATCAAAATCACAGAGGCGACACATCACAACCAAAAACCGAACCAAATAAAAAAATTCAACCGAAATCAGAGCATCAGAAACAGAATTAGAAGTAGCGAGATCATCACAAACCTTGGAACGATAGATTTGGTGAGAGCGCTAGAGAGAAAGTATGTTCTGCTAGCGCGAGAGAGAAATGTGGAGCTGCCTGAGAATAACGCGAGATACTAATAACAATTTTCGGGAGGAGGGTTGAGAATCGTCAACCAACGATTATTTATACTGGATGCGCTCCATTTACTTAACAAATGCCCAAATTGCCATTGGAAACTACCTAGAACTACGGGATTGCCGCTCGTGTTATAATCTGCTTCATTGGCATCCAGCCGTTGGATCTTGCCTCCACACGTCCGACGGCTAGATTTTTTTTTTTTTTTGTATCATGGAGAACCGTAGTCGTTATCTTGGAGTGACGCGTTGGGTAAGCTCACATTTCATGTAATAACGCATAAACCACATGCGGGTAAACACATTTGAAAAATCAGGTGTAACAGACTCAAACCAGGTCCAACGACTAGATTTATCTGGGCCGATGCTGGCTCGTAATTTGCCTGGAAAGTAGTTAATGAGTCCCCTAAAAAAAGTATCTAATGAGTTTATTTTCCCTGATTTGCTATTGAAATTAATATTACGTGAAACAATATTGTATATTAAAATACTTTCTCCTAAAATACAATATAAAGCTACATACTGCTCAAAGGATTGGATGTTTTTTTTTCAGACTTATGTATGAAAAAAGCACATATGATGAATATTCGGATTTCGGTTCACATTTTATCTAATCCGCCGATCCAACAATCAGAATTTTGAGAGAGAGAAATTCGATTCGAATCGAATATCCAAAAATTAGAAATTTAAAAAAAAAAAAAAACTAATCGAACTGAAAAATTCAAAATTCTGAAAAAATCCAAAAACCTGAAACCAATTTATATTATATTCAAAAATATTTAAAAAAATATTATAATTACATATAAATTATATATAATTCGAATTTTTGGATTTTTCGGATTTAAAAAATCCAATTTGATCAGATCCGAAAATCCAAAATTTGGAAAAGTATCAATCCCGTCCGAACCGAATATCCGAAAAATCCGAACCGAATTTTAAATTTCAATTTAGTTCGGATCGGATATTCGATTATTGGATATTTTGATCACTCCTACAGCACAACCTCCCAAATATTATTTGGCGTAAAATAAACGATTTGATGATTATTACTAGAGACGCAAAATTATATAGAAATTATGTGCCGATTTAAATAAAAAATTATATATTGTGTCATCTTAAAAATGTATGCATTCTTGAATTTCTTTGGTTTATCAAAAAATAAAGAATGCACCCTACTTGCACGGGCGTGGGAATTTTAGGGCATATACACGCACATCACTTGCTTTAAGCATGGACTTGGTCTACGCATTGTAAATTCATTTTTTATATTTCAATACATTGTATGTACAGCTTAATGATTTAATTTTTATATGTCTAACATATCAACATTATTTAAAAAATTGTCTAAACTTTCGATTTGCGATACCACATTTTCATGCATTGCAGAAAATTTTCTACAGAAAACAACATTAAACTAAACAAACACAAATAATTTAAAACACAACATCGATCATGAAAAAAGCAGCAATCTCATCTGCTATATATCAACTTGGAGAAAGACATTTTCCAAACAAGAAGATCACACACATGCAAATGGAGGTTCTCAATTATTATAGTTTGACGAATAGAAATGATAGATTAACCTCAGAGATGAAAGGATGTTTATTTCATTAACTCTCAAAATTGAGAAAACAGAATACAAGAATTATTTATAAGCTCGAAGAGCAGCTGCACAGAGAGCTTAAGAGCACCTGCTTCCTAACAAACTAACAAACTTTTTTAGCAAACTAACAAACTTTTTAACAAACTATGTAACAACTTTTTGTAACTGATTTCACATCCTTCAACCATCTTCAGTTAAGACGTCCACGTGGCATTTATCCTTCGGCATTTATTCTGCATGCCATGCATGCATGTATAAGAAATATATCTAGCTCATTACCCCCCTTCAAGCTGGAGACGGTGGAGATCCACCAAGCCAAGCTTGGATAATAGAAACTAAAATCGCGGGCCATAAAGAGATTTGGTAAACAGATCAGCCAGCTGCATCTTGGTAGTGATATAGGTCGGAGTGAGAAATCCTTCACAAAAACGATCACGAACTAAGTGACAATCGATGTCCAAATGCTTTCGTACGTTCATGATTTCTTGTAATATGAATTACCTCTTGATTGTCACAATGTAGGGGAATAGGCAACTGAATCATCACAGCAAAATCAGTGCATAAAAAATGAATCCAAGTAAGCTCGCGCACCGTGGCACTGAGTGCACGATATTCGGCCTCAGCTGACGAGACGGAGACGGTTGTTTGCTTATTGCATCGCCAAGAGATCAAAAATTTCCCTAGAAAAACACAATAACCAATTAAGGATCGTCGTGTATCCACGCAAGTTCCCCAATCGGCATCACTATAAGCCTTGATCAGAAAATCACATCCAGTAGGATAAAATAATCCAAGTGAAGGGCATCCCTTCAAGTATTTCAGCACATGGATAGCAGCTTCCCAATGATGCTTGCATGGATTATTTACAAACTGACTTAATTGTTGGACCACATAACTGATGTCAGGCTATGTGAGATCAAGATATAGAAGCTTTCAACAAGTTTTACAGATCGTCCGGTTTATCAAGAGGTGATGATCCGATAGATGATAGAGATGTACCTTGGGAAAATGTGTTGTGGCTGATCTCCTGCAAATAAGTCCAGTTGCCTCAAGAAGATCCAGTATATATTTTCTTTGGTTAAGCGAAGTGCTAGAGACTCCTCGCGCAATCTCCATACCTAGAAAATACTTTGCCAATCCAAGATCTTTAATTGTAAATGCTGCATTGAGATAAGTTTTGACCCCATTAATCAAATTTTCATCGGGGCCCGTAATGAGTATATCATCCACGTAAAACAAGGAGGCAAAGAAATGTGGAACCTGTGCCTTTGATAAAAAGGCAATGGTCATGAGGGGACTGCTTGAATCCAAAGGAAATAAGATGATAACAAAACTCAACATTCCATTCTCTAGAGGCTTGCTTTAGACCATATAAGCTCTTCACTAATTTACAAACTTGTCCCAGTCTAGCCTTAGAGTATCCTTTGTTGGATTTGTATACTGAAAGCAGTTTTGGTTGAGCTTGTATACAATGTTTCCTGTTACCACTATTACAATCTCTATCTGAATTGAATACTTGATTGCATATATCTGTGTCCCTTATCTCATATATAAGTTAGATCATACGGTGTGTAGAAGATCACGAAGTGCGTATGATTGGTCGAGCTTAATGAGATATAAAAGTTTCACACCGAGACAACTTGAGGACGAGTTGTCGGTATAAGTGCAGATATAGATAAGAAGTGACTTGACTTAGTTGCTTGTCTATGCTTTGTGCGTCTTTGGCGTATTGAAGGATCACGGTGAGATGAGTTCTTCTATCGACCGTAGTGAAGAACCTAGATCTCGGTGACTTACGATGATCTAAATCTCGATAAGGTATTAGATGAGTATGAGTTCTTGACCATCACTTTGACTTGTTATGGGTGAGGGTTATATGTTCTAACCCAATATTCTCCGCGTCTTGGGTGGTGGCGGTGCTTGTATGTCATGCTAGTTATCTCAGACGAGTCACCGTATCCGTTAAGGATGATGGCGTCCCTAAGGAGCTCAAAGGTTTATTGTACTAAACCCCGCAGGTTGAGTTAGCTCAAGTACAATAATAAGGTTGAGTGGTACTACTTAAGGAATTAAATATATTAATTATTTTAGCGATCGAAATGCTATAAATAATTAATGGACGTTGATATCTTAAATACGGGATTTGTAATGTCTAAGTGCGAGACCCGACTCAACTTGGTAATAAAGGGTAAGTCGGCATTTATTCTCTAATGACATGAATAAATGTTTATAAATTAATTTATGTTACAATGAACATAAGATAATTAATTTATTTGAGGCCCATCTTTATTCCTTGCATTTGATCCACAGGTGGCCCATCTAGGCCCGTGAGCTCAAGAAAATCGCCCACCATCATGCTCTTATGGAAAGGATTTGATTCTCTTTATCCTATAAGGATATTATTATATTTATGGGATATGCATAGATCCTTTCCATATAAGATTATGGTAATAATCCTTTCCATAAAGGTTTATGGTAATTTCCATATGGGATTATGGTAATTTCCATAATGGATTATGGTAATTTCCATATGGGATTATGGTAATTTTCATATAGGATTATTGTAATTTCCATATGGGATTATGGTAATTTCCATATAGGATTATTGTAATTTCCATATGGGATTATGGTAATTTCCATATAGGATTTTGGTAATGCATTATAAATATGAGGTAAGAGATTAAATCTAGGTCAATGATTAATAATCATCATCATTATTTTCGAGAATTTGAGGGTTCATCCTTTGAGAGATTTTCGAAAATTCTTGAGAGCTTGAGGGTGATTTTCCGAAGCATTCTCCATAGATAGTCCTCACTCGGCGTTGGAGATTGGGCAACCGGATACTGATCCGGAAGGTCAAAGCACGAGTCTCGATCCATTCCGCCTCGATAGATTCAAAGGTAAACCTAAAAACCCCAACGTGTTGCAATTAATTATATAGGTGCATGCTAGGTATATAATCAATGTATGGTGAATTAAACATCCAAGATAGATCCCGGAGGGCTAAACATAGTTTTTCCTTCATTGGTATCGAGCACAGGATCGATATCTTGGCTCTGTTGGATTAATTCACGTTTGATTATTACGTCACGCAATATATTATTTGTTGAATGCATGCTCATCGTGGCTCGTTTTATTTTGTCGATTTTGTTTTCACCACGAGAAAATCCGTGGTTAGATTAGATTTATTTTTACGTAAATCTTATCGTAAAAGTAAAACGAAGACGAAGCGCCGGATCGAGACGACGGAAAACGGGTCGCACGGCGTGCGGGCGGCGGCACGCAAGGCGTGCAGGCGCTGCGACGCCGCCGCGTGGCGGGCCGAGCCCGATCCGTTTTCGGCTGAATCTGTTTTGACGAGTCCGGTCCGTGCCCGTGAACTCGAGGCCCATTTTCAAATCCGGTCCGTGCCCGTGCACGCGAGGCCCGTTTTCGAAGATTATAAAGATCTGTACTTTGCAATTCTATGTAATAGATTAGGCAGGAAAGTGCAGATTCCACGAGTGGGCCACGATGAACGTTTTTATTTTATTTTTTATCGTTCATTGCATGTCGTGGATGTTTAAATTATGCAGTAGCATGCTATGTATGTTTAAATTACGTTGACAAACCTTTAAGTGTTTTCGTAATTGGGTGCGCATAGTAAGCATGCTAGGTTTATCGCGTTTTCAAGCATATTTTAGAATTCTGCGAACATGTTTTACATGTTGAGTTCTATAGAAAAGCATGCTAGGATTACGTGATCTGCATGGACAAACCTTTTGAACAAAAAGACTAAGCAAGCAAACCGACATATTAATTTTTAATTAAAATGTCAAGACCTCCATTTTTATCTCTAAACAAAGTGATACGCCTTTGTGAGTAAACGCCCACACGCGTGGCTTGCTTGCATCGCTTTATCATAAGTTTGTTAGATGAGATTTCTAAATAAAACTTTTAAATCTATTGAGAAGTGGGAGTTTCATGTAAACGCCCACACGCGTGGCTTGCATGTGCGATTTTCATAAGTTCTCTAGAGATAGATATAAAATGAGATAACAAAAGAATTTGAATTGGGCGGTATGGTCTAGTGAGTATGCTAATTCTAAGAATTCGTTTTCTGCTGTTAAAAATGTGGTCATTGCTTAGACATCACCTCAAGTACAACTTCCCACGAAGTCCCTTCTTGTGATAGTGATGTGGTCTAGTAAGGTCCAATCGTTAATTTCATTTGTCGTAAGGATAAGTTGACATGGATTGAAATTAAACGACTAAAAGGTATATTTTAGTCCGGTCGGGGTTCATGTGTAACGCGTCACGCGTGGCTTGCATGTGGGATTCCTTGGGCGATTGGAGGTTTCAATTAATATTGTTTTATCAAAAGGTTACAATATTATTGTTACGAATTATGTGCGATCGTATGCTTATGTGTTTACATTATCGTTTCAGATATGTCTCTTACACCGATTATCAATATGCTCACACAAAATCCGTTATCCGGTCCAAATTTTATCGAGTGGAAATGAAACATGGAATATGTTCTTATCGCTGAAGAACACATGTTTGTTCTCACTACTCCTAAACCCGATGCCCTTACTGACGATCGACTAATGAGCGAGAGAGTCAGGCGACTTTGGAATAAGTCAAACAATATGGCTAAATGCTATATGATGACTACTATGTCCAAAGGCAGTACAACATCGATCGATGGCGACGCGACGATATTTGGTCAAGTCTCGAGAGTAAGTTTGGGCGATCGGATCGGACGATCCGCTTCCACACAATGAGAGAAATCTTGGCGTGTAAAATGGAAGAAGGAAGTTCGGTCCATGAACATGTCTCCCACACGACTCATCTCATGGATAGTCTTGATCGGTTGGGAGGAGGTATTGACGGCAAAGCCAAGGTCGATATCATCCTCAATACACGCCCAAGTCTTTTGAGAACTTTCGAATGCGATCATGAGCAAGGCCGAGTATACACTTAGTCGGTTGCTCGATGATCTCGTGGTCATGGAAGGAGTTATGGGCAAAGGAGCACATGCTCTTGCTAGCACATCTAAGGGCCCAAATTTTCCATTGTAAAATGGAAAAGAAAAGGGCACCAAAGGTGGTAGAGGCAAGGAAATAGTGGGAGTAATGGGAGCAAGAACATGGTCGCCAGGAGGCTTGAAGAAGCCAAAGGAGAAGGCAAGTGCTTGAGTGCAGTGGGACCGGGCATTGGAAGGCTAAGTGCCCTATGCTCGAGGCTCAAGGTCGCCGTTTGCTTTAATGTGAAACATGTTTAGCAACTTGTTCTACCAATTCTTGGGTAGTAGACACGGGTCTGATGATCATGTTTGTTACACCTGCGGGGTTCCTGCGGACAAGGAGGCGAGTAATGGCGAGATAATGATCTCCATGGGCAACGGCGAAAGTCGAGGCCGTTGCGGTCGGAGATGTTACTTTATGTTTTGAGAGAACTGTTTTAGTTTTAAAAACGTTTTATATGTGCGGATTTTCGTGAACCTTGTTCGTTTGAAACTATTTACTCATGGATATTCATTATTTTTGATAGTGGTGTTTCTATCATAAGAAATGACGAAGTTATACGTGTTGGCACTTTATATAATTAAGCTTTATACTATTTACGCAAAACATAATACCTATAACTATGTTGCATCTTCTTCAAACCCTAGAAAGAGGAAGTTTTCTTGAAGATGACACCACATTTCTCGGCATCTTAGATTAGGTCACATCAATCTAAATAGGATCCAAAGGCGGCTAAGAATGGGCGTTGGGTAATCTCACGGTTCTCCATTCCCATCTGCGAATCTGTATAGAAGGTAAGATGTCGACCGGACCCTTCAAAGCGAAGGGTTATAGAGCCAAAGAAATGTTAGAGTTAGTCCATTCGACTGTGTGGACCGATGTCCACACAAGCTCGTGGAGAATACAGTATTTTGTCACTTTCATTGACGATTACTCAGGTAGGATACGTATACCGCTTCACCGCAAGTCAGATGCTTTGAGAAATTCAAAGAGTTTAAGGCGAAAGTGGAGCGAAGCTTGGTAAGAGTATCAAGTCATCTGCGGTTTGATCGCGGTGGCGAATACCTCGATAACGAGTTCATGGACTATCTAGTGAAGTATGGGATTACCTCCCAACAAGCCTTCACCGGGCACACCACACAAAATGGTGTGTCGAGGCGAAGAAATAGGACTCTTTTGGAAATGGTTAAATCAATGATGAGTTATGCAACATTGCTATTTCGTTACGGGGTATGCCTTAGAAGCGGCGACATACTTGCTAAATCTAGTACCATCCAAGTCGGTCGAAAAGACCCTTTCGAAATGTGGTTTGGGCGCTTGAAGCTTAGTTTAAGCCACATAAGGATATGGGCGATCCGGCACATGTGTTTGAATAAGAAGGCGACAAGTTGGAGGCTAGATCCGACGTAAGGTCGTTTATTGGCTATCTAGAGGAGCGAAGGTGGTTTATTCTATAATCCTAAGGATCGGAAGGTCATTATTAGCACTAATGCCCGATTCTTAGAAGCGGATTATATGAAAATCATAAGTTCAAAGTTGAAATCTTTCTTGAAGAATTAGAAGATGATCGTATTCCACCACCGATTAGGCGAAAGGTGCGAGATGTCGAGTCTAGTGGGAGGATCGACACGGATACTTCAAGAAATTGAAGTGGGTCGAGTTCCACCGGAGATACCGACCGTCAGTGGTACCTACCAACAAGTTGTGCAAAATAGTGAACCACAAGTATCTGCACCCACCATTGCCATTGTGCTGTAGAACCTCGTCGAAGTGGGAGGTTGTTCGTCAACCCAAGCGATTTATGTTCGTGAGAGAATCTTGGATTTAGTCCGTGAAGCGAGCAGACAATAATCGACCCATGGACATACTGAGGAGGCGATCTGAGACATTGATGCAAGATCATGGCACACCGCTATGGACTTAGAAATGGAGTCCATAACGGCTATGGATGTATATGAAAGACACCTCTACCGGATGGCGAGGAAGCCATAGATAGTAAGTGGATATCTGAGAGAAGAGATTCCGATGGAGAGGTTTCGACTTTTAAAGCGAGGCTTGTGGCGAAAGGGTACAATCGATTGAGGCATCAATTTCGATGAGACCTTTTCGCTGTGCAATGATCAAGTCCATCGAATTCTTCGGCCATAGCACCCACTTGAACTAGAGGTTTGACAAATAGATGTTAAAACCTCTTTTCTAAACGATTACCTTGAGGAAGGTAGAGACATCTATATCACGACAACCCGAAGGTTATGTGGTTAAGGGTGAGGAGCATCTAGTATGGAAGCTTAAGAGTCCATTTATGGACTTAAGGAGCCTCACGATCATGGAACTTACGCTTTGACAAGGTGGTAAAGTCCTATGGATTTACCAGTTGCCTAGCGAGTTGTTGTGTATCGGTTAGATGTCAGCGGTGATGTGGTATTTCTTGCACTTTATGTAGATGACATTCTTCTATTTGGCAACAATGTGAAGTTGTTATCGACGTAAAGAGTTGGTTATCCGATCGAGTTTCAAATGAAAGACTTAGGAGATGCGTACATTCTTGGGATCAAGGTTTACGAGATCGTAAGAAGAAAGTGTTGAGCTTATCTCGGGCGTCTTACATTGATCTTGTGATTACTCGTTTTAGTATGCGAGACGCCAAGAAAGGATTGTTACATTTCGGACATGGCGTTCCTTTATCTAAGGCGATCACCTATGACCGCAAAGGAGATAGAGGAAATGAGACAAGTTCATATGTTTCCGCCGTGGGAAGTCTCATGTACGCAATGCTATGCACGAGGCCGATATCTTCTATGCGGTAGGCATAGTAGCTGAATATCGATCTAACCTGGACAAGCTCATTGAATTGCGATGAAGCATATACTCAAGTACATGAAAAGACTTGAGATTATAGGCTAATTTACTATTCAAATAGTCTAATGCCTTTGGGTTATTCGGACTCGAATTTCCAAGTCGACCGTGATAAGAATAAGTCTACCTCGGACTATGTGTTTATCTTGGGAGGTGGAGCCGTATCTGGCGGTGCAAAGCGGCGATGCATTACGGACTCTACCATGGAAGCTTCAATATGTAGCCGCCGAGGTGCTAAGGAGGTCAGTATAGTTCATGAACTACCTCATAGATCTAGGTGTGGTACTGGTTTGCCCAAGAGTATCATAGTTTCTTGTGATAACTCGGTGCGATGTGCAAACTCAAAGGAACCATGGATCCACAAAGCAACCAAACACATAGAGAGAAAGTACCATTTCATACGAAATCGTTAGACGAGGGGCGTCTTGAATGCAAAGATTGATCGACGGATAACCTAGCGGATCCATTCACTAAAGCTGCCGCAAAAGTCTACGTTGGGCACGTTAGAGGACTTGAATTGCGCTAGATGGCACCCTCTAAAGTCTCATCGCAATAAGTCTACGTCGGGGCGTTAGAGGACTTGAATTGCGCTTGATGGCACCCACTTAGAAAAGAAACTTTTGTATAAGTGGGAGAAGCAAAGTGATGGTTTTGTTTGTAATAGCTAGTAGAGACACATTGTATACTAAAAGTTTGCTTTAGTATAAGTGGGAGATTGTTGGATTTGTATCTTGAAAGCGCTTTTGGTTGAGCTTGTATACAATGTTTCTGTTACCACTATTACAATCTCCTATCTGAATTGAATACTTGATTGCATATATCTGTGTCCCTTATCTCATATATAAGTTAGATCATACGATTGTGTGAAGATCACGTAAGTCTGTATGATTGGTCGAGCTTAATGAGATATAAAAGTTTCACACCGAGACAACTTGAGGACGAGTTGTCGGTATAAAGCCGCAGATATAGATAAGTGACTTGACTTAGTTGCTTGTCTATCTTGGCACGTCTTTGGCGTATTGAAGGATCACGATGAGATGAGTTCTTCTATCGTAGTAGTGAAGAACCTAGATCTCGGTGACTTACGATGATCTAAATCTCGATAAGGTATTAGATGAGTATGAGTTCTTGACCATCACTTTGACTTGTTATGGGTGAGGTTATATGTTCTAACCTAATATTCTCCGCGTCTTGGGTGGTGGCGGTGCTTGTATGTCATGCTAGTTATCTCAGTATCAGTCACCGTATCCGTTAAGGATGATGGCGTCCCTTAAGGAGCTCAAAGGTTTATTGTACTAAACCCCGCAGGTTGAGTTAGCTCAAGTACAATAATAAGGTTGAGTGGTACTACTTAAGGAATTAAAGATATTAATTATTTTAGCGATCGTAATGCTATAAATAATTAATGGACGCTCGATATCTTAAATACGGGATTCGTAATGTCTAAGTGCAAGCCCGACTCAACTTCGGTAATAAAGGGGTAAGTCAGCATTTATTCTCTAGTGGTATGAATAAATGTTTATAAATTAATTTATGTTCTGGGCTGAACATAAGATAATTAATTTATTTGAGGCCCATCTTTATTCCTTGCATTTGATCCACTGGCCGGCCCATCCAGCCCGTGAGCTCAAGAAAATCGTCCACCATCATGCTCTTATGGAAAGGATTTGATTCTCTTTATCCTATAAGGATATTATTATATTTATGGGATATGCATAGATCCTTTCCATATAAGATTATGGTAATAATCCTTTCCATAAAGGTTTATGGTAATTTCCATATGGGATTATGGTAATTTCCATAAAGGATTATGGTAATTTCCATATGGGATTATGGTAATTTTCATATGGGATTATGGTAATTTCCTTATAGGATTTTGGTAATACATTATAAATATGAGGTAAGAGATTAAATCTAGGTCAATGATTAATAATCATCATCATTATTTTCGAGAATTTGAGGTTCATCCTTTGAGAGATTTTCAAAATTCTTGAGAGCTTGAGGGTGATTTTCCGAAGCATTCTCCATAGATCGTCCTCACTCGACGTTGGAGATTGGGCAACCGGGATACAGTCCAGAAGGTCAAAGCACGAGTCTCGATCCATTCCGCCTCGACAGATTGAAAGGTAAACACGAGAAAACCCCAACGTGTTGCAATTAATTATATAGGTGCATGTTAGGTATATAATCAATGTATGGTGAATTAAACATCCAAGATAGATCCTCGGGAGAGGGCTAAACATAGTTTTTTCCCTTCATCCTTGTGGTGGAGTCATGTAAATTTCATCATGCAAAAACCATGTAAGAAAGCATTGTTGATATCGACGATGTATGGGCCAATCATGTATGGTTGCAACGACTATGAGAAAGCGAACGAGAACTAACCGCAATAGGAGAGAATACCTCCGTATAGTCTATCCCGTATTTACGATTATATCCTTTGCAACTAAACGAGCTTTAAAACGCTCTCTTGAACCATCAACATTCATCTTCACTAAATAAACCCACTTGCGTGTGCGTGTGTTGGCCTAGTGGTAGAGTGGTTAATGCCCGAGGCCAAAGGTCTCGGGTTCGAGTCCACCGTGACGCGGCCTTTAAATTTTTGTATCGAATTGACCAAAAAAAAAAAAAAAACCCACTTGCATCCAATCGATCTTTTGTCAGCTGTTCACTCGGTAAGAATCCATGTCTGATTCTGCTCAAGAGCTAAAAGTTCACTGTCCATTGCTTCTCTCCATTCGGGGTAGGTATTTGCGATTTGATATGATGGTGGCTCATGTAGGTGATTAATATTTATGAGAAAGGCAGTGTATGTTGGTAACAGACAACATGAAACTTGATATGGAAATGTGGGAGGTGTGATACTGGATGAATTATTTGTGTGTTTAGGAGATGAAATATCCACAACACCTATATAATCAGTCATCCATATTGGTGGTTTGGATGTATGATTACTCTTTCTTGGTGGATAAGACACAGGGGAAATATCGACTGATTAGATATGGGATCATTTACGGGTGAGTCAAAATGATAAGGGGACAAACTATGCTCAGATGAATTCTGCTCAGAGGATTAATCAAGTATTGGATAAGAGATATGTTATGGAGACTGAGGATCTGTATGTGATTGAGAAATGGATTTAAAAGGATAAGTAGAAGCAATGAACTTCACATCTCTAGATATGAAAACCTGAGAATTATCCAAATCAAACAATAAGTATCCTTTATGATTCATAGCATATCCCAGAAAAGCACATTTTAAAGCACTACTGTCAAACTTTGATTTGTGTGGTAAAAGGTTTACAGCATAGGCTAAGCACCCGAAAGGGTGAACATCATCAAAAGAAGGCTCAAAATTATTCAGGATAGAGTATGGGCATTTCCACCCCAAAACTTAACTAGGCATCCAATTCAATAGCCAAGTAGCAGTCAATAATGAATATGATCATAAATTCATAGGTAGTTTACTTTCAAACATCAAGGATCTTGCAATCTGCATCAAACTACGGTGTCTTCTTTCCACAACCCCATTTGCTGAGGAGAGTAAACGCATGATCTTTGATGTATAATTCCAAAATCAGCAAATAGACTACCCACATTTTGATTGACAAATTCTAAACCATTATCGGTTTGAACCTTCTTAACATCTCTTTTGAACTGAGTTTTGACCATTAAGATGTATTATTTAAGCACAGAAAAAACCTGTCCCTTTGTGTTAAGCATATAAGTCCATGTATTGCGACTATAGTCTTCTACCACAGTAAGCATAAAACACACATTATCAATGTTTTTAGAATTATAAGGTCCTCATAAATCTATGTGCACAAGCTCAAACAAGTTGAAGTTCTCCTATACAGTGTAGGAAATGGTAAACAAGTGTGTTTAGAACAAGCACATACCTCACATCCTTTTAGATCTCCCATTATCTCTGATGTTAATTTCTTCTTCAATTCTGGAATATGTTTCATAGCTTCTGCAGATGGATGACCTATCACTCCATGCCAATCCTTTATGCTCATTCTCGAGATTGAAGCATTGTTACATGAGACACCTCCTCCTATCATGTATAGATTTCCCACTATCTTGTCGATCCCCATGATATGATCTGATTCATTTTTCTGAATGACACAGTGAGTATTCAGAAATAGACATTTTATTGAACTTTCCTTGACCAGTTGTGCCACTGATATCAGATTGTGTATGAATGTAGGTGCATAACGAACATTTTTTAGTATAATCTCTTCATTGATCCTCAACCTTGATATATAACTTCCTTAACTGAACCGTCTGGAAGATAAATGTCTTGTGGACTCATGAGTTTTGCCGTATCTCTCATCAATTTTGAATTGCAGCATATGTGCTGTCACGACCCGACTATTTAATTACTTATTTAACTAAATAATCAAGCCGTGACTGGTTTAAATAACGATAATTTTTCAACAATAAGTGATTTAGAGAATTTAGTTTTTGAAACAAACAGACAACATAACGTTGTAATTGGGGTAAGCCAACCTACACTCAGAAAATTTTCCAACAACAGCAATAATCCCAAACGAAATCACAGCCTCAAAAATACATACGTAGAAATTGTTGAAATATTTATAAGGTTTATCAAAAGTACGGTTTCACAACTTCAAATTTTTGGCATCAGAAGAGTAATGAATATCATGTGTGAAGACATGATATTCGGACATAACTATCAAAAGTAAGAAAGCAAAAACAACAATTCAGCTCAATTCCATGCCACATCTTCTTCTTGCTCAACCTGCATCAAATAAACATTTTATGGGCGTGAGTACCAGAAAGTACTCAGTGGGTAATCGACAACATAACTTTCAAAACTTAGAAATTTCATTTCGATTAAAACTTTAGAAATCAATTTGAATAATTGTTTCATAAAGATCTTTCATTATCATATCACCACAATTTCATTTCGAACATACCGGCATCACATACCCGAGTTGGTCCCGAATGATCTCAACTACGGTCATACCCTATCTACGTCATCCGATAGTGAGAAGTAGGCCTCCTTCCCAATCCATGGCCGGCCTACATTTGCAAGCTCACAGCCATAACCTGTGCACAGTATAATATATTTTCCTACTGTAGATAGGTAAATCGCTGTCATACCCACAATGTGGTAAAACATTCATTTTCAAAGTATTCATAATGTGGTGATTGAAAATACTTTCATAATATCAATCATTTCGAAACATAGATTCAACTTTATTCAAAAATGATTTGCAAAACATCACCCACCTCAAACGTTTACTCCACAACGTCAGGTTCTTCGTTCTTCACTTCTCGACTTCCTTTTCTTGTTCCTTGTAAAAATAAGATTATTATTGAATTTAGCAACCCTTCATTATTCATTTAATTATTTATCAATAGTTTATCAATCAACAATTCAAAACGTTTCTATTAACAACGAATTCTACCGAAATTTCGGCAGAGTAATGTTTGTAATATGTATAGCCCAAATACACCAAACTCATCAAATTTCATCCCAAACTCCTCAATACCATCACCATATACTTAAATATGTATTTAGGAACTTAAAACAAGCTTAAACTCATTCATTTACAAGTTAATCGCCTAATGTCATTCATTCACATATATAGAAATTTCCAATAGTTTTACTATCTAAATTCTATTTAACATCAAATATCTCATAATTATACTCATTTATCATCAATGATCATAATTCTATCATCCATTCAAGTCTTGATTAAAATTTCTCACATAAAATCATAACTTATACTAAACTTTAATTTTCTAGTTTTCATACCTTATATCCATAAATTCTTATAAATTCAACTTAAGCATTATTTTTATCATAGATCTCAAATATCAACTCAAATACATCAAATAAAATCAAGAAATCAAGGTTCATGGTATGCCCTTCATTTTCGAAAATTAGGGTAATTTACCTATGTTTGAATTAAATTCCCATAAATTCATTTTATACATTATTTACATCCCTAAACATGAATATCATGTCAATTTACTCAAATAAAATCAAAAACATTAAGTTCATATTACATGAAATTTTCAAAAATTTCAATAATTGAACAAACATAGTTTAACTTTTAATTTCTTCATTTAATGTTGTTTATAAGCATACCTAAACATATATCTAAGCTTAATTCAATCATAGCCTAACATATAAATCATATTCAAAAATTAGGGTTTCATTATCAAACTTTAATTTTTCAATTTCATAAATTTTAGGAATTTAAACCATAGTATATGCTCATTAGACTCCATAAACATAATTAATTCAATAAACATAACAAAATTTAAACAAATCAACTTTAAAATAAATCTCCTAATTTTCGAAAACCCTAGGAGTTTAGAACATAATATTCATCAATTTAAATAACAAAAACTTAGGTTAAATGAAGGAATTACCTTGCTTGGAGTAAAAGTTCACTAATTTCCCACTTAGTTATGGTTTAAAAGGTGAAAATAAAATTTGTGTGTGTGATTATGTGTGTGTGCCGAAAACTAGGAGAGAAATGAGGTTGAAGGTGATTTATGTTGGATTTGTATCTTGAAAGCGTTTGGTTGAGCTTGTATACAATGTTTCATATTACCACTATTACAATCTCCTATCCGATTTGAATACTTGATTGCATATATCATGTCCCTTATCTCATATATAAGTTAGATCATACAATGTGTAGAAGATCACGAAGTCCGTATGATTGGTCGAGCTTAATGAGATATAAAAAGTTTCACACCGAGACGACTTAAGGACGAGTTGTCGGTTTGAGGCTGCGATATAGATAAGTGACTTGACTTAGTTGCTTGTCTATGCTTGTACGTCTCGGCGTATTGAAGGATCACGATGAGATGAGTTCTTCTTCGACCGTCGTGAAGAACCAAGATCTCGGTGACTTACGATGATCTAAACCTCGATAAGGTATTAGGTGAGTATGAGTTGCGACCATCACTTTGACTTGTTATGAGTGAGGGTTATATGTTCTAACCCAAGATTCTCCGCATCTTGGGTGGTGGCGGTCTTGTATGTCACGCTAGTTATCATGTCGAGTCACCGTATCCGCTTATGATGATGACGTCCCTTAAGGAGCTCAAAAGGTTTATTGTACTAAACCCCGCGAGTTGAGTTAGCTCAAGTACAATAATAAGGTTGAGTGGTACTACTTAAGAAATGAAGTTGTTAATCGTTTTAAGCAATGATTGCTAGAAATGATTAATGGACGTTCGATATCTTAAATACGGGGATTCGTAATGTCTAAGTGCAAGCCCGACTCAACTTCGGTAATAAAGGGGTAAGTCAGCATTCTTTCTCTAGTGGCATGATCGAATGTTTATAAATTAATTTATGTTCAACTGAACATAAGATAATTAATTTATTTGAGGCCCATCTTTATTCCTTGCATTTGATCCCTGGGCTGGCCCATCCAGGCCCGTAGCTACAAGAAAATCGGCCCCTATGTGCTCTCAAAGGAAAGATTTTATTCTCTTTATCCCACAAGGATATAATTATATTTATGGTATATGCATAGATCCTTTCCATATAAGATTATGGAAATAATCCTGAGAGTATGGAAATAATCCTAAGAGTATGGAAATAATCCTAAGATTATGGTAATATTCCATATAGGATTATGGTAAGATTCCATATAGGATTATGGTAATATTCCATATAGGATTAAGGTAGTGCATTATAAATATAAGGTATGAGATAAAGTCTAGGTTAATGCACACATTATTAACACATTATTTTCGAGATTTGAGAGAGTTTCTCTTGAGAGAATTTTCGAAAATTCTAGTGAGAGCAAAGGGTGATTTTCCGAAGCATTCTCCATAGATCGTCCTCACTCGATGTTGGAGATTGGGCAACCGGATACAGTCCCGAAGGTCAAAGCACGAGTCCGATCCGCTCGATCCGCTCATCTCGCTCCATCGACCTCTTGGATCCAAAGGTAAACACGTGTAAACCCCAACGTGTTGCACTTTAATTATATAGACGCATGCTAGGTTTATAATCAATGTATGGTGAATTAAACACCCAAGATGGATCCTCGGGGCGAGGGTTAACATACGATTTCCTACATTGGTATCGAGCACGGGATCGAATCTTGGCTCTGCTGGATTAATTCACGTTTGATTATTACGTGCGTTTTAATAATTGTGGATCCGCTCGCTCATCGTGGCTCGTTTGTTTTGTTGGGTTTTGTTTTACACCACGAGAAAATCCGTGGTTAGATTAGATTTTATTATGTAAATCTTATCCGTAAAGAAGAACGAAGACGAAAGAACGAAGAACGAAACGACGGAAAAACAGTAGCTCGGCAATCATCGGGCGGTATCTCGCGAGCGAGCCTCGCGGTCGCGAGGCGATCGCGGGGCGCGGGCGGCGTGGCGTCACGTCACGCGACGAGATCCTCGGCGCCACGCGAGCGATCGAGCGATCGAGCGATCGCGAGATACGGCCGCCGGGCAAGCGGCGGCGAGTCGGGCGGCGGGCGTGCGTTCACGCCGAAGCTACCCGGCGCATGCGCGTGACTTCATGATCGCGAAGTTTCGACGCTGGCGACGACGCCTCTCGGCGACGTTGGCGCTCGGCGGTGGCCACGCATATTCGCTCGTCGGGTCGCGGTCGCTTTAGCGATCATGCGAGTAGCCCGCGAGGACACGCGAGGCGGCGGACAAGAGGTTGGGCGCGGCCGGGCCTCGCCTTAGCGCGGCCCAAGACAGATTGGGCCGACCCGCCCGCACCCGCTTTTTCCAGATTTTCCGCCCGTGCGCGCACGCGAGGCCCATTTGTTGAATCCGTCCGTGCCGCGCGCACGCCGTCTGTCAAGTTTAATTGCACTTTGTAAATCTATGTAATAGATTAGATTTAAATGTGCGTTTTCACGATTGGGCGCGATGAACGTTTTATTTTATTTTTATCGCTCATATGCATGTCGTGGATGTTTAAATTATGCAAAGAGCATGCTATGTATGTTTATATTACGTTGACAAACCTTTAAGTGTTTTACGTAATTGGATGCGCATAGTAAGCATGCTAGGTTTATCACGTTTATCAAGCATATTTTAGAATTCTGCGAGCATGTTTTACATGTTGAGTTCTATAGAAAAGCATGCTAGGATTACGTGATCTGCATGGACAAACCTTTTGAATAAAAAGACTAAGCAAGCAACCCGACAAATTAATTTTTCAAATTAAAATGTCAAGACCTCCACTTTTGATCTCTAAACAAAGTGAGACGCACTGTGAGTAAACGTCCACACGCGTGGCTTGCTTGCACTGTTTATCATAAGTTTGTTAGATGAGATTTCTAAATAAAACATTTTAAATCTATTGAGAAGTGGGAGTTTCATGTGTAAACGTCCACACGCGTGGCTTGCATGTGCGATTTTCATAAGTTCTCTAGAGATAGATATAAAATGAGATAACAAAAGAATTTGAATTGGAAGCGGTATGGTCCGAGTGAGTATACCAATTCTAAGAATTCATTTTCTACTGTTAAAATTGTGGTCAATGCTTAGACATCACCTCAAGTACAACTTCCCGAAGTCCTTCTTGCGATAGTGATGTGGTCAGAAGGTCCAATCATTAATTTCATTTGTCATAAGGATAAGTTGACATGGATTGAAATTAAACGACTAAAAGGTATATTTTAGTCCGGTCGGGGTTCATGTAAACGTCCACACGCGTGGCTTGCATGTGGAATTCCTTGGGCGATTGGAGGTTTCAATTAATATTGTTTTATCAAAAGGTTACAATATTATTGTTACGAATTATTTGCGATCGTATGCTTATGTGTTTACATTATCGCTTCGAGATATGTCTCTTACGTCGATTATCAATATGCTCGCACAAAATCCGTTATCCGGTCCAAATTTCATCGAGTGGAAACGAAACATGGAATATGTTCTTATCGCTGAAGAACACATGTTTGTTCTTACTACTCCTAAACCCGATGCCCTTACTGACGCATCGACTAATGAGCAACGAGAGTCAAGGAGACTTTGGAATAAGTCAAACAATATGGCTAAATGCTATATGATGACTACGATGTCCAAAGGCTTGCAATGCGCACATCGATCGATGGCGACGCGATCGATATTTGGTCAAGTCTCGAGAGTAAGTTTGGGCGGTCGGATCGACGATCCGCCCACACAATGAGAAATCTTGGCGTGTAAGATGGAAGAAGGAAGTTCGGTCCATGAACATGTCTCCCACATGACTCATCTCATGGATAGTCTTGATCGGTTGGGAGGAGGTATTGACGAAGCCAAGGTCGATATCATCCTCAACACACCGCCCAAGTCTTTTGAGAACTTTCGCAGAATGCAATCATGAGCAAGATCGAGTTCACACTTAGTCGGTTGTTTAATGATCTCGTTGTCATGCGGAAGGAGTTATGGGAAAAGGAGCACATGCTCTTGCTAGCACATCTAAGGGCCCAAAATTTTCGTTGCAAAATGGAAATAGAAAAGGGTGCCAAAGGTGGTAAAGGCAAGGAAATAGTGGGAGTAATGGGAGCAAGAACATGGTTGCCAATGGAGGCTTGAAGAAGCCAAGGAGAAGGCAAGTGCTTGAGTGCGGTAAGATCGGGCATTGGAAGGCCAAGTGCCCTATGCTCGAGGCTTAAGGTACGCCGTTTGCTTTAGTAACGAAACATGTTTAGCGACTTGTTCTACCCATTCTTGGGTAGTAGATACGGGCGCAATCGATCATGTTTGTTACACCTGCGGGGTTCCCGCGACAAGGGAGTCGTTTGATGGCGAGATAACGATCTCCATGGGCAACGCGCGAAAGTCAAGTTGCAGTTGGAGATGTTTCTTTATGTTTTGGGACAACAGTTTTAGTTTTGAAAGACGTTTTATATGTGCCGGATTTTCGGCGGAACCTTGTTTCTGTTTCGAAATTATTTACTCATGGATATTCTGTTATTTTTGATAGTGGTGTTTCTATCATAAGAAATGACGAAGTTATCTGTGTTGGCACTTTATATAATTCGCTTTATACTATTTCTGCAAAACATAATACCTATAACTATGTTGCATCTTCATCAAACCCTAAAAAGAGAAAGTTTTCTTCGCAAGATGACTCTACTTTTCTCTGGCATCTTAGATTAGGTCACATCAATCTAAATAGGATCCAAAGACTGGCTAAGAATGGAGCATTGGGTAATCTCACGGTTACTCCGTTCCCAGTCTGCGAATCCTGTATAGAAGGTAAGATGTCGACCAGACCCTTCAAAGCGAAGGGTTATAGAGCCAAAGAAATGTTAGAGTTAGTCCATTCGACTGTGTGGACCGATGTCCACAAGCTCGTGGAGGTACAGTATTTTGTCACTTTCATTGACGACACTCAAGGTACGGATACGTATACCGCTTCACCGCAAGTCTCGAATGCTTTGAGAAATTCAAAGAATTTAAGGCGGAAGTGGAGACGAAGCTAGGTAAAGTATCAAGTCATCGCTCGATCGCGGTGGCGAATACCTCGATAACGAGTTTATGGACTATCTAGTGAAGTGTGGGATTATATCCCAACAAGACTTCACCGGGCACACCACAAAAAATGGTGTGTCGAGCGAAGAAATAGGACTCTTTGGAAATGGTTAGATCTATGATGAGTTATGCTACATTGCCTATTTCGATCTGGGATATGCCTTAGAGACGGCGGCATACTTGCTAAATCTAGTACCGTCCAAGTCAGTCGAAAAGACCCCTTTCGAGTTGTGGTTTGGGCGCAAGCCGGTTTAAGCCACATAAGGATATGGGCGATCCCAAGACATGTCTTTGAACAAGAAGGTCGACAAGTTGGAGGCTAGATCCGACGCAAGGTTGTTTATTGGCTATCCTAGAGGAACGAAGGTGGTTTATTCTATAGTCCTAAGGATCGGAAGGTCATTATTAGCACTAATGCTCGATTCTTAGAAGAGGACTACATGAAAATCATAAGTCCAAAGTTGAAATCATTCTTCAAGAATTAGAAGATGATCGTATTCCACCACCGATTAGGCGAAGGTGCGAGATGTCGAGTCAGTGGGAGGATCGACACCGATACTTCAAGAAATTGAAGTGGGTCGAGTTCCACCGGAGATACCGACCGCATAAGTGGTACCTACACACAGCAAGTTGTGCAAGTTAGAGAACCACAAATATCTCGCACCCACCGCTGCCATTGTGCTGTAGAACCTCGTCGTAGTGGGAGGGTTGTTCATCAACCCGAGCGATTTATGTTCGTGGGTGAATCTTGGATTTAGTCCCAGAGACGAACATGCAATAATCGACCCATGGACATACAAGGAGGCGATACAAGATATTGATGCAAGATCATGCACACCGCTATAGACTTAGAAATGGAGTCCATAACGGCTATGGATGTATATGAAAAGACACCTCTACCGGATGGCAAGGAAGCCATAGGTAGTAAGTGGATATACAAGAGGAAGAGATTCGATGGAGAGGTTTCGCTTTTAAAGCCGTGCTTGTGGCGAAAGGGTACACTCAGTTGAGGGCATCGATTTTGATGAGACCTTTTCACCGTAGCAATGCTCAAGTCCATCGAATTCTTCTAGCCATAGCGACCCACTCAACCTAGAGGTTTGGCAAATGGATGTTAAAACCGCTTTTCTAAACGGTTACCTTGAGGAAGGTAGAGACATCTATATGCAGAACCTCAAGGTTATGTGGTAAAGGTGAAGAGCATCTAGTATGGAAGCTTAAGAAGTCCATTTATGGACTTAAGCAGCCTCCCGATCATGGAACTTACGCTTTGACGAGGTGGTAAAGTCCCATGGATTTACCAGTTGCTAGCGAGTTGTGTGTATCGGTTAGATGTCAACGGTGATGTGGTATTTCTTGCACTTTATGTAGATGACATCCTTCTAGTTGGCAACAACGTGAAGTCATTATCGACGTAAAGAGTTGGCTATCCGATCGGTTCAAATGAAAGACTTAGGAGATGCAGCGTACATTCTTGGGATCAAGGTTTACCGAGATCGCAAGAAGAAAATGTTGAGCTTATCTCGGGCGTCTTACATCGATATCGTGATTACTCGTTTAGTATGCAAACCGCCAAGAAAGGATTGCTACCTTCGGACATATGCGCTCCTTTATCTAAAACACGATCACCTATGACCGCAAAGGAGATAGAGGAATGAGACAAGTTCCTTACGCTCGCCGTAGGAAGTCTCATGTACGCAATGCTATGCACGACCCGATATCTGCTATGCGGTAGCATAGTAGCTAGATATCGCCTAACCACGACAAGCTCATTGGATCGCGAAGAAGCATATACTCAAGCACCGAAAAGGACTCGAGATTATAGGCTGGTTTACCATGCAGATAGTCTAATGCCTTTGGGTTATACTGACTGGATTTCCAAGCCGACCGTGATGAGAAAAAGTCAACCTCGGCTATGTGTTTACCTTGGGAGGTGGAGCCGATCCTCAAGGAGTGCAAAGCAATGATGCATTGCGGACTCTACCATGGAAGTCGAATATGTAGCCGCCGGAGGCTTCTAAGGAGGTCAGATGGTTCGAGAACTACCTCATGGATCTAGATGTGGTACCGGTTTGCCCAAGAGTATCATAGTTTCTCGTGATAACTCGGTGCGATGGCAAACTCGAAGGAACCACGGACCCACAAGGCGACCAAACACATAGAGAAAGTACCATGTCATACGAGAAATCGTTAGACGAGGTGACGTCTTGATCGAAAAGATTGATACGACGGAAAATCTAGCGGATCCATTCACGAAGAGCACGCCGCAAAAAGTCTACGATGGACACGTTAGAGGACTTGGATTGCGCTTGATGGCACCCACTTAGAAAGGAAACTTTTGTATAAGTGGGAGAAGCAAAGTGATGGTTGTTTGTAATAGCTAGTAGAAAGACACATTGTATACTAAAAGTTTGCTTTAGTATAAGTGGGAGATTGTTGGATTTGTATAACGAAAGCGCTTTGGTTGAGCTTGTATACAATGTTTCTGTTACCACTATTACAATCTCCTATCCGATTTGAATACTTGATTGCATATATCCGTGTCCCTTATCTCATATATAAGTTAGATCATACGATGTGTAGAAGATCACGTGTCCGTATGATTGGTCAAGCTTAATGAGATATAAAAGTTTCACACCGAGACGACTTAAGGACGAGTTGTCGGTTTGAGGCTGCAGATATAGATAAGTGACTTGACTTAGTTGCTTGTCTATGCTTTGTATGCGTCTCGACGTATTGAAGGATCACGATGAGATGAGTTCTTCTTTCGACCGTCGTGAAGAACCAAGATCTCGGTGACTTACGATGATCTAAACCTCGATAAGGTATTAGGTGAGTATGAGTTCTTGACCATCACTTTGACTTGTTATGAGTGAGGGTTATATGTTCTAACCCAAGATTCTCCGCATCTTGGGTGGTGGCGATCTTGTATGTCACGCTAGTTATCTCAGTCGAGTCACCGTATCCGTTTATGATGATGACGTCCCTTAAGGAGCTCAAAGGTTTATTGTACTAAACCCCGCAGTTGAGTTAGCTCAAGTACAATAATAAGGTTGAGTGGTACTACTTAAGGAAATGAAGTTATTAATCGCTTTAAGCAATGATTGCTAGAAATGATTAATGGACGTTCGATATCTTAAATACGGGATTCGTAATGTCTAAGTGCAAGCCCGACTCAACTTCGGTAATAAAGGGTAAGTCAAGATTCTTTCTCTAGTGGCATGATCGAATGTTTATAAATTAATTTATGTTCCGGTTGAACATAAGATAATTAATTTATTTGAGGCCCATCTTTATTCCTTGCATTTGATCCTGGGTGGCCCATCCAGTCCCGTAGCTACAAGAAAATCGGCCCCTATGTGCTCTCAAAGGAAAGATTTTATTCTCTTTATCCTCAAGGATATAATTATATTTATGGTATATGCATAGATCCTTTCCATATAAGATTATGGAAATAATCCCGAGAGTATGGAAATAATCCTAAGAGTATGGAAATAATCCTAAGATTATGGTAATATTCCATATAGGATTATGGTAATATTCCATATAGGATTATGGTAATATTCCATATAGGATTAAGGTAGTGCATTATAAATATAAGGTATGAGATAAAGTCTGGTTAATGCACACATTATTAACACATTATTTTCGAGATTTGAGAGAGTTTCTCTTGAGAGAATTTTCAAAATTCTAGTGAGAGCAAAGGGTGATTTTCCGAAGCATTCTCCATAGATCGCCCTCACCGACGTTGGAGATTGGGCAACCGGGATACAGCCCGTAAGGTCAAAGCACGAGTCCGATCCGCTCGATCCGCTCATCTCGCTCCATCGACCTCTTCGATCCAAAGGTAAACACGTAAACCCCAACGTGTTGCACTTTAATTATATAGACGCATGCTAGGTTTATAATCAATGTATGGTGAATTAAACACCAAGATGGATCCTCGGTAGGGTTAACATACGATTTCCTACAATTTATTATATGTATGGTAATTCTAGAAGATTAATTTTAATTTCATGTGTATTTAGTTTTAAATTTCAAGGGTATATTACACTAATTTCAATAAATTATACTTGCACCTCAATTTTTACTAATTCCATACCTTATTATAATTTAATTAATACTATCATATCTCAATTAAATTATAAGATCTAATACAACTTATTTTCATAATTTAATTTAGATTTATATAGCATAATTTAAATCACTTTATATAACAAAATTTAATTCATTACTATAATACTTCTCAATTTTCGAAAATTTGCATAAATAAATTCTTTTATCACTAATTATTGCTAAATAAATTTATTCAAGCAAATTAATAACTTAAACAATGATTCATTTCATTTTATAAGAAAATATCCATATAAAAATAATTAAAGCATTTCATAGCTTAATTTCTAATTTATAGCATTTTTCATTCACACGTATCATAATAATTCATTTATTTCATATAATTCACTTTTTATCACAAATAAACTCATTTCTAATAAATCTCTACATTTTCTAATCTCATATGTTCAAATCTTAAATTAATTGGATTCATGCCGATTAATATTTCATTATGTTGAATTTTATAAATTCTTAGGGCTTAAATAGCTTTTAAGCCCTTAATTATACCTAATTAAGTTTTAATAATTACTATAAGATTTTCGGGCTACTACATGTGCACACTTGCACCTGAATTAATTATCCATTTCTCTTTCTCCATGCCTCCAAGTATGATGAACGCATAATGTCCGTCAAACTCTTCATCTGGATTTGATCCTTTTCGAATCATATTCACATCAAGCTTCTCTTGTGTATTCCCTTTGTTCATCCACTGTCCGAAGCACTTTGCAACTTCCTTTTGAATAACCTTCTCAATGACTGAATTGGATCAGTTCAGTTGTCACTTGCATTGTGTTGCTGCTTCACTGACTCAACTGGTGCTTCAGCAAAATTTATTTTCATCTTTCCTTTTTCGTCTTTCAGCTTCTTGTACCAATCAGATACTCCATGTAGCTTAAAACACTCATTTTCTTCATGTCCATATATGCTACAATGTGAGCAATATAAAATTTGTTTTTCTTCCTTTGTCCTCCTTCCTTTAAAATTGTATTCTCTTCCATATGTTGGCTGCTTCGCATTGAACTTCTGTCCAATATTCATTGCCATTTGACCACCTCCATCTATGAACGTATCTGTGGTGATCTTTTGGTTTTCTACATGCAAGATCATACAATATGCCCGATTCACATTCGGCAATGATCCAGAAATAGAACTTGATTGCGTGCATTCTCATAGCTGTCGTTGAGTCCATTTAAAATTTTTATCAATTTCTGATTCTCCTCCCTTTCTATTATCGTGTTTCGAGCACGACACATACAATTTAGAGGTGGTAATATCATGTCTAGTTCGTTCCACATGGTCGTGAGTTTATTGAAATATACCAAAACACTTTGATTACCTTGTATATAACTTCCAATCTCACGCAGCACCGGCTATCTTAGGTCCATTGCTTCTTCCGAATCTTTGGTTCAAAGCATCCCACAACTTCTTCGTTGAATCTATATGGATAAAGGCATCTACCAGTTCCTTCGAAATCTAATTTATGATCCATGAAGTAACCATGTAGTCTGCTTTAATCCATGTTTTGTAATGAGGTGATGAACTTTCTGGTTTCTCTATGTTTCCATCAAGCAGCTCGAGTTTGCTCTTCGCCCCCAAAGCTCTTCTCACAGACTTAGGGGGTGTTTGGCTGAGCTTATAAGCTCTTTAAAACAACTTATAAGTTGTTTAAGAGCTTATAAGCTCAATCAATGTATTTGGCAAATTAAGTTGTTAGAAAGCTTATAAGTTTTCAAAATAAGCTCTATTAAAAAAAAAGCTCCAAAACCTAACTTATTTTTTAATGATCTTATAAGTTACAACAAAACTACAAAAATAATCCTGATATATTTTCTTATTTCCATGTTTACTCTTGTTATCCAAATACTTTAGTATCTTATAAGCTCTTAATACACCATATCTTATAAGTTCTTAAAACAACTTATAAGTTGTTGGAGCTTATAAGCTTTCTAAAATAAGCTTAGCCAAACACCCTCTTACTCCGCTTCGTAAAGTTGCTCCCACTCAATTGAGCAGCAACCAGTTGCATACCGGGATGATCCGCATTGTGTAGTTGTAAGATTTCAGGACTTGATTATTCACCGCCTCCGTGGATCTGTGTTCACTCTTCGTGGTCTTCTTCATCGCCTCTTTGAAAACCTTCATGTAGCATCTCGTTGTCCCGCTTCTTCTTCTCGCTAACTCATTTCACCCCACTCTTTTATTTCTCGCCATGATCTATTTGAATAATCAAAGAGCTCTATTTGAATAATCAAATAATCATAGGCTCTGATACCATATTATAGTTTGACAAATAGAAATGATAGAGTAACCTCAGAGATGAAAGGATGTTTATTTCATTAACTCTCAAAACTGAGAAAACTGAATACAAGAATTATTTATAGGCTCGAAGAGCAGCTGCACAGAGAGCTCAAGAGCACCTGCTTCCTAACAAACTAACAAACTTTTTTAACAAACTATGTAACAGCTTTTTGTAACTGATTTCATCCTTCAACCATCTTCAGTTAAGACGTCCACGTGGCATTTATTCTGCATGCCCTGCATGCATGTATAAGAAATATATCTAGCTCATTATCAATCTTCACAGAACTCCAAGAGTTTTATTTCTCAACTCAGACACAAAGAAAAACTTGTTGCAGAGCTCCAAATATCTAGCTCATGGAAGCCTAGGAAGTCTTGATAAATTCGGCTTCCTTTGCTCCAAATATGCGTTCTTCCCTTCATTACCCTCTTCAGTCCCGAGAATAAGAGTGTGGCATCACCTCCAATTTGCTGAAACAAACTAGCATTGCACACGGAAGATGCTACTACCATTGGTGATTCGATAAAATCGCAATTTTTTTCAGGATCGGGAATACCTAAAATCCAGCATGTCCATCATCAACTGCATTGATGGCTACTTTGCACAACTGAATTGCCATTGGACCATTCCTCAGAATCTCTCTACACAATTTAACTGTTTCTTCTTCCACCTTCTCCAGCTGATCAAAGACAGGGTTTTAAGGTTATGTTTGATGGCATTCTTTAAGGATGTTTTTAGGGGAAAATCTTACAGTAACACCTGTTTTGACAAGTCCCATTTTCTCTGCTTCTTTAGCATTATAAAACCTTGGCATGTATGTACCACATTTCTCATGCGCATTTCAGGGCCAACCTGTCCAACAGACATGATCTCTTGTTAGTGCACAAATTAGCATAAATCTAGCAAAGGAATATTCATTTATGCTTGAGTACTAAGGTCATCTCCAATACTCAACACTAAACTCAATTTCATTTTGAAGTAGTTGCCACATCAAACAGTAATTCATCTCCAACACATAAATTTAAATTTTAACTCAAAAGAATATTCTCTATATATTTATTCTCATACCACTTTTTATATTTTTGCAAAATAAACCTTTCAAAACTTATAAATTGTAATAAATCAATAATTAATATTATTATTTATAATCTATGAGTTCATAATTACTATATGAATATTTTAAATATGCAAATTAGAATAAGTTAAATAATTGAAGTTTAATCTTTTTTTAGAATAAAAATGAAACAAGATTATAAGAATTAAAAAAAACAATACTATCAACATTTTAATGTAACATAATTCAAATAAAAAGAAAAATAAAAAAGAAACAGCAGCAACTCAAACGTGAATTACCATTTAATGGGTTAATCCATTTAATGGCTTTAAGCTAAACAAGTATTTAATATATGCAATCTCTATGAAGCCCAAGAAAAGCCCAAACTAATTAATATAAAATTACTCTAATTAGCATTAATTGTCTTCTTCTTCTCCAATTGTTCTTTCTTCTATATAATTTTTTTTTTCTGATTCACAAAATAAATTATCAATATGTAGAAAGATTATTTTGCGATATCATCAACATAAAAAATTGATTTGAGTTTAGTTATAGTGTAAACGCAAAAATGAGTTTGGATGAGAGAGAAACTTCATCAAAACTCATTTTGAGTTTGAATTTATAGGTACGTTGGAGATGAATATTGACTGCAAAATAGGTTTTGCAGTTGGGTTGGAGATTGCATAAACGAGATATTATTGAAACACCATAGCCTGCATCAAAGCTTCCAACCTATGCAGTTGAATCAAGAACAAGTAAATGAACATTTTCATGAGCAAGAAACATTGACTTGTGACACGGATAGTGGCTGTGAGTTTCTCCTCGTCTCAAAGAAAGCAACACAAGACTACCTTCAGCCCCGACCGACAAAAAAGGCAATATCGGCTGCGGTTTTTAGATCACAGACCATGTGATATGATATTTTCATTAATATGATTTTTGAAATAGTATTTATATATTGTTGTTTATTATTGACATATTTTTGGGCATGGAGTATTATTTATTGGGCCTAAATACATTGAATATATCAAATTGCACACTTTACGAAATGCATAGTGGGTTGGAGTCGTGAAATGGACCTAATATCATCAAAGGTCCAACAAAACATCAAAGAAGCCCATGAAGTAGAGATATCTTAATTGTTCAAACTTACCATTATTCATACTTAAGAAATCATAATTTAAGAGGGAGTCTGCTGTGGTAAGTGTGAGACCACCTCATCATGACAGGTTCAAGAGTTTGTATCCAAACCCATATTTGATTATATATCTACAATTACAAATACTCATACTAATTTAATATTACAATTTACAAATATATCATTGCAATATGAGATTCGGATTCGAACCTTCATCTATCTTATGTGTGATGGTCTCACATAAATTTTTGTGCTTATTTATCTTTTTCTTTTGTCCTAGTTCAATTATGAAGGTTTTCGTCACGAAGAATACCCTAACATGTAGGCAAGAATCTATTCAAGAATTTATGGCATGTTTCAGTTTGACATGAATAAGGGAAATTTGATGTTACTTACAATGCATGATAAATTTTGGTAAGAGGGTCTAACTCAAATTTTTATTTTTTATTTATTCTTTTTGTTTTGCAATAAGAGAGTCGGAGAATGTCTTCGAGTCCATGCATGACACTGGTCTAGTGCTTCTTTATTTTCTTGCATTGAAGTTCGAATTCTTCACGTGAGAGAAGACACGTTTTAAACAATCAATATAATGTGATGTGGTAGCATGGAGTTTCCTATGAATCTCATTGTTGCATTTACATGAATTCTTCTTATGGCATCCAGTTTCCACATCAATAGGCGGAGGAACCTTAATCTTTTTCCTAACAATTTTCCCAAACAAATTTGTACACACTCTCACACTATGAAAAGACTCACGTAATCTCACTATCTGAGTAAAGAAATCATTGATATCATCATCTAATAGTTGCTAAAAAATATTCTTCACTAACTAATGGTGCGAAAGGGGTCAGCCAAAGCACGCCGACCACACAAAAGAATCCACCACCAACTCCATAATATATACACACATAGCAAGAAATATCTCAAATGTCTTGAGCAATATACTTAGCAAGAATCATGATCCCTTGAATCTTGTTGCTTGACGGCTTCCGACCTGCAAGCACTTGACCGGAGGGATCATCGGAGAGAAGAGCTGCCCAAAGCCTGCCAGCAGAAGGGGTTATACATGTGGTAGCGCTCCTGCTGCGGCTTCAGCTGTATGTTCGTTAGAGTCACGTCGGTGCAAGGTGTGTGGTCGCTGCAGGCAAAGTGCACGGGCTTAACAGTGTAGGTCCCATGTATGTTCTCGTAGTTGATGCTGGATAGAGCCACTGCAGATGACTGGTTCTTGCATGTCCTCTTGTCGCAATAGAATTGATCGATGACTATAGGCAGCTGCACCGGAAACTTGGATGTTCGAGAACTGCACGCCTTGGACCGATCCCGACCCCCTACGAGAGAGTAGCATTTATCGGTTTAGGACAAGAGTCGAATAGGATTAAACCGCAGATTCTTTGTCTAGAAACACGGATGTTCCTATACGTTATGTGCTTAGAAACATATTTTACCTGCCATGTCTTGATCCGGACCCCGTTCATCGTGTTATGCATAACGACGTCTCTGACGGTGATGTTCGACACACAAGCTTTGGTGTTGTCTTTCCCTAGCCCTCCAATGCTGATCCCGTGCCCTGGCCCACAGTTAACATTGTGTATGTATACATTTGTACATCCGGTTTGTATCGATACACAGTCATCCCCTGCAACAAAACATTGTTAAAGCAAAAAAACAATTATGAAAGCAAGAAAAACACACGCAATTGGTTTAGTCACTACGTCTAGGGGCACTATCAAACTAGAGATTAGCCCTAATTAGGATTCTGCAGAAATTGACTAAAGCAGTCTTACTAACAAAATAGCCCAAGTTGGGTCCACTCGCTTCCCTAGTGTTCAGTACTTTCAGGCTTCATAACTCAACAAACATCTCTTATTATTACAAATACTATGAAAGAGTCCTCATTTTGGCTAAGTAGTCATTAGTTTTAGTATGATATGACACAGTTTAATTTCCTGTCCTATAATTTCACAAGCCTCTTATCTCATTCTCTACTGATATGATAAATATAAGGGATTTCATTTTCTTTCCATGACTAAGACAACGACAATCCTAAAGCAAATTAATGATGCCTAGAAGGTTATCAAGGTTAAGTGTCTTCGACAGGCGAAAAGGGCCACCAATAGATGGCTTGATTTCAAGGATGTGTGGTTACTACAGTCCCCTCTCTAAGGATAAGATTTCATCAAAATGGATCACAAATTTGTCATAAACTGGAAGGGGTCAGCTTCCATTAATTGCTCTTTCTATCGGTATGCTGAAACCAAACATCTGAACGTAAGGGTCCGTGGGCAGGTCTTCCTCTTCGCTGACACAACCAAGATCGGATATAGCTGGTTTTTTGCGAAATCTATTTCAGTAGAGCATATGATGTTGATGGTCCGAAGTACCCCACATAGTACATATTATGTAATGACAACACTAGTAAGAACATATTTTACCACAAGCAAGAGTGGAACTGCGGATTAGCACGTCTTTAGAGTTCTGCAGATGAATCCCATCGGTGTTGGGGCTGTCTGCCGGCGAGGAGACGCTGAAGTTGTAAACTGAGACTCCGATGCAGTTGTCGAACTTCAGATGGCACTGAGGGCTGTTTCGGATCGTTATGCCAGTTACCGTCACATTGAAACTTCCATAGAATCTAAGCGCCTTCAAATTTCAAGAATTCACTCGTTAATTCTAACCCAAGAAGTTAGAAAATTTCAAGAATCTTTTTCCATTTTTCAAGTGGCTTTACAGTTGGTTTGATGCTTGGCATTTTCCCACCAAGTGAGCTGCTCACCTGCCACAATCAAACTACCGTTAAAAAGAAGCATAAAGACAAGACTGAGTGTTGGAGAAAACTTTAAAAAAAAAAAGACAAGGAAAATGGGGGCAAATTTCATTACAGGAGCTGGAGGCTTTTGTCCAAATGTGACATTGGTTGGGAAGATCAGCTTGGCTTGATCATCAAAGGGATCATCATCATACGGCACACTCTGCCACCAAACGGCGCCGTTTCCGTCGATCGTGCCGCTTCCCTTGATCGTGAGTCCAACCAGCTTCGTGAACTCGAGCCATTGAGAAGGCCTGAGCCCCAGTGGCTCGAGCCTGTAGGGGCAACAATTGTGCCATCTAACTGCGACATTTCGACAAACACTCGGTGTTCAATCAATGAGTTTATCTTCAATTTTCCATATGTTTCAATTCGAGAAAATTGTTACCTGAAAGACAATGTTGTGCTGACAGTATGGACCGGAAAACGAGATGGGCCCCACCGAGAACACGTAATTTTCTGGGACATTAATGATTGAAGCTTCAATCTTACAAGCAGCAGCCCAGGCAACTTGAAATGCCTGGATATCACCACAACCAAAAAAATAGGGGTTTTTAGTTTCTTGTTATTCTTTAAAATTGAAATTAACACGATATAAAAGTAAAATAGGTACAGATTATGGAAATATGTTTGCTTCTGGGACCAATTTTCCAAGTGGTCAAACATGGGCATCATCAATTCCTATGCTACTTGTGAGTTTTTGGATTATTACAGCTTAACTTGTTGGAGTTGTTAGTTTGTGTGGAACAAAATAGTAATTGTATTACTGTTTGGAAATTTCAGTGGACCACCTCATTTTTCCTCTTGTCTATTTATGTGACAGTTCTGTTTTACTTTTGGTGGATTAAATATGTGGCAGTTCTGTTATCCGTATTTAATGTGTTCCTTTACTATATTGCCTTCAGCTTTTGAGAGGAAAGTTTTATTTAATTAATATACCTACAGCTGGAAATATTTCACTAATCACTAATAATTTATAGATTAAGACAACCACTTGTTCTATATATTACTTCAACTTCACATATCAATCAAATAAACACAATTCGTAAAATATTATCACTATACGGCATGCATTGAATAACACATATACGTTATAGTGTTCCATGAATCATAAGCAAGAGAGAGTAGCAAGAACTAAAATTCTGCAAGTTGTTTGCTATGAACTTTTATTAAGGTGCAATCATGGGAAATCTGTGTTTTGTAATAAAAGAAAAATGGGCAATAATTGGAGCAGTTTATCTGTAAATTTCCTAAAACTTGACCATGCAAAAAATGCTATTTTTAAGAATGTTACATGAGTTAAACAGGAGGAATATCAAATTTTGGACCACATTTAGACATCCAAGAAAAAGAACAAAATTATGATTTTTTTTTACCTTAGTATCATCTGATTTTCCATCACCTTTGGCTCCAAAATTCAGCACATTAAACACTGATGAACCGGCTGCATTCCCGCCGCCTTTCTTCGGCGGGTGAGTTGTTGGCGGAGGCGGGGTCTTCTGTTTCGGCTTGCCGGCATTGCCGTTGTGGTGGCCTCTGCCTTTCTTCTTAGACAGTGAGGCGACGGAGTTTCGACTCCGCCTCCAATGCTTGCCTACTCTTCTTGCATTGCAAATTTCGACGTCGGAGTACCACACTAGAAGCACAATGACGATCATAAATGTGATTTTCTTGAGGCAAAAACCACCCATTTTTCTGGCGGCGGCGGGGAGTGGTGGTGGAGGGGGAGAGAGGAGTGATGCGCTTTAAGGATTTATATAGGTGGTGTGACCAACTGTTGAGGCCATGAATAGAATAAATATGTCTTATTCTATTTTGTGCACTTTTTATTAAATGTTTGTGGCACTTTTTTGTGAAATATATTTGGTTAGGAATTTTGCCCAACTAACTGGTCCACTTTTTGCATAACGTGAAGCTTTTGTTTTGTTTTGTAGTAAGTGGCTCATTCATTCGTCCATGCAAAAATACATTAGATTTGAATTGGCTGGTGGGACTCTGATTTGTAGCAATTAACTAGCCTACTGAAATCTAGAAACAAAAAAACCGCTATATTTTGTTACAATATATTTGACATATTTTTCAATGATATCAGTTTTTTTAGCTTCCTGACTCACAATGTTTCAATATTTTTTTCTATAGTATTACGAGGCTCAAATTCTGACATAAAAAAGTTCATGTGGATCCATGTGGCACCATCTCAACAACGTCATTCATGTATTTCCATCGATAAATAATTAATATTATTTATTCATTAGTATAAAAATAATATTAATTGGATAGGTACTTCCATATGCAGCATTTTTGTACGTATGCTTATATATACACATATACATGTATTATTAGTGTTAGTGTGTGTGAATTGTGATTATAGTTAAATGCTGTGATGAGAAATGAATTAATTGATATGAAAAGGAGATATTAAAAGACACGTGAGTGGGTGTATACATTGTCAAAGGGCAGTGATTATAACAGCTCCCTTTTCCATCACATGCAATCCTTCACGGGCTCCGCTTTTCTGCCTTGTCTTCTTTTACACCACCAACAATTATCTCAATTATATATAACTACATTTTTATTTCCTTCTTGTATACACACACACATACAATTTTCCCATGAGAGATATTCTCGAAGGCATCATGACGCAACACTCTTAATATTTCATCATTGTGATGTATAAAATATTAAAATGTCATTTCCCTTAGAAATTTATACTCCCTTCAAACCCAAATAAATATACTCTACCTCAAAAATCGTAAAAGCAAGAAAGTGGGTAACCCTAAATTATTGCATCACTATATATATATTGCGTAAAAATCACAATTAAAAAATTTGCATTGAGAATTAGGATAAAATGAAAAGTTTAAAATTAATATAAAATACAGAAATATAACACTTATATATTGTGTGACAAATTTTATTTTCAAGCAAAACACTGATTTAAGGATGAAAGGAGTACGCTCCCTGCAGACCTTGACTTCTTCCTAATCATAATCCTAACCACTTTTATTCACTTACTCATAATGATATTAACAGAATTTGAACTATAAATTTATAATTGCTGTACATCGTTCGTTCTATCAATTAAACTATCCAGCTTATGTTATGTAATATCTTGATCACTGAAATAACTTTATTTTGGGGGCGTTTTAATTAGGGAGAGACTTGTGATCACTTTTCATGCTGTTTTAATTTGATATGAAAGGAAATACATAATTGTAGTAAGAGGTGGGGAAAAGAATATATATATATATATATATATATATATATATATATATACTGAGAAGGAGAGGAAACAAGAAAGGGACGCCCATGGTATTTCAAGTTTTGTAACAGAATAGTAGAATTTTTGCAGACAAAGGTACTAGGAAAAATTACAAAAATGCCCACGTGTCTCCAATATAATTAACCACTTCACACACAAACCAATAGTCAGGAAGATCATTTGGAACAAGAAAGATCAAACTCAAACCAAGTCGAGTCGAACACTACCAAGATCGAATTCTGTTCTTTTAAATTTTATTCGATTCGCATTCGAGCTTTAAATTGAACTAGAGCTCAGTTTGTTGTAATTTTTTGAGCTCGTGAGCAACTCGAATTCGATTCAATAACTACTCGTTTATAAGATATATTTGAACTCTGAGCTCAAACTCTACTCATGTTCGACTTTGCTCGTTTTCGAGCTCAGCTCGAATTATTAAATTTTATAATTTATTATTAGAACTATAATTATATTATTATTAAAAACTTTATTAACTATCAATAAAATATAATGTATAATTTATTATTAGTTTTAATTATTTAAATATATAAAAATAATTTATTATTTCACATGTTCGCGAACTAGCTCGTTTGAGTTCGAATCGGACATGTTGGCGAGCTCACGAACTAAACATCCCCAAGCTCGAACTCGACTCGAAAATCCTATCTAGCTGCTCGAGGCTCGAGTTCGCCTGCTTTTAAAATGAACAATTTCGAATCGAACTTTTTTCGACTCGAGCTCCAAATAAGTTACTGACGACTTGGTTTGTTTACACCCCTAATCACGAGTGAGTGTGTTATGTGTGTGCACCTTAAAAAATGACGCGTAAAATGAAAAGGGAAATCAGGTATCATTAAATGGTTTTGAGCAATCAGATATATTTTTATCAAAATTCAAAAATAAATAATAATAAAATTATAAACATATCATTGAATATGAATAAGACCAAACCGATTAAGATTTATAAGACTATCCATAAATTTTGGTATTTGACTAAATATTGTACGCAATGAATAAATCCACTCCATATATTATATGGGTTGATTTATAATTATGAACATAAATGAATTAAATTATTTGTGAGTTATTTAGATTTGATTCGTTAAAAATTTATTCAAGTTCGTTTAGTAAAATTTGTTAGTTAATTGGATCAAGTTTAAGCATGATAGTATCCAACTTGTTAGCTAATTAACAAATTTGTTATGTGATTTTCTTGAAAACATAAAATTATTAATTAAATACAAATTAGATTTTTATATTATTATTAGAAATAATTGACTTAATTAGTCTCTAAATAATTGTTGCAATAAATGATGAATACAATTTTATTATTGTGAATAAAAAATATTTTAAAAAATTCATTTAAACATGATCAAGCTCGAATACTTTCATAAACTTAGAATAAATAAAGTTTGAGAATCAACTCAATATTAGACGAACCAAATTTAAACACTATAGTAATTACGTATGTTTTGCACCACTATTTCATTTTTTTTGTTTGGTTCATAATTATTAGGGTTTGATTCAGTGACGGAGCCAGACATATTTTTCTGGGGGGCCCAAAAAATTATAAATTTGAGAAGGTATAAGTGCAATTTAAAAAATAAATAAACTAATTATAATAATTTTAATAATAGTTTAATATTATTTGAATTATATGACAATGTTAAAAAAAATTAAAAAGCGTGATCATCTCATGACGTGAACAAAAAGAGCAAATCCAATGTTTAGTATCATTTTGATATGGATTTTACATCGAAATGATGTATTTTGTAATTATATGGAATTTGGTTTAAGTGAATAGCTTTACATAAAATGTGTATAATTAGAATAAAATATGATGATAACTACATAATATTTAAAATTTCAGGGTAGTTTAGAGTTGGACTAAAATGATACTTATTTGACATAATGTTGGATAAAGAACGGTAAATTGTATTCTTGGACTTTCGAAAAATGAACTTGTGATAATAAAGATGTATCAACAGTTATGTTTCTAAAATAATTTTCAAATATTAAACAAAGTTATATTTTGATCTCTCTATCATTAGCAACATCTTTAGGGCTTAAAATGAGATTTCAAATAACTTGAATGTCTTCAATTGTTGCTGATGTTAGAATAAGTTTATCACATCTTTATAAAAAATTGATTGATCATATTAATTTATATATAAAGATTTATTATTTGCATATATATTTTATTTTATCAACATAATATAAATTAGAATAAATAAGAGCACAAAAAAGGAGAAAGATTTTAAAAATTGGATAAATTAAATAAAAAAGAAGATAATAAATTAATGGGGGAGAGAAAAAATACTCCCTCCTATTTTTATTATATATCGTTTGCACACAGATTACTAAAAAAAATTGTACCCAAATTATCTTAATCAATGATAATTAATCGTTAATGAGATAATTATTATTTAATTGAATACATGAAAAATAGGATTTGAAACAGATGATGAGAATCAATACTCCAATTAATGAGGACAATTTTGGTGATTCATTCTAAAATGTCAAATAAATTTAAAATAAGGAAATTTAGAAAACGACATATAGTAAAAATAGTTGGGAGTATAACTAAAAATATAGTATATAATGGGAGAGAAAAGAAACAGAGCTAAAATAAATGGCATTACCGCCCCTGCCGAGAATTGAACCCGGATGAATGCACCGAAAAATGTGCAACTGAACCAGTTCAACTAGATAAGATCTTTAAAATTTTTACAGCTCAATAATACTAGTACCTTTTTTTCCAAAAAGTTGGGGGGCCCATGGATCCCCCAGGCCCCAACGTGGCTCCGTTCCTGGTTTGATTTGTCTCTCACATCCACACTCTTCCATTTTTTCCTTTTCATTTGGCGGGGACTTCATTGCGGCTCCTCATTACATGAATGGGGCAAAACCTCATTTTCATCTCGCACTAATATTTTGTCCTTGGGTTTGACTTCTGCTGACAAATCGTGGCGACATGTCAGAGCTCCTCTTTTCTCTCTCTGTCTCTCAAACATACTCGAGTAAAACACCTACTGAAAATTTTCACTTTACCGTGCACCAAGCTTTTTAGTTTTATCTATTTTGGGTTCAGAAAATAGGTTAGTAAACCATTTGATTAAAAATTGTATTAATTTGGGACTTGAGTGGTTAAACTATCAATTTAAGGCTAAAGAACTTGCATATTATGCTTTCTTAGTTGCAATTATTTCGCATTCAGTTATGAAACCTGAAAGTAGTTTGAATCCAACCATTATATCGATGATCCAACTTTGGACTTATTTATTGCAATTATTTCACGTTCAATTATGAAGTCTAAAAGTACTGTGAATTCAATCACTCTATCGGTAAACCAACTTTGGACTTGCTTTATTAGTTTGGACCGGATCGTATTTAGGACTTAAATTAGGCTGTTTTCTCTTTATAAATAGAAATAATATTTCTTGTAATTGTATTTGGAAATATATAGTTAAATCCATGGTTTGACAGTGCCTTCAGCCATAGTCTTTTAGAGATCACAAACTGGGTAACCACTTTTTGCTTGATTTTATAGCATTTTATTAGGTTTTTCATTGAATTAAGATGCATATAATTTGATTCTGAATTAAATAAAGAAAACAAAATCAATATTTAAAATTATTATTAAAAGTAAACTTCAAAAGGCTTTTTCTTGTTCTCCACACGCATACAGATTCCAAACAAAATCGCTATATGTAAGCTCTGCCATAAAGATATGCAAAATCGCAATCGATGACAATATTTTATTATGATTGGATTTTACCATAATGTTCTCTTGACGACTTTAATGATAAGCCAGATTGAGAGCAACGTACAACCTTCTAAGCCGTTGGTTCAATTCATCTTGTGAAAAATACGCTCGTGAACTTTTTATTTGTCTCGTGAACTTAGGAATAGATTAGTAGGCTCTATTTCAAAAGTTTTGGCATCACTCATTTTTTAGGAACATTGGGCATTTTCTTGAGGCCAAATCAAGGGCTACTATTGATTGACTAATTTATATAATAGAGATTACACGTGACAGAAGGAATGACAGCATTAAATTTGTCGTAGAATACAAGTGCATAAAATTCGGCTAGATAAAACAGATGATATAGACTTCTTTCTCTTACAGTTTTTAGCGATGAAGAAAGTTAACATAGATTTTATTTTATTTTTTTAAAAGATACACAAGTTTAGTCCGATAGTTTAAGATGGTTTTAACTAAATAAATTAATCGTTAATACATTATTCGAGCACGACATATTAGATTTATGTCAAATTTGTCGTGAATGATTTTCGACACAAAAAACACAGCTGACAACTAATTTAGCTCAATAATATGACATTGACAGTTTTAGCCTAGTAAATTATTAATACATTTTTCTGAAAGAAAAAAGATTATGACATATATGTATCTATACATCTCGAAAGTAAAACAACATCGTTTTTCCATATTAGCAGTCACATGCTATATTCCATTGTCAATTGTGTTTCGATGCCGAATTACTTCGAGCTAAAATCGTCACAAGTCTGATACATTTGGCTCGAGTAATGCATTGATGATTTATTGAATTAAGTGTCTCAGGAAGCGATACCTAAGGTTTACGCAATGTATTTTCTCCTTATATCTTGGATACCATCGGCCGTTTATTCAAGAATAAACTAAACAGAACACTTCAATATTAATTAGTTACTTCAATTTGCAACCAACCCCAAATATAAGTTACAAGAAAAATTAAAATAACTTAGTCATGAAAGTATTTCAGTTATATAGTAAGTAAAAATTATATATATATATATATATATATATATATATATATAGGGATGGTTCACGAAGAATCGCAAACATCGATAAGAAATAAAAATACAATATTGAACGATAAGTTGTTGCATTAAACGATAAATTTATTACACCAAATTTGGTTCAACAACTTTATATTCAATGTTATACTTTATATATTGAATTTTGGTTCAACAAATTTATATATTTAGTACAATAATTTTATAAGTTCAATAGTGACATTCTATGCCTTACCAATATTCAGATTCTTATACGATCCATTATATATATATATATATATATGTGTGTGTGTGTGTGTGGAATATTAATAAATCTGGCTGGTTGTATTTATTAGAAAATGATTTCGTGAACATGTTTCAAAGACAAGCAATACCAGTTGTCATTCCACATTCCACGGAATCCAGACCCTTAAATAATTGTCACATCCTATCGCATTCAATAATGTTTTTATTCTAAACAGATTAGGCTGCTTTTTTTCTCATTATCTTTTCTCAAAATCTATTATTTGTTTTTGTTGGTGTCGTTTATGGAAATTTGAGTCGCAGGTACCTATAGGTACAAGATTCTGAAAAATAGTCATCAATCATAGGGTTTACTTGTATATGAATATGTATGATTCGTTGAAATTAAGCTTCCCGAAAAAGTTGAAAGTAATAAAATCGAAGGTAGCAAAAGTCTGAAATGTTATAAAAGTGAGATCTGGGGCATCCATGTGGGCTTCAAATTGGACCGACAGTGAACAAAAATAATTTGGTATATTCATTGGAAAATATAATAATAATTGTTCAGAAAAAAAGAACTTCATCTGGAGCCAATATCAAATTATATAATTTCATTGTCATATTAGTGAAACATAACCATAATCTTTATATTATAAATATCACTACAAAAAAAATGTCTAGTAGTTACATAATTTTAGTGACACCAAGAGAAGTGTTACAAAATTTATGACATCTTTAGATGTGGTAAATTACACCAATACATGCATCAATATATTTTGTTACACATAAAAATACATATAAATTTTGTTAAAATTTGTCACATCTATCCATGTAATTAAACCTTACTACATTTAAACATGTCACAATAATTTTTTTGTTACATATAGGAATATAACTAAATTTTTCTATAACTCAAGAGTTTCAAATTTTAATATATATATATATATATATATATATATATATATATATATATATATATATTCAATTAGTTGTCCGATTTTGGTGTTTCAAATTGAGATATTTTTTAGACTTACCATTTTCAAAATAACAAAGATAATTTATTCCAATATAATAGACAATTAATTTGTTAAATATAATGTACATCACACCAAACAAAAATGTTAAAAGGTAAAGAAAAAAGAGAAAAATTTAAATATGAAAACTAGGAACTACAAAAATAGAAACCTTCACATGTCACAAAAATAGTTACACATTCATATGTAACAAAAATAGCTACACTTATAAATTTCACTAAATTTTGTGACATACTTTTTTTTGTGACACGCATAATAGTTATCCATCCACAAACGTCACAAATTTATTTAGTGACATCCATAGGTGTCACAATTCTTCAAAAATCATGGCATTATTGGAACATTTTGTTGTAGTGTCAACAATATTTATATGGAATATAATTTGATAGTATCCAAGCTTTATATAAGATGCAGATTTAATTTGGACCACCTTTTGCGCTTATGTGAACATTCTAGATTGTTGCCACATGGACCTACGTTTTCATTTTTCCCTTTTAAATCGACAATGATATTATCGTATAAATACATACCTCAATAATTTGCTTTATGTATATTTGTGTTCTATATATGTATATTTCTGTTTAACAATATTCATTTTTGTGGCCTCCCAAAACAAACCTATTTGGCCTCTTGTCACCTCATGTTCCATTGCTTTCTGCAGGTTTTCATATAATTGAATGTAATGTTCTGTTTTAATATAAACATTCTCTCATTCTTGCATATTTCAATTTTTTCTCTTCTTCAATCTGCACAAAGCTCTTCCTCAACTTTATCGATCTCTCGTTCTCACTTAAGATTCGACCATATCTGGCACTGGAAACCACCACAACCTCCACCATTGTCCCCTTTCTTTCATTTCCTAATTTATTTCGGTGAAATCGTCCTAACTATTTGTCCTATCTTTAATTAATCAGATCGGGGGACATGAAAATACTTTTCTTGTTGATCCTAGCTTTCGTTTGAATCTTATGTATACCCTTTATGAAGCTAGAAGGAGATGATCGTAAAAAGAAGAAAGTCTTAAGCAATGACTCTTAATACATATTTGTGTTTAACAATGTGCATATAGTTTTTTGTATTTAACATTGAGCGTTAAAAATATGCTTATACTGTTATACCCTTAAAAATTGTTTAAAACTTAAAAAACGTAAAACCTCAACCATCGAATAAACAAGATCAACAAATGAAATTGAATACTACATATTATCTAAGTTTTAATTATTATCTGATCCTCCTATATATATATATATATATATATATATATATATATATATATATTTTTAAGATTTCCTTTTCTTATATTGTTTCCTTCCACTTCCCATTGCAGAGATCGAAAGGGTCGCCGAATAATTTTTAGAAATAGGGAATAAAAATCATGGAAAATAGTAATAGGATAATAGATACGTCAAAAGGTTTTTTTTTTTTTTAAAAGAAGCATCATTGATGTGATCATGTGAACGGCCTATCGCAACTCTCTCTATATCTCCATCTGCAAAAGTTTTCTAGAAAACCTCAATTTCCATTGTTCCCAAACTTTTTTTCACAGAACTGCAACTGCTTTTAATAATCAGTGGTGGTTGTTCTCAGCATGTCAAACTTTCAGTTGGACACCTTCGTTTTTATTATGTGTAAATTTCGTATATCGCATTCACGGGCTTAAACAAAATATATTCACAAAAAGTATCTGGACATATCAATTTTCTAGTTTTATGTTTAATATATTTTTCCTTTTACCTTGGTTTGTGAAAAATAATGTGTGGCAAAGACAAATATATATGCAAATAATGATGTAAGCCTTCACGGGTTGCTTTCTTTTTAGTGCTGCCCTCGCCTCATTCCTTTTTCCTCGAGTAATATCATTTTGTTTCATTTAATTTATTGAAAATCCTAATAAATCGTAAATGTGATTTTGCAGATTGAAATAAGAAATGAAGCACAATTTTATTGAGCATCTGGGAGGGGAAAGAGCAATCCGTGAGTCCGTGACTAGTTACAGCTTTTCTTGTGTTTTTGTTTTTTCTTTATTCTTTTTGTGGATTTAAGTTGGTGTGCATTTGGCTAATGAAATACTTTGTATTATTGGCGATGACATATGCAGTCACAAGCTAAGGCAACTGTTGTGTAGACTTTGTGCCCACATGTGTTTCCTTCTTCCAACTTAGAATCATGGGGCCTTTAGTTGGGGTCCTCGCTCTTATAGGAGGGTTATATGAAAACCATCTTTATTCAAAATTATGCAATTGAATTTTTATTTTATAAAAATATTCTAGATTATTGAAAATATCGATTAAAATCATGAAATATCAAACTATCAGTCAAAGTCATGAACCATCAATATTTAATAAAAATGTCAAGATGTTCATTTTTCTACTCAAGGATGTCAACGTGGTTCACTTTAGGATGGGAAAAAATCAAAAATATGTATAATCGAACTTGTTGTGTCGAAAAAATATCGAAAAGTACCGAATTTTATGTATACTATACTTTTTGATATTATATGACATTATACCGTTAAATTTCGGTACGATAATAATATCATTTTATGGATACCTTGGTATATACTGATATATGTTGGAAAAAATGTACAAAATAGTATAAAACTTGTCGGACGAATTACCACTTAAAACAGAAAATGTAGAAGGAGATCAAACTAACAATGAACTAAACTGTATTGTCAGACAAAAAAAACAAATGAAACAAAAACAAGAGAATGATGTCGAGTCGAGGAGGCCTCTTCCGCAAGACGAGATACACCCTCGGTAGTGCTCTCTGCCTCTAGCGTATCGTCCCAAAAGATAAAACGACAAATGCCTCGCGGGTGGCAAGACCGCACCAACGAGCTCCCATGAACCGGATCGAGGCGGATGAGCTCGACACGAGCTATGTATGTGACATCGCCGTCTTAGCTTAGCTCAAAATAAATTTATAACCTATCGCCCATCACAGCGTAGCCGCCGATAAGTATAGGGTCGATCCCACGAGGAGTTGGTGTAGCAATCTCGATGTCACGATGTCACTTAAAAGGAATGAGAGTAGTGTAATTATCTCGACCACTATAGGTAGACTAAAGTAACTCGAAAAAACTAAAAGGGAATATCAAATAATAAGACGAGTCCGGCTTGGGCAACAACTTCGTGAAGACGATTAACACTCGGTCCTAGGTGCAAAGGTTTTCACCACATGACATACGATCAACCTATTATAAGAGACATACGTCAGTGACCTCGTTGTCACGCCACCACGCCCACGACGCACCCCTCCAAGTCTATTCTTTCTCGTAAAGAAGGCAAGAGACACCCTATGCAAACTATCTAATCCGTAATGCCCACGCACGAGGACACCTCAAGACATGCAAGCCTACAGCAGCAAGTTATGATCTAGATGGACCCTTGATTGACAAAGGTAGTCGCTAGACTACTCCAACTCGCCTACATCACGTAGATTATTTGGGACGCGGACACCCGACACCTTAATCTAATTATTACTTGCAACCCTCCCTTACCCACTATGTTATTCGCAACTAACACACCGAGTTTGGTTGCTTATATATCGCCCAGACCTAGTGCTTTGGGAACACACGATACAAATCGTAATGCCCTACTTAGACCTCTCGAGTTATATTAATCATGCTTCACTTAGTCATGCCCAAACCGTAATAAAGACTTAGCTGTACATAAATTAAACAATCATGCAATGCTTAATCGAAACTATAATTAAACGGAAACAACTTACTATTACTTGAATGAAATAAACCATGAGCCCAAAGTGCCGCCGCAAAACATACGATAAAGTAAATAAAAGTGTTTGCCCCAAGGACTTAATGTATGTGATGGTGATGGTGAACTGATGCTAAGAGTATGAGAGTGAGAGTCGAACGAGGAAGAGACGACAAGTCGCGCCTTCATCCATATATATAGGCCGAGAGGTCGACGATGGTGTTAGCCCATGGCCGAGTAACTGGTAGGGTTTCCTTGTTGATCGGCGATCTTTCCTCGCCTGACGGACTGGATGATCTCCTCCTGATTTCGTGATTTGGTCTCAAGGCATCCTTTCCGGATTTAGCGAGATTCACCCCGATCTCGCGTGATCTTGCCCATCACCTCTCTCTCGACTCATCTTGCCCAACATCTCTTCTTCTTCCTTCTTGCCCAGCTTCTTCTTCACTGCGCTTGCCTGTCACTATACTCAGATTGCCCATTTCGCCTCGCCCTGCCCCCTCGCACTGCAGTGTCCTCCCGCACACAAAACACAACCGTAAAGACACAAAAGACTCGATCTAGACCTAGACAAGACACGTAAAAAAGCATAAAACTTGGGCTCACACGCACACACTTTAAACATGCTTGTCCTCAAGCATACATGCGATTTGCCCAAGACAACAGAAGAAAGAAAAAGACACAAAAGACACAAAATGTTAGCACATCTTCACAAGCGGGGTTATCTCGCCAATATAAGCTTCATTAGAACAAACTAGCAATTCTGTAGACTCCATTCAAGCAATGACCATCAAACAAGTCAAAATACGAATTTGAGCATATTGGGCATTTTCCTTACCAACACTCGCACTCTTGTGTTTAGCTAGTGTATACGCCAAGACATCTTTCATTTCGACTATGCCATAGCTTGCGTGCCCTCTACCATCTCCACCGCTTAGACAAAGCTTTTAAACATTCATCCTTAGGTCTTTATTTGGTCAGTAATGGGCTTAAGACATAGGTGGAAAATTTTGAACGAGGCTAAGGTCATCATGGACTCGTGTTCGAGGAATTTATTTTGTCCTCCATGGATTTCCTTTCGCCTTTTTCTTACGGCCTTAGCACAACCATCTTAGACGCCATCAATATATATTCTTTTATTTCAAGTCCTTCATTTTCTTTCAATTCGGTACTTTCTTTATACGGGCTTTTGCCCATTTCTTTGAAATACAGTAACCCTTTGTTGCTTGCCCATCACGAGGCTACCGCTCTTCCCTTTTGTTCGCTTTCTTCTATTAGCTCCTAAGTCCAATCGACCGGTAGCTTTTTTCCGTGCTAATTTAAGTGAGTGAAAGAAATTATTAAGCTCATAGGGCTGAACGAGGATTAACATTAGGTAGGACATTTTGGCTCAATGGGCTATTTGAAAGAAAATCGCCTAAATCATCTAAATGTTTTAGCTAAGTCAATAAGGCCTCGACATAAGAGTGCACGCAAGTTCTAGCAAAGCCTAATAAAGATATCATTAATCACACAAGAAAGGAAACCGTGTTGATCAAGATACAACAGCTTAAGCTCAAACTCACCATGTGTGCTCAAATTCAATTGGCCATCCTTATTTACATACGGTCATGCTCGAAATGTAATTCCTAAAACTACTAGCATTATTCAAAACAAAACAAAATACAAAGCTAATCAATCCCACCAATTTAAACATGCTAACCGACACACAAAAACGAAAACCCCTCCCCACTCACACACTTTGCGTTGAGCAAAGTGGGTAAACAAGGAGGGAACACAAACAACAAAAAAACGAAACGACACGAAAGCAAGGTGCAGCCCCCTATTCACACACTTTGCCTTGGGTAAAGTGGGTCGAGCGGGACCGACTCTCTTAACTCGAACAAAACAAAATAGAAGAATCCCTCACTCACACACTTTGCCTTGAGCAAAGTGGGTGAGGAAGGGGTCCACCACCAACAACAAAAAACAAAACAAGAAACAAAAACAAAACGAAACAAAACAAAACAAAAGACAAAAGGAGGACAAAGGTCAAGTGCCGATACCGAATCCAACAGGCAAAGTAGGCTAGCAGGCATCATGGGTCGCTCGTTGTTCCCCATCCCGTCAAGCGGGCTTTGATGTCATCATCCTCCTCCGCTATCTCCGACTCTTCCCCGGCCGATCGGGAACTGGCGAGGTTGGTGGTCATCGTGGTTGGCTCCGTGAAGACCGGTTTGCCGCCCGGTCATAGTAGATGTCCTTCATTCGCCCAAAGATAGCCGTGTCAATATACGCCTGGCTCGCCTGTGTCGGTATTTGCTTCATTCCAAGACCTTCACTTGTACCAAGACGGTCACCAAGTGGGCAAGAGAGATCCTCCGCTGGGACGAGTCAGATGTCCATGAAGTGGGCCTGCCGCAAACGCTGCAAAATTAATCTTGTGGCCATGCCACACGCACTACGTGAACGAACAACCTCGCCGAGATGGAGTTGTCACTGCCCACCTTCCCAAGAAATCAGAGGATGAGGCGATGACACATCCTTAGCACGTTGCTCCTCACTCATTGCCCTTAGTGTATCCCGACTTGAATGTTGTGCCCTGCATCAATCACGACCATTTTCATTCCACCTCCCCGTGGTGCTCGGGGACGGCCGTGAAAGCCTCCTTATACTCTATGGTCTTCGCCTCAAAACTTCGCCATGCCCAGGTGCTTGAAGTCGCTCACGAGAACGAGAAGTCGCTGCCCATCAACTTAAATTTTATGCATCCGTCGTCTTCACCTTGCCTCGGGTTTTTACTCGGGGTTTGAATGAACTCCTCACAAAGGATGTACACCGTCCTAGCCATTCCAAAATGCTCCCCATCCAATCCTTGCGAAAAACTTCTTCACTTCATCCTAACCCCCACTCTCCAACACCTCCATGTCTAATGTCTGGCTTCACAATGCCCCTCATCGCTGGTCCAGCAAGGGTGAACCACGGTGGCATCTCCGGGTCGTGGATGGCTTTCCTTTTCCTCAAGAGGTGATGTCATCTTGGCAAGGTACCCACGAGTTCTCTTTCGCGATCAGCATTGGGAGCTCCACGAAGCTTCTTTCTCGGGTGGTGGTGCCCTGAGTCTTTGTCACGGGGTCTCTTCTTCCTTCACTTTTCTCCTTTTCACGGAGGGCTCCAGCTTCATCGCCTTCGTCCGAGGTGGACTCACTGCCTCGCGGGTATCCTCCTTTCCGTCACTGGGCGGCCTTTTCCTCGACGCTTGGCTTTCTTCTTCTTGGCTTCGCTGGGCTCTCTCGTGGTTCCTCCGGCGCCTCCTTGTGGGGCGAAGGTACGGTCTCTCGATTATCTTCTCCGTGTCCCTGAGTTTACCGAGATGGGCTCTGGGCATCTCGGGAGCAAGGCAGTGAGTTTCGGAGGGTCGCCATCTTCGCTTCGAGCTTGGTGGTTTTCTGCCTCGAGGGAATCGGAAATTTTGTGGTGTTTCGCTCGGTTTTACTGGTGGTCATTTTGAAAATGGAAAGGGTTTCTTCTTTAAGGTTCAGTGAGAGAGGGGGTTGCAGAGGTTGAGGCGACGGGGAGGTTAACTATGGAGTGGCTGATATAAGAGACGCACGTCCTTTCTCCCGACAACCGCCCGCCACTTGTTTCGAACTCACCTCTCGCCTACGGTGAATGTCAAGCTGTCTCATCTTGCCCACTTTGATCATGATCACACCTGTTCCTGTAAATTTACCAACACAATACCACACACAAAACGGGGGCAAAGCCCAACAAAAACAAAAAAGAAAACACCAAAGAAAGCAAATAAAATACCAGGTTGCCTCCTGGTCAGCGCCTTGGTTAACTTCATGGCTCGACTAGACCTCTTCATTATTCTTACCCGTCGGGGGCTTGCACTTGATGCAGCCCCCGATCTATCTCGTGATGCCCATAGTAAGCCTTCAGACGCTTCCATTAACCTGAAGGTCTTCCTTGTCTTCGTGTCACGACCGATGTACCCATTCGTAAATTGAATTTGACTTCATATGGTCCGCACCACTTGCTCGTTAGCTCGCCTCGACATTAATTTAAATCGAGACTGGTATAAAACTATCAATTGCCCTCGCTCGAATGCTTTGGCTTTGATAAGACGGTCGTGGTGCCTTCTTTAATCTTTCTTCGCACGTAACGACATCACATAGCCTCACTTTATCTCCTCTAGCTCTTGAAGTCAAGTTTTCTAGCTTGGCCATCACGGTCCCAATCGGGTTGAGCTTGTTTATCGCCCAAAATGCTTTATGCTCTAGTTCCACCGGTAAGTGACACATCTTGCCGAACACAATTGCACGGTGACATGCCCAAGGGGGTCTCAGATGTCGCTCAGATGCCCATAGCGCGTCGTCAAGACGAGTGCTCCGGCTTTACCGTAGGTCCCACTACCTTCCTCAATATAGTCTTGATGATTCTGTTGGACAACTCCGCTGCCCATTAGCTCATGGATGGTAGGTCAGAGTCACCGATGGGTTACACCGTATTTCTAACAATTTGGTGATAGTAGTGTTGCGTAAATGGGTTCCTCGATCGATAATTGCCTTGGGCACGCCGAACTCGTTGAAAATATTAGCTTAAGAAAAGCTAAAACCACCTTTGAGTCATTGGTGGCACTTGCCTTGCCTCAACCCATTTCAAACATAGTCCACCGCAAGTAGGATGTACGCTGCCCCTAGAGTTAGGTAATGGTCCCATGAAGTCCATCCCCATACATCAAAGATTTCGACATGGAGGATATGTATCATGGGCATCTCATTTCTCCTTGTGATATTTCCTTCTTGTCGACACTTACATTGCTTACATAGCTCATAAGCATCCTCAATATCGTGGGCGTAAGAACTGGCGTGTCTAACACCTTCCTAGCCGCCCTCTTGTGCCCAAAGTGACCTCCACATTCTTTGGAGCAAGTGATTCGTAATATCTTTGATCTCGGTTTCGGGCACACAACGTCAGAGACTTGGTCGGCACACTTTCTCCATAAGTAGGATCATCCCATATGTAGGTGCGACGACCGCTTTGATCTTGTTTCTTCGACACGTAGTGAGCCCAACAGGAGTTCTCCGGTGGTTTTGTAATTCACCAAATCGATACCATGGCTCGAACTCCGTCGCGCTCTAAATGAAGTACAAATGTTCTTCGTGGAAGGTCTCGCAATGGGCACCGGGTCTTCCCTTTCAATATCCTACTCAAGTGGTCGGCCACAAGGTTTTGGCTGCACTTTGTCTTTGATTTCTACATCGAACTCTTGAGAAGCAAGATCCATCCGATCGGGCCGTGGCTTTGACCTTCTTGGCCATCGTGTATCTCAGTATGATGATCAAGATAGACGATTGTCTTGCACCGACGAGATATGATCGAAATTTTCAAAGGCAAAGACGACCGCCAAGAGTTCTTTCTCTCAGTCAGTAGTTGCGATCATGGAATTGAGAGTTCTCGAGGCATAGTATATAGCATGACTTTCCTTTCCTCTTCGTTGTCCCAAGACGGCCCCACAACAGCACTGGCCAGATCGCACATAACTTCAACGGCATGCCCCAATCAAAATGATGATTGCGCCGAGATTAAGTTATTCTTCGAGTATCAAAAGCCATCTTACACTCTTCATTGAATTCCCATGGTACATCATTCGAGTAGTCGTCATGGGTCAAGCGATCTTCGCAAAGTCCTTCACAAATCTTTTGTAGAATCCAACAGGTTTAAGGAAACCTCGACTTGCTTCATCGTCGGATAGGCAATTTGGCGATGATCTCTACTTTAGCTCTATCTACTTCTATCCCTCTTTCAGACACCACGTGCCCAAGAACAATCCCTTCTTGTACCATGAAATGACATTTCTCATAATTGAGGATCAAATTCTTTTCGACACATCTCTATAGGACTACCTCCAAATTCGTCAAGCACTCCTCGAATGATTCCCCGTAGACGGTAAAGTCGTCCATAAAGACCTCGATGCATTTCTCCAATAGGTCTGAGAAGATGCTCATCATACATCGCTGAAATGTCCCTAGGGCATTACACGTTCGAAAGGCATTCTTCTGTAGGCAAATGTCCCGAATGGGCATGTGAAAGTAGTTTTATCCTGATCACCTTGAGCAACCCAGATCTGCATGTAGCCCGAGTATCCGTCTAAAAAACAAAAGAATTTGTTTCCAGCTAACCTTCCAAAGATCTCGTCAATGAAAGGTAATGGAAGTGATCTTTCGGTTACCGTGTTGAGCTTTCGATAGTCAATACACATTCTCCAACCTGCTTGGAGTCTCGCTGATCAGCCTCCTTTCTCATTTTTACTACCCGAATGCCTCGACTTCTCGGCACGACGTAATCGGGTCGACCCATTTATCGTCTGACACGGGATATATGATGCCCAAGTCGAGAAGCTTCAAGATCTCCTTCATGACTACCTCCTTCATAGACGGGTTCAACTTCCTTGTTGATCGCGCATCGGTTTGGCTTCTCTTCCATTAAAATGTTGTGAATGCATATGGATGGGTCGATGCCTCGATATCGCCAATGTCCATCCAATAGCTTCCTTGTATTGCCTAATAACATTCTTCATGCCTTCTTCCCGATTCGGACCGAGTTTAGCATTGATGATCACAGTAAGGTGTCGCCCTTCCCTAGAAATATATATTTCAAGTGGTGAGGAAGAGTCTTTAGCTCGAGTTTGGGAGCTCATAAGGGATGGAACGAGTTTTTCTTCTTCCTTCGCCTTGGGCATGTTCTCGCATATTAACCACTGAGTCCCTCGGTTTGCTCGCAAATAAAGCAGGCCTCCCGACATTGTCCGTAAGTCGCTTCTCCTCGAGTGTCTCCTCCTTAAGACCACTTTCAATCGCCGTGATCCAATGGATCTTGTAAACCTATCTCGCGTGATATCTCCCACCACGGGTTCAATGTGATCAATGAATTCCACGATCTCAATATCAATAGGATGCTCCATGGCCTTAAAGATGTCAAGGTCACCGCCTCGCCGCCGAATTCACATGATAACTTGCCCGTGTCGCAATCAATCCTAGTCCCGGCCGCTTTCATGAATGGTCGACCCAAGAGCATAATCGAGGATTTGTTGCCCATCGTGCCCATATCCGTAACGTAAGTCCGCCGAAATATGAGTTCCTCCACTTCACCAATACGCCTTCGATGATACCTTCGGATGACGCTAGACTGCTCGCTAATCAATAACCACCGTGTTGGCTTCGTGGTTCCCACTTTTAATTCGTTAAACATTGACAAGGGCATGACGCTTATAGATGCCCCAAACCAAGATGGCCCTTTCGATCCTCAGATTGCCTATTACGCAGGGAATGAAAACATCCCCGATCTCCACACTTCGGCACTTTCACCGTAGGATCATGGATACATTCTCTCCCACTGAATTTTGCATCATCTTTGTATTTCACCTTTCTCGCATAATTCTTTTCATGAACTTTGCCCACTTCGCATCGTGCCCAGAGCAAAGGATGAGTGGTATATTGATTTCCACCTTCTCAAACACGCGATACATCTCACTCATTTCTTCTTTTCTCCTGCTTCGCCAATCTGCACGAAGGAGGTAAAACCTCAGGATTAGGTTTAACATAGGTCGGCTCAATGATTACCTCTTCTTTTCCGCCTTTTCATCAAGCTCCACATGATCATCGCTGCCTCGACCAATGTGTTATGTGAGATCTTCCACTTGTATGTCTCGCTGCCCCAGGCATGAAAACTTTCTCTCGCGCTTTTTCCCACTTCTCGTATACAAGATTCATTGGGCTAACTCGCTTACCTCTACTTGAGGAGGTAAATTTCCTTACTTCTTCTCAAGACGTGTTACGGCGACCACAATTGGGAAACTTGGTTCCCAAGGCTCGAGAGCTCCCTTGTCTCGACCTCAATTTCTGCTCTCTGTTGAGCCTTCACATTCTCTCATGCCATAGTATGCACAAGTTCGCCAACGATGGCCCACCGCTATGGTCACGCTGATTATTCCCTGCATCGTTGTTGCCGCCCCGCCTCCGCATCGTTGTTGTTGTCCCGCCTCGCCGGGTTGTTAGACCACCTAAAATTTTCGTGATTCCTCTATCCCGGTCAGATGTCCGGGAGTTTGGATCATATCTCCTCCGTCAGATTGCCCATTACCATTCTTACCCAATCGGATCGACTTCTTCTTCTTCTTCAAAAGGACGGGCATCGATCCGTGGATGTGTCACGGCCGCAAATTTGGCAAACTTTAGCTTTTTTTGCCCCGCCCCGTGTTGGTTCTCGAATTTGTCGAACAGTTGCAAAGTTTATCCAGCTTGGTCTCCACGGTTGAAGAAGTAGCGGCTTGCCTTGGAACTTCTCCTCCTTCATCCTCGCTTTCTTCGCCATCTCGCCCAATGCCTAAAGGCCTCACCGGAACTTTATTCATTATCGATCCTCCAAGTCGCATTCACCCAAATTTTCTCACTTGCCCTCAACCCGCCATGAAATATCGGATCATGGTCTGAATTTGATGTTGAGGAATTTCCGCACTGCTTAAACCTTCCCAAGAATCATAAAAGGTTTCCATGCCCATTTTGATGCCGCTTATTCTTTTCCTCATGTTCTCAATGCGGGCGGTGAAAGTACTTCTCGAGGAACTGTGCGCTTGTGCCCAAGTGGTCACACTTCCTGTGGCAAGGTGTAGAGCCATTCTCTCGCCCCATCATGCAGAGCGAGAATGATACTAATCTCACATACTCCCCAAGATTTTCATTGGCGGATAGTCCCACACACTATCTCAAGTCTTGTAATGTCTTTGTGATCCTCCCGGCATATCATCGCATCGTGGAGGATCCGACGAAGGAATGCTTCATCTCCCAGGGCTATTGATCGCGGGCAAAGTGATGCCCGCTGGCCTCGTGTTCGTTGTTGGGGAACACCATTTCTCTCAATGTTCGCTTACTTGCGGTTGTTCACCCATCGTATCGCCTCGGGTTCTCTTCTCGATTAGCTTCCTTGCGCCTTGTCGTGCCTCCGCATCGCCGCTCTCCTCCGCCTTGCGTGCTTTTCGATCTCGTGATCGCACTAAAGTCCTCCGCTCTTCCCGCAAGGTTAGGTCGTAGCATACAACAAAGAAAGCAATATAAACTCAAGAAATAGAGATACTACCGAATGCGCAACTCCCAAGAACGGCGCCAATTCGACACCCGTCGCTTAGCGCTCAAAATAAATTTATAACCTATTGCCCATCATGCACGTAGCCGATAAGTATAGGGTCGATCCCACGAGGAGTTGGTGTAGCAATCTCCGATGTCACGATGTCACTTAAAAGGAACGAGAGTAGTGTAATTATCTCGACCACTATAGGTAGACTAAAGTAACTCGAAAAAACTAAAAGGAATATCAAATAATAAGACGAGTCCGCTTGGGCAACAACTTGGAAGACGATTAACACTCGGGTCCTAGGTGCAAAGGTTTTCACCACATGACATGCATCAACCGTTATAAGAGACATACGTCAGGACCTCGCTTGTCACGCCACGCCCACGACGCACCCTCCAAGTCTATCCTTTCTGTAAAGAAGGCAAGGACACCCTATGCAAACTATCTAACCCGTAATGCCCACGCACGAGGACACCTCAAGACATGCAAGCCTACAGCAACAAGTATGATCTAGATGGACCCAGATCGCAAAGGTAGCTGCTAGGACTACTCCAACTCACCCACACCAACAGATTATTTGGGGCGCGGGACACCGACACCTTAATCCAATTATTACTTGCAACCTCCCTTAGCCACTATGTTATTTGCAACTAACACACCGAGTTTGGTTGCTATATATTGCCCAGACCTAGTGCTTGGGAACACACGCATGCATCGTAATGCCCTACTTAGACCTCTCGAGTTATATTAATGATGCTTCACTTAGTCATGCCCAAACCGTAATAAAGACTTAGCTGACATAAATTAAACAATCATGCAAAGCAGCTTAATCGAAACCATAATTAAACGGAAACAACTTACTATTACTTGAATGAAATAAACGGCGAGCCCAAAGTGTCACCGCAAAACATACGATAAAGTAAATAAAAGTGTTTGCCCGGGGACTTAATGTATGTGATGGTGATGGTGAACTGATGCTAAGAGTATGAGAGCGAGAGTCTGAACGAGGAAGAGACGCACAAGTCGCGCCTTCATCCATATATATAGGCCGAGAGAGGTCGACGATGGTGTCGGCCCACGGGCCGAGCAACTGGTAGGTTTCCTTGTTGATCGGGCGATCTTTCCTCGCCTGCATTTGATCCGGGACGATCTCCTCCGAATTTCAAAGATCCTTTCCTGATTTAGCGAGATTCACCATGATCTCGTGATCTTGCCCATCAACTCTCTCTCGACTCATCTTGCCCAACATCTCTCTTCTTCTTCTTCTGCCTGTAGCTTCTCTTCACTTGCGCTGCCTGCCACTATACTCCGTGATTGCCCATTTCGCCTCCGCCTTGCCCCTCAGACCAAAGTGTCCTCCCGCACACAAAACACAACAAGAAAGACACAAAAGACTCGATCTAGACCTAGACAAGACACGTAAAAAGCACAAACTTGGGCTTGTCACAAGATGCAGAGTGCTTTGAATACCGAACGCAGATTGGTAGTAGGTAGCTTATCGCCGTGGACATGTCCTATTTATAGGCGCCGCCTCATGGGAGCATGCTGGAGTCAACAACCGCATTGATGTCGGGTGTTACGGAGTTATATCCCACATTGAGTGCAGAGAGGTTACGCGACGATTTCTGGAGACAACGTGGGAGTTACATCCACGCTTCCGTAGAGCCATCATGCCGAACGCTACCGGCGCCACGATGAATCGACAACGCGACGTCCCGTGTTCATTAGATGTATCCGGACGCCTCTTCAAGCGCACAGCAGCCCAACGGATTGGGCTACACGAGTTGGGCCTCTGACAAACTCCATCTTTGGGCTCGATCAAACATTGATCCAAAATATACGGCACAGCCACGTAACTGTGCCCACAAAGTAAGCCCACGAACAGCCCAAAGAACAGCCCAAAGACCACCCAAAGACCAAGATCCAAAGACCAAGGACCACGGAACCGAAATCGAATCGAACCGAGTCGAGTCGGCCAAGGCAAGGGCACTGGGTCAAGGGCGACGACATACAGTGGGCTTTCCAAATTTCATATCTTGTGCACATAATTATACTAAGTGTTCAATGAACCACTTATATAGACAATTAATGAAGGTACATTAATCAATGCGAGATAAGGATTAATTAATCCATGCTTATCCCCTAAGCACATAACTCTATGTTTATGACCAACTTTGATCCACTATTTCTCACCACCAAAATCGGATTTGAGAATGTGAATACACCACGATCATCTACTCGAAACATAGATGATCCTATGCCGCTTAATTTCACAAAATTAAACGTTACGCCACTCAAAATCTTGGTCAAAATAGCTTCCTGAAAACTTGACCACATATATATATATATATATATGTATATATATATATATGCACGATTTTCAATAATCCCCACATGAGTGGAAATAGCCATATGCATGTATGCAGACACGCCGATCCTCAAGAGATGTTAAAATATTCGACAGTGGTTTATGGCCTCAACCTTCCATAGTTAGTACCATCGAGTACACAGCGGATTAGTGGACACGATGCTCAACTATTCCCCACAACGTGTACTTAGACAATGGTATTAACACTTTAACACCTCAACCTCATCCGTTCTCACGCTTGATTCTATTTTGGCCACGGATATCCACTTTGATTCATAAGTGTTTTGTTTGAAGCGGTCCCACTTCGCACTTACATAGGTGATTCTTTACCGAGTATCTCGACATACTCAACCTCCTCGAGGTATCTTAGGAATCATTAAGAGTCAACGACTCAACCTCACCACTAGGCAAGTTTTCCAACACTCGCTTGCTTTCTACTGAATGTACTAACTCGAGTGTTTACACACGAACTCCTATAGCTTAGTTCTCCCATCAATCAAGTTCTTGGGATCTCCACCATCATGGTTGGGTTACCACTATGATTGTTCTTAAGATGTGGATTTTAATCTCATTCCTCTAGCAACTTGATCATTTGATCCCTTGCTCAACCTTTGGTTAATCTGATCGCCAGATTATCTATCGACTTGACATAGTCAATCGATATAACCCCACTCGAGATCAAATATCTCACGGATTATGTCGCCAACGATATGTCGAGACTTACCATTATACAAACCACTTTTCGTCCTTCCAATAGCGCCATATCATAATGAATCATCACCGTGGCACGATTTAGACCAACATGGAATATCTTCCAAAATTACGGAGCCACTCGGCTTTCTCACCGCCTTTATCCAAAGCTATGAACTCTAATTCCATGGTGGATCGGGCTATACACGCCTATTTCGTGGATCTCCAAGAAACAAGACTTTCCCCAATCGTGAACACGCACTCCACTTGTAGAAAGTGAATCGCTCGTGTCGATATCCAATTGGCATCACAAGACCTTCAAGTACCGGGATATCTCGTGAAATGCGCCCATGATTTTGAGTATACTCAAGTACCTCAAAACTCTCACTAGAGCCTTCCAATGCTCCTTGCTCGATTGCTCGTAAACGACTCAATTTATTCACTACAAGAAGTTATGTCAGTCGGGTGCAATTTGTAAGATACATCAAACACCCGATGACCTTAGCATAATCTTCTTGCCCAACAAAGTTCACCCATGTTCTTACTCAAGTGAACATTGAGCTCTAATGGGATCTTAGCAGGCAAACTATCAAACGCGTTGAATTTCTTAAGCACTTTCTCGACGAGCGAGATTGTGTCAAGACAATTCCGTCTGATCTTCTTAAAATTTTGATTCCAAGAATCACATCAGCTAATCCCATGTCCTTCATGTCAAAATTTCTATTTAACATGTGCTTTGTGTCATTAATGACTTGAGTATTGCTACCCATGATCAACATGTCATCTACATACAAACATACTATAACATAACCATTATCAGTGTTCTTAACGTAGACACATTTGTCACACTCGTTGATTTTGAAACCATTTGCCAACATTACATTGTCAAATTTCATGCCATTGAACGACGCTATTTCAAACCATATAGAGGCTTCACGAGTTTGCATATCTCGCCTCTTTACTGTGTACTACAAACCCTTCAAAGTTGCTCTATATATACCTCATCCTCGAGGTCACCATTCAAAACGCAGTTTTAACATCCATTTGATGAATCTCAAGATTGTGCAAAGCAAAGAATTGCGAAGCACCCTAATAGACGTAATCCTCGCTATAGGTGAATAGGTATCAAAGAAATCGTATCCTCTCTTTGTTTAAACCCTTCGACAACCAAACGGGCCTTATATTTTCAATTGATCCATCTTCCTCAGATTTTATTTTAAGGATCCATTTGCATCCTAAGGGCTTACAACCTTCTCGCAAATCAACCAAGCACCCAAGTGTGATTTTGCAGAATGAAATCAATCTCACTTTGAATAGCCTCTCGCCAGAGCATCCCGTCTGATCGAGCGTAGGCTACTTTGATCGGAGTTAGTTCTTCGTCCAACATGAACGTAATATAGTCGTAACAAAAATCATTCGGCGCTCGACTTCATCGCCACGCCTCGCTTCTCGACCCTCCGATCGCACCTCGATCGCTATGCGATATCGGTTCTTCCTCCAAAGGTTTAGAACTCGAAGCTTCACCATCAGCTCTATTGCTAGAACTGACTTCACTTTTATCTTTGTCTTTACAGGGATAAATACTTTCAAAGAATATAGCATTCCTTGATTCAATCGTCGTCCCCACAACATATCCGGTGACTGACCATGGATCGAAAATGATAGGCGTTATTGCTCAAAGGCATACCCAATAAAGATACAATCGACTGTTTTAGGTTCAATTGTAACTTGTTTGGGAAGAGGCACCTCAACCTTCACCAAACACCCCCACACTTTGATATATTTGTACGATGGTTTTCTTCCTTTCCACAACTTGTAAGGAGTGACATCCTTACCCTTGAGTGGAATCTTGTTCAGTATGTAGTTAGTCACAAAACATCTTCCCCTACAAGTTCTGGGGCAACCCCGAACTAATCAACAAAGCATTCATCATCTCCTTAAGTGTTTGATTTTACGCTCAAAGAACACCATTAGACCGAGGTGAATAGAGTGTCGTTTGATGTATTATACCACTTTCGCAGCATAATACCTCAAACGGAGCTACATATTCTCCCCTATCACTCAATAGTCTTAATTCGACAACTTAGTTGATTCTCGGCTGCTCTTGAAGTTTTTAAAAGCTTCAATAGCCTCGCCTTTACTTCTTAGAAGGTAAAGATAACAATATCTTGTATACCATCAATAAACGTGATGAAGTACTTTTACCACCTCTAGTCCAGAAATTTTAAATCACACACATCAAGTGAATAAGTTCTAGAGGCTTAGTGCTTCGTTCTCACCGAATGAAACGGTAACTTAGCTATTTTGGCTTCCACACAAACCTCACATTTCGCTTGTGTATTAACTTCATTTAACTTTAGTAAATCTAAATTTACTAATCTTTTATCGCATTTAGATTAACATGTCCTAATCTACAATACCATAAATCGAGCACCCAAATAAGTAAGATAAGTAGATGCATTTTCATTCATCATAATTTTGGGTACACTGCGACAACCATTACATTTAATTTGAAAACCCCAAGAAGATAACCCTACCAAGGAACTTCCCAAACTTAGTCAAGACAAACTTGTCCGACTCAAAAACTAGTCTAAACCCTTGTTAACTAGAATTGAGCCCGACACTAAATTCTTACGAATGTCCGGACATGCAAAGATATCCTTCATGTGATCTCAATGTCGGACGACATCTTAAGCACCACATCACCAACTCCAAAGAACCTCGACGACTTGGTTCCCCATGTTGAGCTTCCTCACCTCAACAGTGCTTGTAGGTGAGAAACGCATCTTTTCGGCGCAGACGCGCGCGGTTGCGCCAGTTGTCGATGAACCATCCACCTCGATTCTCGACGTGGTCGACTTCTTCGTCACCACAAAGCCAAGCCATCCTTGTCCCATTTGTCAAGTCCTTCTCGACAACATTGGCAACTTGCTTAGACCTGAAGTCTCTCTACCGGGGTAGCTTCAATAATGTAGCGACGACAAAGCCGTCCGAAACAGTGTGCCCTTCGGCTTGAACCTCGTGTATAATGAGTTGAAACTCTTGCACTGGGTCTATGATCGGTCGAGAATCGACCATCTTGTAGTCCAAATATTCGCTACAATTAACTTCTTTGTACCGCATCATCACTACGGTATTTCTTTTCTAACGCATCCCACATACATTTGGATGTCGTTACAATAGCATAAACACTATACAAGCTATCTTCTAAACTACCAAGTTAAAATTTTTACAAAGATAGTCGCCAAGACGCCATTGTCATATGTCGCTTTGGACGTGAAAGTCCATTACCAAATTTCCTAACAATGGGCTCATCTTCCACTAAGAAGTTGGCGAAGTCCAACGTCGTGAGGTAGAATAACATCTTCTCAGAGCCATCTCTCAAGTCGGATCCTCCAAATTTCGGTGGATTCTCGGTGGCGGCATCATCCTCATGCGGTATGAACAGCGCCGAGATCGATCCATAACTGATCCACCAACACCACTGGAGTGTCTTGGAACATGGAACTCGAATGAGAACCACCAAGTTAGATCTCATGGATCCAACAATGACCCAATCGAAAAGTGCGCTGTCGAACCACCGGAACCACTAAAGTGGAACTAATTGTTGAACCACTAAAAGTGGAACCAACAATGACCCAAAGGATCCAATGGTTGACCCTCAAGGCATCAAACCAAACATGGCAGTAGCCATTGTGCCGTAATGGCGAGAAGCAGAGGCGACGGCGGCGGAGGAGGCGGCGGTAAGCAGAGTCGGTGGTGAACAATGACATCTCCAAGCAAAGGTTTAAGTTTCAAAGTTTTAAGTTAATTAAAAGTCTCAACTCCTTCGTGGCAAGTATTATCTCGCCTTGCGATTGTTGGAAAAATGTACAAAATAGTACGTAACTTGTTCAAGGACACAACTTAAAATGTAAAATGTAGAAGGAGATCAAACTAACAATGAACTAAACAGATTGTAAAACAAATGAAACAAAAATCGTAGAATGATGCCGAGTCGAGGAGGCCTCTTTCCGCAAGACGAGATACGCCCAAGAGTTTCCTTGCTCGCGCGACGTCCCCAAAGATAAAACGGCAAATGGCCTCGTGGGTGGCAAAGACCGCACCAACGAGTCTCCGACGAACCGGATCGAGGCGGGATGTAGCTTGACACGAACTATGTATCCAGAGAGTGCTTTGGAATGCTGGAATGCAGATTGGCGGTGGTAGCTTATGTTTGGAAGACATGTCCTATTTATAGGCGCCGCCCCCTCACGGGAGTATGTTGAGTCAACACCGCATTGATGTCGGGTGTTACGGGTTATGTCCCCATTGAGTGCGTAGGGTTACGCTCTGTTTCTAGAGACAACATGTGAGTTACATCCACGTTTTAGCAGAGCCATCATGTCGGAACGTTACGCATAGCCTGACGAATCGACAACGCGCGGCCCGTGTTTATTGGACATATCCGGACGCCTCTTCAAGTGCACAACAGCCCAACGGATTGGGCTACATGAGTTGGGCCTCGACCAACTTCATCTTTGGGCTCGATCAAACATTAATCCAAAATATACGAGCAATGGGCCATGTAACTGTGCTCACAAAGCAAGCCCACGAACAGTATAAAGAACAGCCCAAAGACTAATTGCCAAGATCTAAGGACCAAGGACCACGGACCACGGAACCGAACTGTAACCGAGCCGGAGCTGAGCCGGGCGCAGCAGCGCAGGCTGGCACGAGCACGGCGTGGGCACGGGCGCAGGGGCGACGACGGCGGCATACGTGGGCTTTCTTTCCCCATCACTTGTGCACATAATTATACTAAGTGTTCAATGAACCACTTATATAGACAATTAATGAAGGTACATTAATCAATGTGGGATAAAGATTAATTAATCCATGCTTATCCCCTTAAGCACATAACTTCATGTTTAAGTGACCAACTTTGATCCACTATTTCTCACTCACCGGAAATCGGATTTGAGAATGTAAATACACCACAATCATCTATTCGAAACATAGATCAATCCTATGCCGTTTAATCTCACAAAATTAAACGTTACGCCTCAAAATCTTGATCAAAGTAGCTTCCTGAAAACTTGACCACATATAATATATATATATATGCACGATTTCCAACAATATATACCGTTATATCAATAAATATCAGTACACCAAATATACCGGTACCGTGTTATATACCTTGTTATATCAATAGTGGTGGGTCGTGGATGGAAAAAAGTATAAATAAGGATGTTGGTGAGGAATAAGAAGTAAAAAGTATTTTGTGAGATAGTTTTCATGAACCTAATAAGAAGAAGTTTGAAGGACGTACCAAAAAACAAATCTAGGAAGAAAATTTAGAGAGAGATGAAGTATATTTTATAATAAAAATTGTTAGTACATAATAATTACATGATCTACTAAAAAAATAATTAAATAATCTACTAAATTATGTCTAAAATTAAAATATCAATATAGTAAATTATAAAGGAACTAAACTTAATTTATCAAAATGTATATACCTCATGTGTGAAAAATGTTACACTTCATACCCATTTTATTATTCTAATATATTTTAAGTCAATTATCACATCTCTAGTTTCGATTGAAAATGTTTTTGTTGGATAAGTATGCAAGGAAACAACATAAATCATATAAGATCAAGATAGTTGATTGTTCAAAATAATATATATGATTTCACCGTGAAATCGATATGTTATTGTGAAATCGATATGTTATTTTCACCATCCTATAGGAATCCCACCGGACTTTATTCTAATTAATGTATTAGTTATTTAATATATCTCCTAAATCTAGATGGATATTATCTGATATTATTAGATATCAAGAGATAATTATTCTAGATATGAATTATCTTTAGGAAAGAAGATAATTATTGTATTTATTAAATGTGCCAAAGTCTTATCACAATAGGATTTTAGAGAAAACATTATAAATACAAGATGGGAAAAAATCAGATCATTCCATTTCAAAACACTATGATTTTTGAAATCACTATTCACTAGTGCAGGGACGAAAATTTTTCAGTGTTCATAGATTACTCTCACTTAGGGATGGCATCGGTCAGGGCGGGCACGGATAGTGCCGAACCACTCCGCACTGCCGAAAATGATCCCGCCGTGACCCGCCTGCGTGACCGCGACGGGTAGGATATTCCCACCATACCACGACCGTGGTACCCGGGTTGGCGGATACCCACGAACCTCGCCACCCGACGGGTATCCGCCACCGCGGACTACCCATGAACCTTCACCATGACCACCCACGACCCGCGAAACCAAGCATTTCAAAAAACACGAAAATATCACTAACAAATTCATAAATCATAAAGTTCAAATCCACAATTCCACATTCAAATCCATAAAGTTCAAATCCACAAATCAATAACACAATGAAAATTCAAAATTAGGAAATTAATTAATTAATAAAATAAGTTATTAGATGAGAGAGTTTCACGGGTTCGTGGGTAATTCGCGGGTACAATTCACGGGTACATGGGTTTCACGGGTACGGGTAATGCCAAACCATTTTCGTACTCGCGAACTAAACGGGTATTAGTTTTAAACCACGAACATACTCACGGCTACGAAATGCCTACCAAACCCACGAATAATCGGGCGGATATCCACGGGTTTCGGGTATCCGCGGGTCGATTGCCATCCGTACTCTCACTCAGTATTGGAGAGCAGATATTCGGGGATATAGTATAAAAGATCAAAGCTTGAGTCTTCCATTGATTTACTGTGTCATAAATTCGCAGGTAAACACGAGAAAATTCATCTATGTTGCAATAAATTATATAGGAGCATGCTATGAATATAATCATTATATAGTGAAATAAATATCTAAGATAGATCCTCGAGAATATGGTAAACTCATATTTCTCATCATGCAATTCCTCTACCCAATAATGATATAGTTTGTCTATATGTATATTTTGTTTTTTGAAGGTTGATGATATTTACAAGAAGATCTATATTGCATCGTAGTCTAGACTTGACTGTGAAAATTAGTATTTCAATAAATTGAAAATGAAGTTTTCGAACAAATAGTGGGAGATTTAACTATCTTGTGTCAGCAGCTATTTAATGAGAATAGTTTACCACTAGAAGAATGTGGGAAGCTATTGGTAATAGATCTATAGAACTTTGTCCTTCTTCTTGTGATTAGCCTTGCACCAGAGTTGTCTAATATGGATAAATACTATACATATCAATTTATCATAAATAATATATGTGGATTCATCACGTCTATCATATCTAGCGTAAGGATGTCAGATCAATAAGATAATCGGAGGTAATAGACCTATGAAACTGGACCCAAAGCCCATATCTGTAAGCTCAGGAAACAGTTCCAGCCAACAAAATGACATCGCATGTGTTAATATGTGACAATCAAGAGGACTCATGTTTTCGGATAGGAACTGACTCTTTTAGATCTCAAGTAAAACGGCACAGGTCTCGGAAGATCTGAACATATCATATTTCTTAGAGGATTCAGATCACCCCACCTGATACCATCTCCACACCTCTAAATACCCTCACCATGGAAGAGTCGGGTACCTAATCTTAAACCAATCAATAAGCATTAAGCACGATACATTACTGATTTGAGCATCAAAGTGTCTACCCGAAAGCCATCTCAGGCTCTCTTTTACAGTTGTCTTGATCCATACGCCGTCCGACGATCTAACACGATATTCTCGTTTCTCGCTCATAGTCATCATTCCATCATTACCACAAGTTACGTCTATTTTTATATTTATCTATCAATATCAATGTGATTCTGGACACTCCAATCTGGGATAAGTGATTTTTATTGGGAGTTGTTAATGGAATCTCAAAAACACATTTATAACAGTAGACTCTTGTTTTGTGAATCTTGAAGTCGTCCCAGACAATAAGGAAACACCAGAATATGGCTCATGCTACGAACCTGTCAGGGACTCAGGATTGTGTTAGGGTGTCTTTCTTCCGTTTTAGAGATATGCCATGTCTATCAAGCAAGTCTCCAATGATCAAACAGATAAAAATGTAAATGCATCGTGGGAGGTGCATTTTGTATTGCTAAAACATTTTTAATCATGTTATGATAACATCGTATTAGAGCCGGAATGGCATAACTAAATTATCGATATACCAATTTTGGTATGGTATATTGAAAAATCAATACAAAATCGGTACAAAAAATTTTGATGCTGCATTTTTCGGTATGCCGAACGGTTCAATGCAATATCCTTATGAAAATTTTCATACTACAATTTTCGATATGATATATGGTATGGCAAAAAAAATTCTGTATACCGTAATTATAATTAAACTTCATAAAAAAAATCAATTTGATCGAATGTGGATGCGGGATGTGGAGAGAAGTGAACATTTCTTATAAAATGAAAATAATTTGGGATTCATCGTAATATTTACCTTGTATATATAGGGATGGATTAGAAACCAATATTTAGTTATAAATCTTGATTAAATGGATAGTCTGAACGCAAAATAATATCTCTTTATATATTATTATAATCAGTGGCGGAGCCAGGAAATTTTTCCTGGGGGGCCCAATTAATAATAATTTTAAAAATAATAAAATAAAATTTTGAAATAAAATAATATAATGAGTTTATTATATTCCTTTTAGAAATTTGATTGATAATATTAATTCACATATAAAACTTTATTATTTACAAATATCTTTTATTTTATTAATATAAAATAAATTATAGAAAAAAAAGAAATAACATTTTATCGACATAAAACAAATTATAGAAAAAGAAAATGAAAGAAAGATAAAGGAAAATAAGTATAGGAAAAGAAAAGAAAAATATGTAGCTAAGAGTATCAAACCAAGATCTCCTAAATGAGAGATGAAAATCATAATCTGTTAGATTACAATAGATTTAGTTATTAAATGTTAAATATTTATAGAGAGAGCACACATATTTAGCTAAGAGTTAATTCACATATATAGTATTATTATTCACATACAATTTTATTTTATCAATATAAAATAAATTATATAAGAAAGGAAAAAAGAAAAAAAGATCCCAAAATAAAGAGAAGAAATAGAATAGAGAGGGAAAAAAAAGCACAAACTAAAAAGAAGAAACATAAGAGGAAAAAAAAAGGAAAAAAAGAAAGAGAGGAAAAAGGAAAAGGAAGTGAAAGAGAAACGCAAAACAAAAAAAAAGAAAGAAGAAATAAAAAAAAGGAAAGGGGCGGTTCGGGTTCAACTCAGCCTTCGTGATCTTCTTCAAGATCCTATCCGTCAGACTATACTAAGTCTTTTGAAAATATCTTACATATCAAATATATAGTGTAATTTTTCAAAAAGTTGGAGCCTCCAGCTCTAACGCATCCGCTAACGATTATAATAACGTTTCTATTTAATAATGTTTATTTATATTATATAATAATATCTTTTTATGATTACTGTAAACCATAAATAAATGAACAGTGTTGATTAGTTTTTAATTAATAAAATAATTAGTGGTTTTATTGAAATCGCTACATATATATATATATATATATATATATGTTTGTGCGTGTTACGTGGATAGTATGAGGTTAGCAAAGTGTAATCCTGCAAGTACGCAAGACATTTTTAATCAGTATTTTTTATTAGGGAGTTGGTTAGATATATCGCCTAATTCTCATTATTCTTGTGTCCAGCAAAGCCCCTCAATGCCTAAGATTTTTTTCCCCTTAAAAAGAACCATAACGGTAGTGCACTCTATGAATATATTTTTAATTGTTTATAAGGATTTTGGAAATAATGTTTTTTTATATGGTTGGTGTAAGAAAGTAGAAATACAGTTCTTGGTGCAGTAAACATAATTGTAAAGACAAAAATTTATCATAGAAAATAACACAAAAATACTGAAGCATAATCTATTAATGAGGAAGAATCATGCGAAAATGCCTCACTCTTTGCCTTTTTTTAAATGTATGTGCAAGTGTTTGATGCTTCAGATATACTAAACTCTCATGCTACGTCGTTTTTCGACAAGAACAAGAATATTTTTTGTCTGTACTATAATAAGATCAAGATCTCATAAAGGGACTGGGCAATTCAAAACTTCAGATGCAAATTTTTCAGAGACTAATGCATGTGATAGGATATGGCCAACCTCTCGCGCCCAACAAAGAGGAAGGCCCAACAAATAGGATATGGCTCGATCTCTCAGGCCCCAAACGAGCTCACCAAATTAATGTTGCTCTACTTCTACATAATTTAAACGACGATTCCTAAACCCTAATTATGGGTAACGGTAATGAGGTAACGGTAGAATCATGGGTAATAATGGTGGAGATCATGGTCGATTATGGAGAGTTATGGTCCGCCAATCAAGGGGTTCGTGGGACATGATTTACGCTTGTGTATAAATAGGAGTTAGATTGAAGGTAAAGGGTTAAGAAATTCATCGAATACTAGAGCTTTTAGAGAGATACTTGTCAGAATCAAATTATAGTAAACATCTTGAGGATCATCTCCTCCGTGGACGAGATCTCATTCTTGATCGAACCACGTAAAAATCTCTTGTGTTCTTTATCGCTTTTATAAATCTCGTATACTAGATTTATCATTGGCGCCCGCGTCGTGGGAAGCTCTTGACAAAAAGTCGTGTTTTCTACAATTTAATGGCGAGGACACGCAAATGCTAGATCATGGCGATGTCGGTAATAACCGCAGCAGAGGATGATCGGTGGTCACACAACGCCGAGGAAAGGGAATTATGGATGCCACCACACACACCGATGGTCACATGGAAAATGTTTCCATACACCCGTCAGATCGCCACCACAAGAGGAAGACATCGACCTCGCACGGTGAATGGAGGTTCACCGCCCCCACGAGGACCTCGGGCGCAAAGTCCAATTCCTCAACGTTAACCTCAATCAATTCCGTAGTTTCCTCAACCGTAGGACAATGGAGCGGCCCCTCAAGAGTGCCCGGTGGTGGTTACAGCAATCAAGGTCGCTACCTCTCCGAAACAATCAACGCTCATCACGACATAATGATCGCCCGATACTAGGTTCATTCGTCCTCATACCTCCGCGAGTCGCTCTCCACCGACGGATACCTATGAAAATGGACGGAGAAGGAGGAAAGACGGTCGAACTCCCCACGAAGAGACGACGACGCCGTTATCGATCTCCCACTCCCGAGAGGATGGTAACGAACTCCCGGATTCGACCGACACGGACGAATTATCTCTCCTTTTCAAGGAGATTTTGATACACCGCCACAATGATACCGGCTCGAATATTGCCGCATACGATGGCCTCGAGATCCTTCTCGACTTCCTATTTGCCTATACCACCAATATGGCAAACCAAGGATGGAAGATTTATATGTGTAAGGTCTTTCCCGAGGTGCTAATCTCCAACGCCGACGCTGGTTCACCTCGCTCGCCGTAACAACATCCATTGCTTCAAAGACCTCATGGATCGCCTCAAATGGCGTTTTACCGTAAGATGTCGCCAACAACCTTCGTCCGATCTGCTTATAATCCGCCAAGGACGGGACGAAACAATGTCGAATTTCGCCTCAGATTCATCATGGAATCCCTTAAAATAGATGAGAGTAACGATCTCTACATCATCAACGCATTCAAGAACGGGATCCGACCGGAGCTCAATAGCGAGATCACCCGTGAATGTACCAAAGACAGCTAGTCGCCTTTGGACCCTAGTCGACAACTTTGTCAAAGGGGACGAGTCGGATCGGAAGAGAGAGATCCGGACGAGCAGCGATCGAGAGAAGAAAGCCGAGGATAGGGTCCGAGGTGCCGAACGCCGGCGCGCTTGAAAGAATAAAGAAGGGACCAGAGAATCAAGGTGGGACCTCGACCAAACCTCAGAATAACGGTCGCCTTTATTTAAATCCGTATGGAAATATTTGAGCTTCACATCGAGCTTTTCCCAAAACCTCCTCCTATGAAAGGAGGATCCAAAAAGTTAACGGAAAGTATTGTGACTACCACCAAGGGTACGGTCATGATACGTAAGATTGCAAACTGGGCTCACAGATTGACGAGCTTGTGAAGGAAATACCAAGAAATACACCGCCGACTGCTACCGAGTAATAAAAAGCGCAGAGGAAAAATGGAGGTGGTAACAATCTGGACCGACCTCAACGACCCCGACCGAAGATGACGAGGACGAAGGTCCCAATGCAATTGAGCAGTGTTTACGCTATAACTGGTCGTTAGCCATGCGGCGAGGTCGTCCGCTAGAAATGAAGCTCTGAGACCGAATTTCAAGAGCGAAAAATAAGCGGCTCGAGATGGAGAAACATCGTGTTCTCCAAAGACGACCAAGACCTAAGATCATGCCCCACTAGATGCCATTACAATACAAGCCGGTGGGAAACAAGAATGTACATCGGGTCTACATCGACATCGGAGTCCGTTAGCATCATATTCCGAGTGCTGGATAAACTTGATGTTGAGGAATTAGGTACACCCCGACCTTCCCAGCTATGGAGCTTACACAAGAGGCGGTTCAACCCGGGTGTCATTACCTTCCTACATCAGAGGGCGCCCCTGTGTCGGGTCACTAAAGCCATTCAATTTTTTGGTCCGAGCTCCTCTCCATATAACATTATCCCGGGAAGAGATCGGGTCAGATGCAACTAGAGCCGCTCCGTGTACCACCTCACCATTAAGATACCCACCCCGTGGGAGTGTTAAGCATCTGTGGTGACCAAACGCAGCCTAAAGAATGCCTACGAGTCTCAACCTGTGACGTGGCCTCGCCTCGTGCCCAGCAATTACGAGACCCTCCGTTGCCACCCTGGACGACTCGATCGAGAATCTTCACCATACGACTACGATCCTTCCAAAGTTGTCAAGGTTGGTACCCAAGGTTCACCAAGATTCGCCAACAGTCATGCAGCTTCTAAGGGAATATAGGATGTATTTGCATGGTCTCCATCGATATGACTGGGTCTCGCCCGAGCTCATAACTCATCGCCTTAACATTAATCCGCCACTAAACCAGCCGCGCGAAGAAAAGAAGTTTTGCTTGCGAGCGGCCAGTCATAAGAGATGAGGTAACCCAACTCGTGAGGCTAAAACTTTACGAGGTTAAATACCCAACTCGATGGCTAATCCCGTTGTAGTTCGAAGCCGTGAGCGGACGGCGATGTGTGTCGACTATACCGACCTCAATAAACATTGCCCAAAGATCATACCTCTCTCCCGACATCGACAAGAAGGTGGAAGCATTGGTCGGGCATGAGGTATTCGGCTTCTGGATTTATACAAGGATACCACCAAGTCTTGATGAGCCCTAAGACGCCCAAAACAAATGCTCATTCATCGACTTGATTGTCTTTGCTACACGAAGATGCCTTCGGTCTAAAAACGCTGAGCTACCTACCAAAGAATGGTGGATGCGATCTTCAAAGATCACATAGGAGAAATTGTTGAGGTCTATGTCGATGATATAGTAGTCAAAAGCAAAAAGTCGAGAGTCGACTCGAAACTATTCTTCGCCTCCTCAGTCGGCCAACCTCAAGCTTAATCCCTGTGCACATTTGTGGTGAGGACGGTAAATTGGGTGTCTGGGTTTCTCAAGAAGGACTGAAAGCCAATCCTACCAAGGTGAAAACGTGCTCGACATGCGGATCCCAAAACCATCCGTGAAATACACAAACTCACCTGGATGCCTGGCCGCCTCAAGAGGTTCTCTCCCGAGCCGAGAAGCAGCCCTTCTTTAAAATCTTGAGGAGGGCCCTGACTTGGCGGGCGGGAAGAGCACCACCGCATTCACACAACCGGCGAGGAGTACCTCGACCGCCCACCTCGACCGCCCCAAAAAGAGGCGAACCTCTCCTCAGATTGGCGGCCTCGGACGAGGCAATCAGTCTGCGGCATCGTGCGGACGAGGTCGGACGGCAGCCTTCCTATCTACTTCATCACCGAGCACTCAAGGGACCGAGACAAGGTACGCCTGCCCTGAAAAAGGTAGCACTGCATCGTGAATGCTAGCGACGGCTCCGACCCTACTTTCAGGCTCACTCCATCCAGGTATTGACCGACCTACCCCTGAGGCAAGTCTTGTCAAAACCTGAGTCATCTGGACGAATAGCCAAGTGGGCCCTGGAGCTTGGCGAGCACGATATCTCGTACTCCCCCAGACCGACCATAAAAGGCAAGCTCACCGATTTCTCGGTAGCCAAGTTCATCGAGCTCGGTCTAACCACTAAGATTAGCTCCTCCAACACCTCCACCTCGGTCATCCCAACCCCTCGCACGGAGGAATCGACCTCATCCACCGTGATGGTTCTTTGGCAGATGTGCGTGATCGGAGCCTCGCAAAACGGGCAACAAGGTGCATCCTCCTCCTCGGCCCAGATAAGCAAGAAGTGACATACGCCCTGCGGTTTACTTTCCCAACCACCAACAACGTGGAATACGAAGCATTGATCTCGGACTCGCCTAGCAAAAGAATTGAAAGTGGACAAAATCCAGATATTTGGAGATTCCTGTGTTGTGGTAAACCGTGTTTTAGGCACATACGAGGCTAAAGAGGATCGAATGAAGCAATACCTGAGAAGGCAAAGAGATGTCGACTTCATTCAAATACTTCAAGATAATCAAATTCCACGAGGGAAAATACCGAGCCGACATCCTCGCAAGTTAGTCATGGCGTCGTCAACAAGTCCACCAAAGGAGGAGGTTCATTCCGTAAGCATCGCGAGTCCCACGTCGGCATCATCACCGAGATAGAGCCGACTGGATGTCTCCCAAGGCCTACACCGAACACGGCCACCTTCGATCGGCTCAAGCCAAAAGATGATGGCAAGATCCCGTATATCTCATGCACGAGCGCACTTCACCTAAGTCTTACCTTCAACCCTCTCGAGATGCCCCGCCGGAAGGCCGATTACGTGCTCAATGAAATTCACCGAGGTCTTGTGGAAGCCACATCGGGTCGCGAGCTCTCTCAAAGAAGACGCCGAGGTCGGGATATTACCGCCCACCCTTGTACAAGATTCGCCGAGCTCACAAAAGTGCCCGGTGCCGATTCACTCCACGGCCAAAAGCCGCCTCTGCATCGATCTATGTACCGCAGAGTCCATGGCCTTTCATGCGGTGGGGATCGATATTGTTGGTCCGCTCGACCGAGCACCGTGTCACCGATACTTAGTCGTAGCCATAGACTACTTCACAAACGGGTCGAGGCCGAGCCACCGCCGAGCCTCACGAGCGGGAGGATCGCACTGCGTGTGGAAAATATAGTCCGCCGCCCGCATACCGCATTCGGTCTCGACAACGGCACCCACCGTTGACAAAACTTCAAGGAGTGGTGCGAAGAGCTTCAGATCGATCAACGCTTCACCGGGTGCACACCGCAAACGAATGGCTGCATCGAGGTGACGAACCGCACGATCGCATAAGGATTGAAGAAGAGGTGGACCGAGCTAAAGCGATCGGGCTGAAAATCTCCTCAAGTCCTCTCGGTCCCACAGACCACACTTTCGGACGTCGCACGGAAACCCTTTCACCGGGTCTATGGTACCGAGGCCATCATACCACCGAGATCGGCGCGCCAAGTCCACGCACTCTTCACTTGATCGTGCCGAAACGAGGAAGACTTATGAGCAAACCTCGACGCCTCAAGAGAAGCTAGCCACCTTCATAAACGAAGCCAAGTATAAAGCCCTGTGTCGCACGGTGATTACAACAAAAGGGTCAAACTTCAGATTCCAAGTAGGCGACCTCGCCCCACGCAATAATGAAGCCGAGAGTGAGGGTCTTCACAAGTTGATCCAACATGGGAAGGCCCATACCGTGTTCACGAGAACCTCGTAAGGGGCTTACAATCTATCTCACTTATCCGGTGCGCTTATCCCCTAACTGCATATTTCTCATTTAAGGAGGTACTTTACATAGTTTTGATTTCGGATCGACCATATTAGTCTCCTTACTTGCCTTGTCAAGTGCGTGTGTTGAATAAAATATTTATTTTTCCAATGAATATCTCATTTCACTTCGCTTATTTCATATGCGAACATCTATTCGATATAACGATTTAACCTTCACGAGGGGCGCCTCACGAAGATAAAAACCCACTAAGTAGTGGTACTCACTAAGCGCCCGCACTCGTGAGATTACTCATCAATTGAACGTCTCAAGGCAACGCACATGCACTACTCACTAGTTTGAAAGTCTACATGCATACATACAGATTACTCATTGTTGAAAAATCTACATGTATAAGACATCCAATATCGATCTCACCAAATTATGGCAAAGTATACAAGATACATACATTTACGACCAAACGAAGTCCTAAGCTATGTTTATACCTCTCAAGAGGAAAACGTACACTTCAAAACGAGTCTAAAATACATGTATACCTACATACAAAGACCTACACTATGTACGCTCATTCGGATTTTCTGCCCACCGCCGAGACTCACCGTCCGAGATAATTTTGAACGAAGTCCCTGTGTCACGATGGATACCGATAAACTCTGTGCCTTCCACCCAATCCACGAGGTGGCCCCACCGGCCTGTTAGGTAGTAGTTCGACTCGGCACCGGGAATTCAATCCCGCACCCGAGGCCACATCTGACCCGTGAGCCCGACGCCTGGACCGTGACTATGCCCTTGTCCCCCAGCTCTAGCTCTTCCACGCCGATTAGCGACCGCGTGTCCTCTCCTCCGAACCGCCGAGCCGCCCTCTATACGCCCGCTGCCGATGGACCCATTTGACGGAGCACTTCGGCGTGATCAGCAGAGCCTCCTCTTCGTGCTCTTCAATTATGGGATCGGTGTTGCCATCAGATGCGCGCGGGCGGGGCATGCGTCGCTTATGACGATCTCATACATCCGCATGTATTTCGTGACGTAGTCGAGGCGCCTCTAAAATTCTTGCTATTGGGACCTCCTCATCCTCAATACCATGCCTCCGCCAACAAGCTCGAACTCGATCGTCGGCTTCAGATATAGTCGCCCCCATCCGGCGGATGACCTTTTCGCACTCTTCATGCTCTTCCGAGATCCGAGCCGCCTGCATTGTCGCCTCAAGCTGCTCGCAGATGCATCGACCGTCCGTGGATCACATCTGCAGATAAATCACCCCGACTTGAGATGTGTAATCCTTGACTTTAACACCTCATTTTCAGCAAGGAGGCGGGCCACCGAGGTCGATTCATGCAACTTTTGTTTCGGTTCGCCGACGATGCCGAGCCGACGTCCATGCCGGCTAACACCGAGCCATTTCGGCGGACCGACTCTCCAATGTGCCACCTCTTCGTCCTTCTCGCTAGAGCACCTCGGACTTCTTTCGCTTTGTTAGCGCTCATGATCCATCCAAGTATTGAGGTGAAGAACGCTAGAAATAAAACAATGATGTGGCATTTTAAAAAAAAGAGATATGTCTATTATTATTCAAAATGGAAGTTTGTACAACACCGGTCCTATCGATCCCGCTAATCATCCTATTACAATGGGTCCACCGACCTCAGCTCATTAGTCGATTGCCGACCCTCCGACCTCCTCGCTGGTCTCGCCGCTTCCGCCGGTTGCCGATCCGTGGAAGGGACGTCCGAGCTTGACCTCGCCGCCTGTTTGGTCCTCAACTCAAAGCAAGGAAGGCTTCAAGCTCCACGCCTTCATCTTCCTTGACTGAGTTACGGCCTCCGCCGTCGCGAGGCGAAAGACGCCAAGGCATCCACCACGGAAAGCGAGGTCGCCCGGCGATTATGCGAGCTGCACTCTTGATACCTCGGTGGTCGACCTCAACCCAACCGTGTTGGGCCTTGTCAAATCTGGTCTCTCGCCGCCAACTTCTCTAGGTGAGCATGATCACCGCGGCCTCATCACGCCAGCCTGTGTCTGAGACGAAAGAGGAAAACTCTCCGACTGATAAGCTCACGGGCGAAGGCCCTCAAGATAGGCCTCGCCTCACCAACAGTGCGCTGACCGCTGCCAGCCTCCTCTCGGCCTCGGCAGCCTCCTCTTGGCGCCTCCACTGCACGGGCCACCTGCAGGCCGGTCCTTCTTCGAGGCGCCTCGCCGCCATCTTGCCACTTGCACTTGCCTTCACTGCAAGTTCGACGTCCACCCCCGAAGATCCAAGCGGATTCACCACGGCTCTCGCCCGTCTGCAGTGGCTAGCCTTTCTCCATGGCCTCAGATTGCGGGCGCCATCAACGATAAGCCCGGCCATGCGGTGCATCTCACCCGCCATCGAGGCCGCATCCTGAATGTGGAACAATTAGCAACAAGTAACAACAAACTTACAAGGAGAAGAGTGCGGTGTATACCTTTGGGAAGGATACAGAAGTGCTGGAGGCCGGCACCTCGGGCTGAGGCCGACCATGGACCTCGATCTCCAACGTCGGGCCCGGTCGTCTCGAGGTCCGCCACTGTGTCTTCGTATGCCCACCACCACGGGTCAGGGTGGACTCGCCTGCCTCGCCTTTTTCCTTGCGGGCTCCTTCGCTCGTAGGCGGTAGCGGTGAGATCGGCACATCGACTTCTCTCGTCGGGTCAACCTTCACCGCATTCAACATGGAATTTCATTAGCACAAAAAATCAAACGAGGGAAATAAAGATAAGAATGTTACCTCACCCAAATCGGACCGACATCGGAACTCGACCTATGGACACTCATTGAAAGATCGCTCAAGTCATCCTCAAGATAGTCGATCGACAGATCTCACCCATATCGCTCAACAGCTTCTCCATAGGGCCTGTGGGATTAATTTTCACGCCCTTTATCGACCCGAGGCCCCACTGCACCTCTGATACCCTCACCAAGCAAAGAAGTATCTATTTTGCCAATGGGATACCTTCGACGGAAGCAATTTTAAACTTCAAAGCGAGGTGTGATGTAATATACTCCACTTATGACTTGATGCTAAAAACGCATCAAGACTTCGAAAGAGAACCCTCACCTATACTATAACAGCCAACCCTAGCCCCACCACGACCTAATAGAATTGGAGGTCACCGGCATATAGGGATCCAAAATACTCCGAAAGCTAAGGAAATGGGGGCAAAGGAAATCTAAGCCCAATATTGCTATCTACAAAATGGTGATGAATCCTCCGGATGGGCCATCGCCTATCGTTGGGTTTTGCAAGCACAACCATACATCCTCCAGATGTGGTATTTCTCCACCACCACGAAGCTCCTCCATTGTCAAGGTTGATCTCGCCCCACCAATCTTGAGGCCATCCCATACCGACGACATCGGTGAAACCCTAGAACTAAGTCCTATGGATTTACCTAGCGGTTATGGCATATATAATCCCTTATATCGGGGTCTCGACGACCGAAACCAAGTCGAACCGGAGTTATCGAGCGAGAAGAGGAATGAGAAGGTGAAGAATACATACTTACTTTTTCCGAGCGGATTTTATTTCTTCAACAAAGTGTGAAAGAGGAATTGGGATTTCTAAGGTCAGATTCTCTCGGATTCAAACGTCAAGGAGAAAATGAACAGCTGCCTTTTAGACCTATTTATGGATAAATGGCGCCCAAAATCTGCCGCTTCGCTTATTACACGTGCTTATTTACGCTTGGTTGTGAAAGACGCAGACGCTTTTGAAGCGCCCAACTACCGCCTCGCGTATGACGACCTACGAAAAATGCAGACCGCCCCGATCGCGTGATGATTACTACGAAGTTCTGACATCTGACCACGCCCATGTCCTAATACAGAGTAATTCAGTCGGATCTCGACCTTCCTAAACGCTCGGATTTCGACTTGACTAATAATTTGAGTTCGGACATCTGACTACTCCCATGTCTACCTCGGATCGTGAGGAATATTCCAGTCTGATATGTCCACCCGGATCGCAGAAGTATATCAGCCGGATATGACCACCCTGATCAACAGTATATTTTAGGTCATACAATGAATAACAAACCTTCAAGAAAACTTCACCAAGAATATTCCACCCCAAGAAAGCACGCCTCCGCTCACACCCTCGGTAAGGCTATTCCTCGACTTTTCTGGGCTATGATAGGATATGGCCCAACCTCTCGTGCCCAATGCGAGGAAGGCCCAACAACAGGATATGGCCCGATCTCTCGTGCCCCAAACGAGCTCCGCCACCCAATGTTGCTCTACTCGGTTACACCTAAATGACGATTCCTAAACCCTAATTATGGGTAACGGTAATGAGGTAACGCAAGAATCATGGGTAATAATGGTGGAGATCATGGTCGCCATGGGAGAGTTATGGTCCGCCAATCAAGGGGTTCGTGGGACATGATTTACGTGTATAAATAGGAGTTAGATTGAAGGTAAAGGGTTGAAGAATTATCGAATACTGTAGCTTTTAGAGAGATCTTGCAGTAATCAAATTATAAGTAACATCTTGAGCGATCATCTCCGCGACGTAGATCTCATTCTCGATCGAACCACGTAAAAATCTCTTGTGTTTTTTCTCGCTTTTATAAATCTCAGATACTAGATTTATCAGCATGAAATTTATATTTTTTGGACACATTCATTCATTTCTTAGCTATAATATTATGTTCGCCACATAAACTCGATTTCAGACCACATTAAGGTAAAGACCAAGCTGCATATTAAGATATCTAATTGACAACAGATATCTGGGAAGCTGCAGATGGAAGTATTATTCTGTGTCTTTCTCTATCATTACATTCGCGAATCCATCTGAAGGAGCACTAATTTGAGACTCGCCTCTACTGCGGCGCAGCTTTCCCTCGTTGCCACGTGCCTTCTTATCTAAAAGAAGCACTGATTTGTGATTATATTAATACAAAAGATAAAGATTCTTAATTATTTAAGAAGTGGTCTGTGATTTTATTCTCTTGCAGTTTTTTAATGTACCAACTTTAATTCTTTTTCAGTGAAAATTGTTGCAAAATTAAACCAGACTGAAAGATCACTGAAATTTGAAATTTGAAGGAAGTAAAATTGTTCATTGTCTATTCGAAATAAAATTGTATATAACAATAGATTAGATTTTCGCTTGTAGATTATTAATTAAATGTAAATTATCGTCATCTTAATTCGTAAATTCTCAAGTATTACTATCCTAGTTTGATACTGTATTAAATGACCTCAAACTTTATAGCTTAATGAAGTTCAATACTCAAATTCCACTCTCCAGACTCATTAAAAAAACTTTGATAGTTTTCGTGAGAAATATTTCTATTGGGCCAAATTTGGGCTCAAAATCTTGTGTAATAACAGATGTAGGCCCATGTAACTTAGAAGCACGAAGCCCACGCATTCATTCTTTATTCTGAATAAAATTCGAAATTCTTGATTTCTCTCCCCAACTTGCAGTTTACTCGATAGAGAGCGATGCCTAAATACAAAAACGAGTCCCCTGCAGTTCGCGTTTATACAGTTTGTGATGAATCAAAGTATGTGCTTCAATTTTTCGCTCTTCACCCTCAAATATATCCGAAAAAAAAAATGGGGACATTGGAGGGAAAAATAAGAAGAGAGCTTCAGTTATTGAGCTAGTGATTTTATTTATTTATTTTTAACTTTTTCCGGTTTGCAGGTACCTGATTGTGAGGAATGTTCCTTCTTTGGGTTGTGGAGATCAGCTTTTCAAATTGTTCTCTACTTATGGCCCAGTTGCAGAGTAAGTGATTGTATAGAGCTAAACGATTTTAAGAAGAGAAAAGATTGAATTTTGAATGATTTTTTGTAAGTGCGTTCTGTGAATTTTTCAATAAGATGACGTTATTGTGTGTAAGAAATGAAGAAAATGAGGGTTTCTTGATGTAGCTATTCTGGGTTGGAATGGAATTTCTGTTTTTCATGGGAATTTGATATAATAGTCCAAAATTGTAATGGTGTTGTTAATTATTGTTTAGATGCAAGCCGATGGATGCCGAAGACTGTGAGGCTTATACCGATGTTTATTGGATCAAATTTCATCAAGTCAACAATGCTAGGTGATTATACCAATTTGATGCTTTGCATTTCATGGATATTTTTGTGCCAATTAAGTAACTATGTTGCATAATCAATCATTAAGGTGTTTATTGCTCATATGATTCATTGATTCAGCACTTATGCATTTGGTGATTTATGTGGGAAAGGGCATTTTATGATTTGTTTCTTTTGGCAAATATGTGCATACATGTCCATTAGCATGTTGAGTTTTCATTGCACACATTGTTATGAATTAGGTGCATGTATTGGCATATATATAATTTCTGTGGTGATTCATGTGGAAAAGGGCATTTTACAATTTGTTTCTCGTGATAAGTACGTATGTGTACACATGTTCATTTGCGTGTTCAGTTTTCACTACGCGCAGCATATTGTGTGTGATAAGTAAGATGCATAACATATAATTCTCCACTTAATGAACTAGTGGTGATTCATGTGAAAATTGCCATTTTACGATTTATTTCTTGTGATAAATGTATATGCATGCTTATCTGTGTGTTGTTTTTCTTTATGTGCAGCATATTATATGTGTTTCGTGAATTAGGCATACACATATTATTCCACTTTATGCACTTGGTGTTTTTCATGGAAAAGGGCATTTTATAGATGTGTTTCTCGTGATAAATATGTATATACAAGTTCATTCACGAGTTGTTATGCACATAGTATATTATGTGTGTTTTAAAATTAGGCACATGAGTAGGCTGAAGGCTTGGATCCGGTTTTGGTGTTAGGTTTGCCAAAAGAAAGTTAGATGAGTCTATTTTTCTTGGAAACCAAATACAAGTAAGATATGCGCCCGAGTATGAGAGCCTCTTCGACACAAAAGAGAAGTTAGAAGGGAGGAGGAAGGAAGTCCTAGCACGACTAAACCGTAAGTCCGAAGTGACATAAGTTTAAGAAATCAACACTTCTTGTTGTCGAGTTCCTTTTCTGCATTGCATTGCTCGTAAAACTCCCATTCCTCTTTCAGCTAGAAGATCTAAAGGCCCTTCAGATTCTAGTAGAGAGCCTTCCTCAGCTTCCACTCCTTTGCTCAAGGATGCATGTCCCCCAACTTCTTCCTTATCTCAAAGGTAATACTAAACTCGCTCAATTTTCAATTTCTTTCGAGAATTTAATATTTATCGATGTTAGAATACACGCCTTATCCGTTCTGTAGGCAGTTGAGCGGGTCACATACAGCTGTCATCGGACATGGATCCTCCATGCCATTAGTTTCTTCTGATAAGGTTTGTTTATGAGTGATTTTTCTCGTGTTGATTCCAAGTAAAACGCGTTATGGTTCATTTCGGATAGTTGATAAATCCTTCCTTCTCATGAATGTTGTCAGGAATATTTTCCATCTGAATCTATGAATCAAACAGTTAAGTTGGTGAGGAGAAACTGAATAAGGTGAAAAAAATGCTCAAATTTCACATCCCCTCTTTTTTATGAGTTTATAGGTTTTATGATCTATATATATTCACTTCATGATTTATACAGATACAATCAAGCTCTGAGCAGGCGGCATCGGGCTCATCCAAGAAGGCGCGTGTCGACAATAGAAGAAGAATCTAGCATGTTTTAAGAAATGGTAGGTAATTTGTGGATAATTGTCATTCATTCGATGTAGCATCTACAGAATCCCCAACATCGTTTGGTGCATATCCACGAGTCCTCAAGAAGAGGCTGCACTTTGGTCATTGTTCGGATCTCGTGTTTCATGTCATCTGTACATTGTATACGACATGAAATGTGATACGAATGTGGTCGTTTTAGGATTGCTTGATTGATGAAGAAAATCTTATTTGGTGGGCAAGCTATTCTTTCAAGTTTGAACCTCTAATTTTATTTTAAATTGATAGAATTTTGGCTGAGATTTATGTAACCATCTGTACATATATATACATAAATATATTTTAGTTCCTAGGTAGTTGGTTCATGATCAACACATATATGTATTTTATGTACTGGTAAAGTATATATATTTATTTTAGTCACACGACTTTGTTAGTTATAATTATACACTGTTATTTATTATATATAATTTCTTTTTGAGAAAAAATATTTTTCGTAATGTAAAATTCTATTTAAGAGTATTCTTTCTATAGTAATATTTTATACTTGTTCCAACAATATGATCGTATAGAATTTATATTATATATAGTCAAAGTCATTGGGGCTAAGGGATATTTTAGAGCATGCCGGTTGGCTTGAAAATAGATGGGGCCTAATTTTTCACAACCTAGTCCAACCTCGAAATTCAATGTATAGTGTATGTTTCCTAGGTCAAGCAAAGCTGAGCCCGCTAGCCAAATGTGCTGTTTGGACTGGGCGAATCGACCCAAAAGTTGATTTAGCCTATTTTTTGGCAATTAAGTTTGGGCTGAATTTGCTCTATTCCTGTGTTGTATACAACTCAATTTCTATAGTCAAAACTAAAGAATATAACGCCAAATATGTGAAGATATCACATTAATAAGATTGTTTTTTAGAGAGCTTATAAGAAATAAGATCCAACAACTTACAATATATTTCAAGAACTTATAACTTGTCGAAGTATTTGGATAATTGAGCTTATAAGCTAAAGAGATAATTATGAGTTAGATAGAGAAAACCATAATTAGGGGGGAGAGAGAGAGAACATTGAAAGAGGGATATATATTTGAAATAATTCATCATAGTAATATTATTTTGGTAAATTCAAAATAAGTTAAGAGTTGGGGAACTTATTTTTGGAAGCTTATAAATTAGTGAAGCTTATTTTCACAACTCTTAACTGTTTGAGAACTTATTTTACCAAATATTTCTCAATTACTTATTAAATTATTTTGAAGAGTATAAACTCAGCCAAGGGGGGCAATGGTAGCATTGTTCATTGCATTGTACATTGCATATAAGATACACTTCTCCCTCTCAAGAAAAATGAAAAAAATAAAATCCAAACCTACCCCGTTTGGTGATGTAATCATGTAAATACCCTTATCTAATAGAGTGACACGAGATGAGGTGAATCTCTTCTTTGGATTACTACTTACTAGTGCTTTTTTGGCCCTTCACTTAGATATTGTGGAAAATACCTCTCCATCAAACACTCTCAACTTGGGCTTTTATTACAACAAGCCCTTCAAATATCTTCTCCTCTCTCATTTGTTTTCTTCCTTAAAAGTGTAATTGTAGCTCTTGGACTTGTCCACTTGTCAGAAGATATGATAGATGTCTCAAGTGCATCATTTTCCTTGCTTGCATTGCCGGCACTCGCACCTACATCGAATGGTACAACTATATATCGAGATTGATAAAGCTGCTCGTCGATATGAAAGATTTATAAGCGATAAAGAACATGGAGTTTTAACGTGGTTCAATCAAGGAAAGATCTACGTCCACGGAGGTGATGATCCTCAAGATGTTCACTATAATCGGATTCTGATGAGTATCTCAAAGAGCTCTAGTATTCAGTAATTTGCTAACCCTTTTACCTTCAATCTAACTCCTATTTATACATAAACGTAAACCTAATCACGAATCCCTCGATTGGCGGGCTCATGATCTTCCTATAACTGACCATGATCTCCACCATCATTGCCCATGATTTCCACCGTTCCCATTATCGTGCCTCGACTCGCTTTTAATTGTGGTTTGGGGGCATCGTTCAAGCGTAACAGTAGTAGGCAACATTAGGTTAGGCCCACTTCGTTTGGGCTGCTAGTGGGCCCGAGAGGTTGGGCCATATCCTATCATAGCCCCCCGAAAAGTCGGGAATAGCCTTGCCGAGGGTGAGCGGAGAATGTGCTTTCTTGGGCGGGATGTTACTCGTGAAGTTTTCGTTGAAGGTTCTTGTCTCTTCTTTGCGCGAGGAAGCGAATTATGACCGAATCTTGTATACCGAGGTTTGGTCAGATCGGCTTCGCTTTTATGGAGGACGTCGAGGTCCGAATCGAAGGAGAAACTCTTGTAAGGGGTTGTTGATAGGGAACCGAGGTCGATTTGTGGTCGTTTCAAAGACAAGTGCGACTGTATGGCTCTGCCTTTTTGAAGGGCGAGGTCCGACACGAAAGACTTCTGGGTGCGAGGAGGACATGGGCGTGGCCGATGTCCGAGCTCAATGTAATCATTACGTGATCAGACTGGCGGACGTCGAGGTCCAATGTCGGGAGAATGTCGAGGTCGGGCTGAAATACTTCCTGGGTCAGGGAGGACATGGGCGTAGTCAGGGCTCAATATAATCATTACGTGATCGATGGCGGACGTCGAGGTCCGATGTCGGAGAATGTCAAGGTCCGACCTGAAATACTCTGCCGGTCCGGAGGGACATGGGCGTAGTCAGAGCTCAATGTAATCATTACGTGATCGGTGGCGGTCTCGCCTTCCATAGAGTACGTCATCTGCCGCCAGCGGTGGTTGGGCGCTTGAGCGGTCTGTGGCGTCGATCACACATCGAATCGTAGATGAGCACGTGTGATAAGCGAAACAATAGATTTTAGGCGCCATTTGTCCTATAAATAGGTCCAAAGAGGCAACTGTTCACTTTCTTCTTCGACGTTTTATTCCGAGAGCATACTGAAATTCCCAATTCCTCTTTCAAACTTTGTTAAAGAAATCGAAATCTCGCTCCGGAAAAGTAAGTATGTATTCTTCATCTTCTCCCTCTTCTCGCCGATAACTCGGTTCGGTTTGGGTTACGCCACCTGATTAGATGTAAGGGATTATATATGCCACAATCGCCTAGGTAAATCTATAGGACTTAGTTCTAGGGTTTCACCGTGTCGTCGGTATGGGATGGCATCGATTGGTGCGGCGAGATCAACTTTAACGACGAGGAGCTCTTGGTGGTTGAGATACCACGTCCTGGAGGATGCATGGTGGTGCTGCGAAACCCGATGATAGGCGATGGCCCTCCGGAGGGTTTATTACCATTTTGTAGATAGTTTAATAGCTGGGCTTGGGTTTCCTTTGCCTCTATTTTCCTTAGCTTTCAGTATTTTGGATCCCCATATGCCAACCGACCTCGAATTCTATTAGGTCGGCGGTTGGGCTAGGCTGGCTTTGTTATGGCATAGGCGAGGAGTTTCTTTTGAAGTCTTGATGCGTTTTTAGCATCAATTCTATAGGAGGTGTATTATCATCACCTCGTTTGAAGTTTAAAATAGCTTCCCCTCGAAGGTATCCCACCGGCAAAATAGATATTTCTTTCAAGGGTGAGGGTATCAGAGGTATGAGTGGGGCCTCGGGCGATAAAGGATGTGAAAATCAATCCTCAGGCCCCATGGAGAAGATGTTGAGCGATATGGGCGAGATCTGTCGATCAATTATCCGAGGATGACTTGAACAATCTTTGTTTGAGTGTTTATAGGTCGAAGCTCGATGTCGTGTGCGATTTGGGTGAGGGCAACCTTCTTATCTTTATTTCCCGTCGATTTCGTTGTGCTAACGAAATTCTCATTATGTATCGTTGAAGATTGACCTAGCGGAGAAGTCAATATATCGAGCTCATGGCGCACCGCACCATCGATCGAAGGGAGCCCGAGGAAGAAGGCGAGCGGCGAGTCTGACCCAAAGCCCTGTGGTGGTGGGCGCCCGAGGACTTCTTCGACCGCCTCGGGCGACCTCGGGCCCGGCGTTGGAGATCGAGGTCCATGGCGATCCCCGCCCGGGTCCGGCTTCAAAGACTCCTTTATCCTTTCAAAAGTATAAGTCGCTAATCTTCTCCTTGTAATTTTGTCGTTACGTGTTGCTAATTGTTCTATATTAGGGATGCGGCCTCGATGGCGGGTGAGATGCACCGCATGGCGGTCTTGTTGTTGAGGGCGCCTCTGTCTGAGGCCGTGGAGAGAAGGCGGCATTCGACGCTCGAGGCATTGCTGAATCCCATTGATCCGCCAGGCGGACGCCTTGAACTTGCAAAGGCGAACGCCAAGTGGCAAAGACGGCCACGAGAGCGCCTAGAAGAAGGACCGGACCACGAGTGGCCCGTGCCAAGTGGAAGCGCTTCGGGAGGAGGCCGCCGAGGCGGAGAAAGAAGTTGGTCATGTGAGACAAGCGCCTTCTTGGCGAAGGCGAGGACCTATCTTGAGGGCCTTCGCCCGGTGAGCTTATCGAGTCGGAGAGTTTTCCTCCTTCATCTCCGACACGGCGGTGTGATGAGGCCGCGGTGATATCTCGCCCACCTAGAAGGCGGCGGCGAGAGACTGACTTTGACAAGGCCCGGCATGGTTGGGTTGAGTCGCACCTCGGAGGTATGCATGAATTATGCCGCATAATCTGCAGGGCGACCTCGCTTTCCGTGGTGGATGCCTTGGCATCTTACGCCTCGCTCACGGCGGAGGCGTAACTTTCGGTGCAAGGAAGATGAAGGCGTGGAGCTTCAGCATTCCTTGCCGAGTTGAGCAAACCGAGATGGCGGGACCGAGCTCGGACATCCTTCCGAGATCGGCGGCCGCGGAGGAGCGACAACGGTAGCGCGGCGGAGGTCGGAGAGTCGGCAATGAGCACGAGGTCGGTGGACCTAATGTAATAGGCTGATTTGCGGGGTCGATAGGACCTGTGTTGTACAAACTTCCATTTTGAATAATAGACATATCTTGTTAAAATGCGCATGTGTTTGTCTTGTTTCTAGCATTCCACATCTCAATACTTGGACTCGATCATGAGTTACTAACAAAGTGAAAGAAGTCAGGGTGCTCAGCCGAGAAGGATGAAGAGGTGGCCTTTGGAGGAGTCGGTCTGCCGAGGTGACTCGAGTTACGCCAAGATGGATGTCGGCTCGGCATCGTCGGGCCGAAGAAATGAAGTTGCGTGAGGTCGATTGCAAGTGGTCCGCCTCCTTACTGAGAATGAGGCGTTAAAATTAAGGATTACACAACTCGAAGTCCAGGGGGCTGATTTATCTGCAGATGTGATCGAGGACGGTGATGCAATGCGAGGCGGCTCGGTGACAGGAAGGCTCGGATCTCGGAAGAGCATCACAGTATGAGAAGGTAATCCGCGGATGGTGGAACTACCATATCTGGCCGACGATCGAGTTGAGCTTGTTGGCGGAGGCATGGTATTGAGGATGAGGAGGTCGAATAGCAAAAGTTTAAAAGGCGCCTCGACTCTATCACGAAATACATGCAAATGTCTGAGATCGATTATAAGCGATGCATGCCCGATCCGCCATGCGTCTACGGCGCGTGATCCCATAATTGAAGAGCACGAAGAGGAGGGCGGCTACGATCACGCCCAAGTGCTCCGTCTAATGGGTCCACTGAAGAGGGCGCTTAGAGGATGGCCGCGCTCGGCGATTCGGGCGGGCGCGCAGGTCGGCGTGGAAGGGCGGCAGTTCGGGGCGAGGCATGGTCTGGTCGGCGTCGAGCTCACGGGGTCGAGTGTGGCCTCGGTGCAGGATCGCATTCCGGGCGGAATCCGCCAGCGTCGGGTCGAGGCTCCTCCGGGCGGGCCGAGGTGGTGCCGTCCTCATAGATTGGGTGGAAGGCACCGAGTTCATTCCGGTATTCATCGCCGGCACAGGGATTTCGTTGAAAACTATCTCGACGGTGAGTCTCGGCGGAGCCCTAAGTCGAATGAGTGTATATAGTGCGGGACTTTGTATGTAGGTATAAATGTATTTAGACTCGTTTGAAGTGTCGTTTTTCCTCTTGAGAGGTATAAACATAGCTTAGGACTTCGTTTGGTCGTAAATGTATTTATCTTGTACTGACATAATTTGGTGAGATCGATCACGGATGTCTTTTACATGTAGACTTTTCAATTTAATGAGTAATCATGTGTGCATGTAGACTTTCAAATTAATGAGTAGTCAGTATGCGTTGCCGAGGCGTTCAATTGATGAGTAATCTACGAGCGCGGTGCTTAGTGACCCTACTTAGTGGGTTATTCATCTTCGTGAGGCGTCCCCGTGAAGGTTTAAATCTGGTATATCGAAATAGATGTTCATGTATCGATAAAATGGAATACTCATTAGAAAATAAATATTTTATTCACAAGTGTATAACATCGCACTGCAAAAGCAAGTAAGGAGACTAACATAAGGCGATCGAAATCGAAGCTATGTAAAGTACCTCCTTAAATGAGAAATATGCCAGTTAGGGGATAAGCGCACGGATAGGTGAGATAGTTTGTGAGCCCCTTGCCGAGGTCCTCGTGAGCGCGTATGGGCCTTCCCATGTCGGATCCAACTTGTTAAGGCGTTCGGCTCTGCTAGCTTCATTATTTCGTGGGGCGAGTCGCCTACTTGCGGTCAAGGAGGCTTTGACCCTTTGTTGTAATACCGTGCGACACTGGCCGCATGTACTTAGCTTACGTTTATGAAGGCGAGTTCGCGTTTTCTTGAGGGCATCAAGGTTGGTCCGCGGTGGTCCTCGTTCCCATCTGGGTCAAAGTGAAGAGTCGTGGGCTCGATGCGCCAATTTCGGCCCGGTGATGGCCTCGGTTCCATAGACCAAGCTAAAGGTGTTTCTCAGTGCGAAGTCCGGGTGTGGATTACAGCAGGACGAAGACTTGGGGAAGGTTTTCATGCCCATCGCCTTTAGCTCGGTCTAGCCTCTTCTTTAATCCTTGTATAATCGTGCGGTTCGTCACCTCGGTCCGACCATTGGCTTGCGGGTGTGCGATCGGGGTGAAGCGTTGGTCGATCCGGGCTCTTGCACCTCCTTGAAATTTTATCGACTAGCCGGGTACCATTATCCGAGACGAGAATGCGGTATGCGAAGGCGGTATATTCTTCCATCTGAAGGTCTGAATCCTTTTGCTCTTGAGGTTCGACGGTGGCTCGGCTTGACCCGTTTGTAAAGTAGTCTATGGCGACTAAATATCGAAGCTGACCGGTGCTCGATCGAGCGGACCAGCGATGTCGATCCCCATTGCATAAAGGCCATGGGCTCTGCGGTACTCGGATCGGTGCAGGGTAGCTTCTTGGCGGTGGAGTGAAGTGGCGCCGGACACTTTTGACAAGTTCGGTTGAATCTTGAATAAGGGTGGGCCAATAATATCCGCCCTCAGCGTCTTCTTTGAAAGAGCTCGGGGCGATGTGGCTTCCATGAGATCCTCTCATGAATCTCATTAAGCACGTAGTCGACCTTACGGCGGCACCTCGGGGAGGGTTGAAGGTAAGACTTCGGTGAGAGCCCTCATACATAAGATCTTGGGATTTCACCATCATCTTTTTGGCCTCAAGCCGATCCTGAGGTAGTGTGCCAACTTCCAGGTATGCTTTTAGGGGCATCGTCCGGTTTGGTTCACCTCGAGATAACGCCGACGGGCGCCTCAATGCTACGGAATGAACTTCCTCTCTTGGCGGATTTGCCGATGACGAAACCAATTTACTAAGGATGTCATTTCGGCTTTTCCCTCGTGGGATTTGATTAATACTGAAGTATCTGAATGAGGCCAGCATCTCTTTTGCCTTCTCAAGGTACTGCTTCATTCGATCCTCCTTAGCCTCGTATGTGCCTAAGACCTGGTTTACCACGACCTGGGAATCTCCAAATATCTGGACTTTGTCCACTTTCAATTCCTTTGCTAGGCGGAGTCACGAGATCGGTGCCCGTATTCCACTTCGTTGTTGGTGGTCGGGAAGGTAAACCGGGCGTATGTCACTTCTTGCTTATCCGGGCGAGGAGGAGGATGCCGCTCATTGCCCGTCTTGCATGAAGCTCAGTCACATCGACCTCGGTGGTTTGACCTCCACCAGAAATGCAAGGGCTTGCCTTTTATGGCGGCACAGGGGAGTATGAGATGTCGTGCTCGCCGAGCTCGATGCCCACTAGCTATCGTCCGAGATGACTCGGTTTTGATAAGACTTGTCTTAAAGGTAAGTCCGTTAGTACACAGACGGAATGAGCTTGAAAATAAGGCGGGCGTCGCTTAGCGTTCACGGGGCGAGCTACCTTCTCGAGGTTGGTGTACCTCGTCTCGATCCTTTGAGAGCCGGTGATGAAGTAGATGGGAGTTGGCTTCCCATCTCATCTCGCACTGATACCGCCTTGATTGCCTCGTCCGGGTGGCGGATATAACGATAGAGTTTCACCTTGCTGGGGGCGGATAGTGTCGGCGGTCGGCGAGATATTCCTTGTTGCCAGCGGCGACTCAGTGTTCTTCTGCCGGTGAAATCTGGAGCTCCTCGGGATCTTGAAGAAGGCTTGCTTCTCGGCAGCTCGAGATAGGAATCTGCTTGAGGCGGCCGGGCATCCTGGTGAGTTTGTGTATTTCACGGATGGTTCTTGGGACTGCATGTCGAGCACCGTTTCACCTTGGTAGGATTGGCTTTAGGCCTTCTTGAAACCAGCATCGAGAAATTTACCGTCTTCACCACGAATGTGCACTTAGGGATTAAGCTTGAGGTTGGCCGACGGAGGCTGAAGAATAGTTTAGGTCGATGGCGCGATTCTCGCCTTTTGCTTTTGACTACTATATCGCCGACATAGACCTCAACAATTTCCCTATGTGATCTTTGAAGATCGCGTCCACCATCCTTTGGTAGGTAGCTCCAGCGTTTTCGGACCGAAAGGCATCTTCCGATGGCAAAGACAAAGTCGATAATGAACATTTGTTTTTGGGCGTCCTGCTGGGCTCATCGGGACTTGGTGGTATCCTTGTATAAATCCGAGCGAAGATCTCATGCCCGTGAATGCTTCCACCTTCTTGTCGATGTCGGGAGGGTATGATCCTTTAGGCGGTGTTTATTGAGGTATATATAGTCGACACACATCGCCATCCCTCACGGCTTCCGAACTACAAGGATTAGCCATCGAGGTTGGGTATTTAACCTCGTCTGAAATTTTAGCCTCACAGGTTGGGTTACCTCGTCTCTTATGACTGGTGTTTGCTCGCATGCAAAACTTCTCTTCTTGCGGGTGGTTTAGTAGCGGGATCGATGTTGAGGCGATGAGTTATGAGCTCGGGCGAGACCCAGGTCATATCCAATGGAGACCATGCAAATACATCTCTATATTCCTTAGAAGTTGCATGACTGTTGGCGAATATTGGTGAACCTTGGTACCAACCTTGACAACTTTGGAAGAATTAGGTACGTCGTATAGTGAAGATTCTCGGTCGGATCGTCCCGGGTGGCAACCGGAGGTTACAGAATTCTTGGCTGAGGTAAGGCCGCGTCTTGAGTTGAGACTCGTAGGCATTCTTTAGCTGCCGTTTGGTCACCTCGAATGCTTAACACTCCCACGGGGTGGGTATCTTAATGGTGAGGTGGTACACGGAGGCGAGGCAGCCTGATTGCATCTGACCAATCTCTTCCTGGGATAATGTTGTATGGAGAGGAGCTCGGACCGGAAAAATTGAATGGCCTTGTAACCGACACAGGAGCACGTCTACGGTAATCGGAAGGTAATGACACCTTCGGTTGAACCGCCTCTTGAGTAAAGCTCACATGGCGGGAAGGTGCGGTGTACTAATTCCTCCGACATCAAGTTTATCGAGGCTACTCGAATATGATGCTAACGGAGCTCGATGTCGATGTAGACTCGATGTACATTCTTGTTGCCCACCACGGCTTGTATAGTAATGGCGTCTGGTGAGGCATGATCTTGGAAATCTTGGGTCGTCTTTGGAGAACACGATGTTCTCTCCGTCCGAGTCGCTTGTTTTCGGCTCCTGGGTCGGCCTCCTCAGAGCTTCATTTCTAAGTGACGACCTCGTCGTACCAAGCGGCGATCCGGTTATAGCATAGACACTGCTCCATTGCATTGGGACCTTCGTCCTCGTCATCTTCGGTCGGTGCCGTTGAGGTCGGTCCTGATTGTTACCACCTCCATTTTCCTCTGCGCTTTTTATTACCCGACCACGGTCGGCGATGTCTTCTTGATTTCCTTCGTTGTGAGCTCGTCAATGCGCGAGCTCAAGGACTTGCAATCTTACGTATCGTGACCGTACCCACGGTGGTAGTCACAATACTTTCCGTTGACTTTTTTGGATCCTCCTTTCATAGGAGGAGGTTTTGAAAAACTCGGTGTGAAGCTCAAATATTTCATACTGGATTTGAATAGAGGCGCTCGTTATTACTGAGGTTTGGCGAGGTCCCACCTTGATTCTCTGGGCCCTTTTGATTCTTTTCGAACGCACTTGACGTTCGGCGCCTCGACGCGATCCTCAGCTTCCTTGCTTCACGATCATTGCTCGTCCGGATCTCTCTCTTCCGGTCCGACTCGTCCCCTTTGACAAAGTTGTCGACCAAGGTCCAGGCGACTAAGCTTGTCTTGGTATTCGCGGGTGACCTCTTTATTGAGCACCGGTCGGATCCGTTCTTGAATCGTTGATGATGTAGAGATCGTTACTCTCATCTATTTAAAGGATTCCATGATGAATCAGGCGAAATTCGACATCGTCTCGTCCCGCCCTGGTGGATTATGCGGATCGGATGAAGGTTGTTGGGCGGCATCTTTGGTAAGCGCCATTTGAGGCGATCCATGAGGTCTTTGAAGCAATGGATCTTTGATTACGGCGAGCGGGTGAACCAGCGTCGGCGTTGGAGATCGGCACTCGGGAAAGACCTTACACATGTAAATCTTCCATCCTTGGTTCGCCATGTTAGTGGTATAGGCAAATAGGAAGTCGGAAGGATCTCCAAGGCCATCGTATGCAGCAATATTTGGAGCCCGTATCGTTGCGTGGCGGGTGTATCGAATCTCCTTGAAAAGGAGATAATTCGTCCGTGTCGGTCGAATCCGGGAGCTCGTTACCATCCCTCTCCGGGAGTGGGAGATCGATAACGGCGTCATCGTCTCTTCGAGGAGTTCAACCGTCTTTCCTCCTTCTTTCCGCCCATTCACATGGGTATCACGTCGGTGGAGAAACGACTCAGCGGAGGATGCGAGGCGAATGAACCACGGTATTAGGCGGTCGTTATGCCGCGGTGAGCGTTGATTATTTCGGAGAGGTGAGCGACCTCGATTACTGTAATCACCACTTCGGGCACTCTTGAGGGCCGCTCCGTTGTCCTCTGGTTGAGAAACTACGGAATTGATTGAGGTTGGCGTTGAGGAACTCGGACACCGCTCGACCGAGGACCTCGTGGGAGGCGGTGAACCTCGCATTCACCGTCGGGTCGGCGTCTTCTCTTCGTTGGGCGGCGATCACGAGGGTGTATGGAAGCATTCTCCATGTAGCCCTCGGTGTGTGACCGTGGTGGCGTCCGCAATCCCTTTCCCGGCGTTGTGTGACCACGATCGTCCTCTGCGGTTGTTACCGACATCGCCGGCGATACTAAGCGTTTGCGTGTCCTTGCCATTAGATTGTAGAAAACACGACTTTTTGTTGAGAGAGTTTCCTGAGGCGGCGCCAATGATAAATCATGCTGCGTCGATATGAAAGATTTATAAGCGATAAAGAACGGGAGTTTTAACGTGGTTCGATCGAGGAAAGATCTCGTCCACGGGTGATGATCCTCAAGATGTTCACTATAATCGGATTACTGATGAGTATCTCGAAGAGCTCTAGTATTCGAATTTGCTAACCCTTTTACCTTCAATCTAACTCCTATTTATACATAAACGTAAACCTAATCACGAATCCCTTGATTGGCGGGCTCATGATCTTCCTATAACGACCATGATCTCCACCATCATTGCTCATGATTTCCACCGTTCCCGTTATCGTGCCCTTGACTCCGCCTTTAATTAGGGTTTGGGGGCTGTCATTCGGGCGTAACCGAGTAGGGCAACATTAGGTTAGGCCCAACTCGTTTGGGTCTGCTAGTGGGCCTGAGAGGTTGGGCCATATCCTATCAGAGATATAATTCTTCACTTAAAGAATTCATTTCAAGAGATTAATCTTTAGTCTACATTTCATCATTGTTACTTATTTTTCCTTCATTGTAATTTTAACATTAATTGCAGTGCAGAACCTTATAGAGATGCTTGCTGCTTCGCATGGATCGCGACCAATGCGTCAAGACCTTGGCCGGCGTGCTAAATTCACCCTAAATAGCGCTCCTTGGTCTCTCTCTCTCTCTCTCAAGAAAGGTTAATTACATTTTATAGTATGATCCTTGTGCCGAGTGGCAAAACTACATGATGTTTAAAATATGCAAAAGAAATCCCAACCTTTCAACAAAATTTCCGGCCTCAAAAGATGAGCAAGGCTAGATATTTTGTCTCTTGCCACATTTATGAAGAGTCGTGATCTGTTTTGCATATTTTGAAAATCAATAATTTGTACAACTCAGCTCAAATTTTGGACTATAAAATATAATTAACGTTAGAACAAAATATTCATGAGTGGGTGCTAAAATTGCAGTTTGGAAAGAGCTGCAAAACGAGAATAAGGACTTCATTCATATTTCCAATCCGTATCTCCAGTAAGTACTTACGACTTGCCGCACACAAACTTTCAACAACACAACCATGCCAATATTGTTTTCAATTCCAATTTTGCTACAGGAAGTAAAACATATATACTTACACATATCTATACATATACCATTATTTTATGAATATGAATTTAATATAACGAATTAATAAAATAGTATAGTAAAGATAAAAAATAGTAAATCTTACCATTTTACTCTTATAGTATTTTATGAACTAACATATGAAACAATGCATTTCACGAGCTAACATATGCTAACTCATGAAATAAAATGTAAAACACATAATTTCACGAGTTAGCAGTGCAAATTTGCGTATTTCACAAGTAAGAGGCCTCCAACTCGTGAAATGCCACAAAACAACTACTTTTCAAGAGTTAGGGGACTCCAACTCGTGAAACACATGATTTTGCACTGTATTTCACAAATGCCTAGCATAACTTATGAATTATGTCGCCGAATTTGAGTTTGGTCGTGAATTAAAGAACAATCTTAGAATTTTTGATATAAACAATACCAAGAACACTTCAAATGAAACTAAAATGAAAAATATAACATATCAACTCTTATATAAGATCAATGAAACAAGAACTCACCGTTTTTTGAAGACTAAATTCGATGTAAAGATGAACTCGCCAAAAAATTGCTCCAATTTTGAAAAATATATGAATTTTTGGACGAAATATTTCACAGCTTAACAATAAGATGTTGTGACTTACAATAAAAATAGTAAAAATCAAATAACAAACAAGCATCAATGCACCACCATTATCTTGGCGGAAAGTTCATTGGATTATTGTCGGAATTTCCAAATCGTGGCTTGAAGGAGTAAATAAATATTTTGAAATATAGTTGAATCTTGGTTTGAAGGAATAAATAAATCTTTCGGTATATAATGGATTTATTTTAAATAAAAAAATATATTAACTTTCACAATTAGTATAAAATAAAAAATAAAATATGATAACAAGGGTACATAAGTAATTTAAGCCAACAAATAGCTTCTTCTTTCTTAATATTTTGTATTAAAAGATAATTTTTACTTTTACATGTAGAAAAGGACATTTTGATCCAGTAAGTCAATCTAATATGTATGTCTCTTTATACTTATAGGTAGAAATTTTCAAAGAGGAAAGTGATTTGCAAGAAGAAACCGGCAACCGTGTTGGAGGAGATGAAGAAACTAGCTAGCTAGGAGAGTCAAGACTAATTGAGTTGCTGAAAAATATATATTAATATCATTGTAATTTAATTTTGAGGCTTCTTGTAATAATAGTTTTCCATGAGTGACTGTAGGCCACGTATTTAATTATCTCATATGTATTATAAATTACAATACATCTAGTTAATGAGGAATTATAAGCATATAGCTCAACAATCAAATTAGAAATAAATAAATATGTGAAATATAAATAAATAAATAAATGGTTATTGGCGTTTAAATATATGAATTTTTGGCCCATTTTCTTTTTTCCCATGAATTTTAAAAATTGTCAATAAATACACGAATTTAACATTATTGTAATTTTTCCTACAAATTGAATGACGGTCAAAATTGAAGCTGACATGACAGTCGATGTGACGCCACATCATCAAAATGACTTCGTTTTACTTATACAATATATATTCTAAATACATGAACTTTTGATTCATTTTGATTTTTTCCATGAACTTGAAACAATGTCAATAAATACACGAACTTAAAATTATTGTAATTTTTTTCCACAAATTGAATGACAATCAAAATTAAAGCTGACATGACAATCGACAGACATCACATCATCAAAACGAATCGTTTTAATTATACAATATATATTTACAAAATCATAAATTCATATCACACTTCTCTCCGACTCAAACCTCATCGTAAGTTGAGCTTAGAGAAAGAGAGAAGGGGTAGAGGTGTGTTGGGGTTGGAGAGAGGGTGTGTGCTAAGGTAGATTTAAGATTATTTTTTAATACATATTATATAAGTAAAACGATATCGTTTAGATAAAGTGGTGTCACGTCGATTGTCATGTCAACTTTAATTTTAAATGTCATTCAATTTGTGAAAAAAATTACAATAATGCTAAATTCATTTATCTCTTGACATTTTTTAAAGTTTGTCGAAAAAACCAAAATGGACCAAAATTTATGTATTTAGAAGTCAATTAGTATATGTTGTATAAGTAAAACGACGTTGTCTTGATGATGTGGCACCACATCGATTGTCATGTCAGTTTCAATTTTGACCATCATTCAATTTGTGGGAAAAATCACAATACGTCAAGTTAGTGTATTTATTGACAATTTTTAAAGATCGTAAAAAAAAACCAAAATATACTCAAAGTTCATTTATTTAAATGCCAATAACCAACATATAGCTCAAGATTCAAAATGAAAATAAATATTCATTTTATAAATGATTTTAGTAATTCACTTGGATTCGCCGAAGTAAATGAGACTCGTATATTTGCATGAGTAATTTATTTGTCATTCTTGTATCTAGCCATGGATTGTTGATTCTCCTTTCGAGATCAAATACAAGATATTCTTAAGAATAACTCACAAAGTTATGTCAAAAAGAAAAGATCGTTCATAAATTTTGGAGGTTTAACATAATAATATAAAACATTAGCAAATTCACGAGCAACTCTAACAAAATAATACTTCTTTCGTAATCAAAATATATTTTTGGAATCTTCGTTACAAGTTTTAATAAAAGTTGTTGAATGTTTTGTTAATGAAGTAAGGGTCCCACATAAGTGTAATGTTAAATTAATTAGTGGTACGTCATGGGTGATAAACATGTAAATAAATGGTGATGGTTGTGATGGTGAATGTAATAAATAGGGATAATGGTGGATCATGTATGATAAATGTTGTTGAGATTAATAAATAGAAAGTATTTTATGGGACAGTTTCCATAAATGAAAAGAGAATAAATCTAAGGGACGCATCAAAAAAGAAACCTAGAAATAAATTTAAGCGACAAATGGAGTATGTCATAACATTGATATATGATAAAGATACCATATACTTTAAAAGTGTTGGGTTTCGATATACATGGTACCAAATCTGGATGCATATTTTGAATCTGTGAACACAACCCATTTTCATGTAGTGACCAAATGGGAAAGGTGGCCCACGACCGGGGTAGGGAGTCCACGGACGCAGAGCACCACAATAAAACAAAAATTTACATATAAAATAACATAACAATATATGTTAGTCGGCGAGGCATCGGGAGCGCGACTTGGGTGCTGAGCATGCTATGAAATAATGAAAATATACATGTTGGCCAACATGCACGAGAGTCTTGTGGCCTTTGTGAGCGTCGTTTTCAGCATCTTTAAAATCGAAACTCATACGCATATTTACGTTCATTTATATGTATAAATCTATTCAACCATAAACATAATTCTTTTCTATTTACATAACAAATCACATTATTAATCTATCTTTATTTTACCGAAATTAGCGAAAAAAAACTAAAAAGAATCAATAAATCTTTATAATAGGATCTATAAAATAAATAATAAGACTGAATAGTACGTGCTACTAAAAATCAAGTACTGTATGATCCTTTCTCTACTTTAAATTACAATCTAAAATTCGATTACTTATGATCTCTCATCTACTTTAAATAACTTATTCTTCTTTACAAGCCTAACAATCTGACACGATGTTTCCAAACTCCAACCTGTCGATACTAGGTAAACTCGATAATAAGTATGATTGATTTCTAATCATCAAATCATAATTCATTCAAAAACTATAATCATAACTCAATTCTTGCTTGCAGATGGAGTTTAATATTTCCATATATAAAGTGGCTAGTCTACAACAGAAATTACAATTTTACTGATGAATTTTACGTATATAAATACCATATTAATTATCCCAATATTTGCAAATTTTATTATGACATACGTCACATACACGTAATTTCAGGGGGGAAATTCATCAAGAACGACAAATTTAAACTTTTAATAGTAAATTAATTGTCCCAATATTTGCACTCCAAACCCCTCAAATTCAAAAAAATCTGCTTTCTTCCTCAAAATATTTCTGCAACTTACTTCCATCATATTTCTCACGCAGAAACAAAATCCATATATTTCCATGGCGATTCTTGTTTAAAAGTATGTAGGACATATTGAAAGAAGATGTGTGATGGCTGGAAGAAGTTATTGTATTGCTTGATTGATTGTTTTACAATAATCACATAATATATAGATTAAAAATCCTGTGGGTAAGGAAAGAACTATATATATGGTAGCTAACTTATTGTAGGATCTGTGCAGAGATTATGGCACTAATCATGGAGGAGAATCGAGCTATTCTTGGACGAGCATCAAGCTATATCCGGAGGATAATCACCTAGGATCTCTAACACTCCCCCTCAAGTTAAGCATTGGTAGATCTCCAATACTTAACTTGTCTATCGTCTGCAAAGCTTCTTGAATTCAACTTGCTTTGGTCGGTATGTCCGCCATTTGATTTTGGACCGAACAAATGGGAGTTGGATAGCTCTGGACTCTATTGTTCCTTGATAAAATGTCGATCAATCTCGACATGTTTCGTTCGGTCATCTTTGGGCGGGATTTTCGAGATATCTTGATAGCGACTTTATTATCGCAGAAAAGTTTGATAGCTTCATCAGGAGGGAAGCCAATCTCTGTTAACAACTTCTTGAGCCATAATACTTCCATCAATCCACTCTTGATTCCTCTAAACTCTGCTTCAGCACTGGAAAGCGCCACGACTTTCTGTTTTTTACTTCTCCAAGTTACCAGGTTGTCTCCAACAAAGGCGAAGTATCCTGCTGTAGATCTTCGATCTATGGGATTCCCGGCCCAATCCGCATCAGTGTAACCATGTATTCTTGAGTGTCCGTTTTCCAAAAACAAACCATAGCCGCTAGTCCCTTTGAGATATCTCACGATCCTGAGTGCAGCCTCCATGTGATCAATTTGTGGATTATGCATGAATTGGCTAACAACTCCAACAGCATAAGCGATATCAGGTCTCGTATGGGATAAGTAGTTGAGTTTCCCCACGAGGCGTTGATATCGCCCTTGATCGGCTTGCCTCGGCGCCTTCAATTATCTGTAGCTTGTGATTCACGACTATAGGAGTATCTACAGAACTGCATTCTAGCATCCCTACTTGATGGCGGTCCGAGTATACTTCCTTTGGCAAATAAAGATTCCTTTGCTCGACCTAAGTACCTCAATGCCAAGGAAGTATTTAAGAGCTCAGGTTTTCATCTCGAATTCGAGATAACTGCTTACGTAAATTCTTTATCTCTTACGTGTCACTCCTGTAATGATCATATCATCAACATAAATGATAAGGCAAGTGATGAGTTCGCCTCGCTTTTCAAGAAAATAGTATGATCTGAGTTACTTTGTGCGAAACCGTAGCTCTTCATAGCGTTGGTAAATCTTCCAAACCACGCTCTCGAAGATTGTTTGAGTCCATACAGTGTCTTCCTTAGTTTGCAAACTTTCCCACTTCCAATGTCAAATCTAGGCGGAGCCACCATGTACACTTCTTCTTCCTCTTTTAATTCTCCGTGGAGGAAAGCATTTGTGACATCAAACCGGTGAAGAGGCCAACCTTGGCTTCTTTGCTATAGACATCGATTACTCTCCTTTGTACCATCTTGGCCATTGGCGAAGTTTTCGAGTAGTCTACTCCATAAGTCCGGTATATCCTTTGCAACAAATCTAGCTTTGTGCTCTCGATGGATCCATCAGCTTCTTTTGATGGTAAAGACCCATCCGCATCCTACGGTCTTTTCCTCGAGGCAAATCGCATACTTTCCATGTATTGTTGCGAGCTAATGCATCCATTTCCTTTTCATTGCCTCCCATTGTTTAGATTTAAGAGCTTCTTGCGTTTCTTGGCAACTCTTCTTCCCGGTATAAAGCCGTCTGAAAGGCGAGGCAAGATTAGAGATTATTGTGAACACCTTTCTCAATTGGGTATCTCGGGTTTGGTGACTCTCTCGGAGAATATCGTCTCGGTGGCACGCCCGAGTACTTCGTGGTGGTGGCGTGTGCCGTTGATGTGCATCTTGAAGTTTCGACTAATGGGCACGGAGAATCAATCTCAATGGGGTTAGAATCGGTCTCGGCGGTGCTAGAATTTCTTACCTCGGAATCGGATGGGAACATTAAGGTCGGGCTCATCGATTTGAGGCTATAACGACGTTTCGAGATCGGCTCAGCGACGTCGTTAACTGACTCTGTTGGGACTACTTCCATGGAACCATTCGACATTGGCAACCAACTTAGTAGGTCACTTGTAGTATTCCCCTTGACTACTAAGATGGTGGTGATAGAAAAATTCGACTTCAAGAAAGTCGCAATTCATGGTGGTGAATATCGACGGGACTTGGGATCGTGTGATATCCCTTTTGTTAATGCCATACCCACAAAACGCATTTTATTGCACATGGTTCAAGTTTTGTGCGTTCGTGTTTGGGTATATGGACAAAAGCAGAGCAACCGAAAATCTGAGGCTTGAGAGTAAGGGTATCGGTATCTGGGCATTTTGGATAAAACTTGTATGGGGTTTTGAGTTTGAGAGCTTTAGTGGAAGCCGATTTATGAGATAAACCGCGGTGGCAAGCGCTTGAGCGAAATGAGAAGGAACTCGGGATTCGATAATCAAAGCCCTAGTAATTTCAAGGATGATACGGTTCTTTCGTTCGACACCCATTTGTTGGTGTGTGGGGACAAGTAGTTTGATGGACTAATCCGTTATCGTGGAAGAATTTGGACATAGAAGAATTCACAAATTCTCCCCCGTTATCGGATCGTAGGGTCTGGATGTTAGTTTTGAACTGTTGTTGGATCATAGTGTAAAACTGGGTGAATTTAGAAAACACTTCAGATTTATTATGCAAAAAGTAAACCCAGGTCATACGAGTGTGATCATCAATAAATAACAAAAAATATTTGAATTTCTGTCCTCCAGTAACGGGAGCAGGACCCCAAATATCAGAATGTACTAAGGAAAACATGGAATTCACACGAGTGTTACTAGGTTTAAAGGTTTGTCTATGACTCTTGGCCAAAACACAAGTTTCGCAATGGAAATCAGTAAAATTAAGTTTGGGAAATAAAAGTTTAAGGTAACTTGTAGAAGGATGCCCAAGTCGGCGATGCAAAGCCAAACATGAGTTGTAGTCGTCGATCGACATCACGCGCTTTTGAGCGATCTCATCCACGTAGTACAATCCACGTCGCTCGATTACCACGTCCAATAATCTCCCGTCCGGATATCCCGAGAATACAAAATTAGGATGCATTAGCACTGTGCAATTTAGTTCCCGTGGCATGGCTAATAGGCGAGAGTTTGTGGGATAATGTGGGAACATAGAGACAATTCGTTATTTTGAGTAGGGAAATTTCCATCGTTCCGGCTCCTTTAACGGGAGTAATTTCTCCATCAGCTGTCTGAACATAAGATTTATCTGGTTTCGAATACGTACGAAAATCAGTTAAATCATATGTCATTGTATCTGTGGCACCACAATCAAATATCCACGCTGCTTTTTCATCGGTAGATATTTTTGAGGAAACATTTGCTCGAGCCATAGACAAATCATAATTCAAACACATACTATAAGAATCTCCAGAATAATTATCGGGTGGGTTGGGTATTAAAATACCCAACCCATTACCTTCAAAGTCCAATGGGCCGCTATCAAACTTTTGAGATGGGCCTGAATTTATGTTTTGAAGCTTCTCGCCTCTTTCTCCTTTTCCAGACGTAGCCGCGGCTGTGGCCCTAGGTTTTTCCCCCTTTTGCTCCACCATTCTTCCTCCTCGATTGACGTCGTCGCCGCCCCGTGATTCAGCTGCGCTGGTCTCCGGCGCCACCATCACGGCGGTGGCGCCTCTCTGATTTGTCCTTCCCGTTTTGTGGTTGTCCTCCCACCATTCCGGATAACCCACCAACTGAAAACACATTTCTTTGGTGTGTTTCGCCATTCCACAGTGGCTACAACGAAGCTTGCTCCGATCTATCATCTCTCGGGATGATGAGCCACCATTCTTGGTCGGGCCTGACCGGTTGGATGTCCGAAACCCTTTCGCTGCCATTGCTTCGCTCTGGACTACTAGTCCGCTTCCGATCTCCTGGTTGGTGGGAGTCTCCGAGGTTTCGGAACCCCAGATGCCTCGTCGGGCTGCTCCCCGTCGAATTAAGGCATCTGTTGCTGCGTTGATGAGGGGTCCATTTAAGGAGGTCTCTCCGCTGGGTTCGTATTTCACTTATTCCGCGAGAAGTTGGAATAACCGAGTTTCGATTGCAATTTTGGTAAACCCGATGTCCTTCTCGCATTCCATCGGTTTGGTTGGCCTTCGTCAATTTACGCCCATATCCTTTGGAGTGAGCTATAGAAATTTTTGATTGCCCCTGTCCTTGTTTGATACTATTAGCTTGTACAGTCAACTCGAAAATTTGGTCGGAGTCCCTTTTGATGCTGTATGTAGTCGCGAGTCCTTTCCATAAATTGTAGGCTATTTTGTATTGGACATAGTTGCTTTAATTTGGTTCCATGTTTGGATGATCCGAGAGACGATGAAGATCATTTTGGTACCATCTGTTGTAACTTGGGTTACTTGTGTTTGGGGAGGATGATGGTCTGTGATGTGGTTGAGGTAACCCTTCCCCCCAATGGCGAGGTGCATCACTCGGGACCACAACGAATAGTTTAATTGCGTTTAATTTGATGCTAACCGTATTTGTTTGATTTTGTTGCTTTACGATGGCTTGTTTTGTGATTGGCTATCTTGTTTGAGAAGCATAGCCAGTTGTTGGGCGAGAGCCTCTGCTCCCGGGGCTGCTGTGAGGCTCTGTTTCTCTTCGTCCTCCATTTCGGTAGGTTTGTAGGTAGATGATGACGCAGAAACAGCAATGATCCGAATGGATCGCTACTGCTCTGATACCATGTTTAAAAGTATGTAGAACATATTGAAAGAAGATGTGTGATGGCTGGAAGAAGTTATTGTATTGCTTGATTGATTGTTTTACAATAATCACATAATATATAGATTACAAATCCTGTGGATAAGGAAAGAACTATATATATGGTAGCTAACTTATTGTAGGATCTGTGCAGAGATTATGGCACTAATCATGGAGGAGAATCGAGCTATTCTTGGACGAGCATCAAGCTATATCCGGAGGATAATCACCGAGGATCTCTAACAATTCTCGCATCACTAAACCAAATCCAAACCTCTTCTCATCACTCCCACCACCCCACCCTCCTCCACCCACCCTCTCCTCCTCCCAAATCCCCATCCGTCCTCCAAATTCCCCGCGTTAAAATCCCAACGCTCAAAACCGACCCTTCCACGAACCCCGTCTTGAAGACCCACCACCGCACCAAATCACAGCCCGTCAAACCCGGCGTAAAATCCAACCGAAAACAATGACCGGGCCGTCGTCGTGGGGATTGCGGAATTTTGTAGAAAACCAAAGGTGCGGAAGAAAAAGGAAGGATAATCTAGTTTTCTCTTATTCATCAATCAGTAAAATGATGTTCGATGTGCCTTCATTGAAAGGTCTAAAATGAAAGCGGGAAAATAAAAAGCGTCACGCTAAATCCTAACGAAACAAAAGAATACAACACACGAATGACACGTGGAATTATTCTAGAAACAAAATCCCATGCACGTCATGCTGCTGTATCACTCCTTATACGCATATGTGAATGTGGTTGTCATCCTCTGCACCACACCTTAACCTGAGCATCGTGCAGCTGCAATATCATCACCACCAACAGGATCTTTACACCCCCCGCAAGCTTGGACTGATGAATATCAATCAAGCCAAGCTTGAGTAAAAGAAAATGAAAACGAGCACCAGCCAAGGCCTTCGTAAATATATCCGCGAGCTGGAGATGAGTAGACAGATAAAGAGGAGAAACAAAACCATCTTTATACTGATCTCGAGCAAAATGGCAATCAATGTCCAAATGTTTAGTTCTCTCATGGAAAACCTGATTTTTAGTGATATGGATTGCCGTATGATTATCACAGTAAAGAGGAACAGGCAGAGGGATAGTGATCGAAAAACCAGTGCTCAAGTAAGAGAGCCACAACAACTCACGAACGGTAGAACTCAAGCAACGATACTCAGCCTCAGCTGAAGAAACAGAAACCGTAGTCTGTTTCTTACACTTCCAAGAAATCAAACACTTACCAAGAAACACACAGTATCCAGATAGAGAACGACGAGAGGCTTGACAAGAAGCCTAGTCAGCATCACAGAAACCAGTGAGATGGAAAGAGCTAGACGATGGGAAAAATAATCCAAGCGAAAGACATCCTTTCAGATATTTAAGAACATGGATAGCTACGTCCCAATGGTGTTGACAAGGACATGAAACATATTGGCTCAACTGCTGAGTAGCATAAGTGATATCGGGTTGGGTAAGATATGATTCAAATAAAGAAGCTTACCCACCAATCTTCTATACGAATCAGGATTGGACAAAGAGGGAGAAGATATACCGGACAAAGCATGACCACTTGGAAGCGGTGTAGGTGTCGATCTGCCACCAAGAAGTCTAGCAGAATCGACAAGATCCAATATATATTTTCGTTGATTCAAAGATGTACCAAGAGAACCCCTAGAAATCTCCATACCTAGGAAATATTTAGCGGCCTAGATCCTTGATGGAGAATACCTCATCAGGTATGATTTCTTGCATCAATAAGGTTGGTAGCTGCTCCCGTGATTAAGATGTCGTCAACATACACAAGTAAGCAAATGAAAGAGCCACGGATCCTTTAGTAAGCAGTGCAATGGTCATGAGGTGGTGAACAAATCCATAGTCGTACAACTTGGAACAAAACTCAGCGTTCCATTCCCGTGAAGCTTGCTTCAACCCATATAAGCTTTTGGTGAGCTTGCAAACATGCCCCCGTTTCGCTTTAGTGTAACCTGGGGGAGGAGTCATATAGATTTCTTCATGAAGAAACCCATGCAAAAAGGCATTATTAACATCAATTTGATGAATAGGCCAACCATTAATAGTGGCAATTGCAATGAGAAACCTGACCATTACAAGTTTAGCAACAGGAGAGAAGACCTCCAAATAGTCAATACCAAACTCTTGGTTATTGCCTTTGGCTACAAGGCGAGCCTTGTACCTTTCAATGCTCCCATCTGCGCACAACTTCACCTTATAAACCCATTTACAGCCTATTGGCTTCTTCCCAATCGGCAAGTCCACAATGATCCATGTCTGATTGCTATCCAGAGCCTCAAGCTCCTTGCCCATCGCTGCTACCCATTCAGCACTTAAGCTTGCAACCTTATAAGAAGTTGGCTCATGAATGTTATCAACTTGAATAAGAAAAGTCGTGTATAGAGGTGTGAGACAAGGAGACAGTTGATATGGGAATGTAGGGGGAGTCAGTGTGGAGCTTGAATGAATAATGTGTGATGCTGAGAAGTCACTCCCATCTACATAATCCTCTAACCAGGCATGAGGTTTAACTTTCCTTGATCGTGTCTTATGAATATTCTGATCAGGAATAACATCACTCGGTGTAGGTGATGTAGGAGGAATATCAGAAGAATCTTGAATTTGCTCAGTGCAAATAAATGGAAACTCAGCAACATTATCCAAAGGAGCACTTGAAGAAGTAGCACCTTCATCAGAAATCACAGCTTCGGGACTCATGGCAGACACATTCTGAAATGGATAGATATCAGACATAAATTTGACATCTTGCCCAACAAAAACTTGTGAGTTATCCATGTCAAATAATATAAATCCCTTTTGGAATGCAGCATAACCCAAGAAAACGCATTTCAAACATCGACTATCAAACTTCAATCTATTTGGAGATATGTCAACGGCATAGGCTAAACAACCAAATGGATAAACCTTGTCCAGATTCGGATCTTTCCCATACAATATGGAAAAGAGGCACTTCCACTCTAGTACTTGACTAGGCATGCGATTCAACAACCAAGTAGCCATTAGTAAAGCGTAAGACCAAAACTTTTGGGGAAGGCTACTTTCAAACATCAATGCTCATGCTACTTGAAGAAGACTTCTATGTCTACGCTCAACAATCTCATTTTGTTGAGGTGAATAAACACAAGTGCGTTGATGGATAATACCGTGACTTGAAAACAGGTCACTCATGTTCTTATTCACAAATTCAGTTCCATTATCCGTTCGAATGAACCTAATGGATTTTTCAAAATGTGTCTTCACCATATTAATGTATTGTCTTATAACCGAATAGACTTGATCTTTTGCATTGATCAAATAGGTCCAAGTCACTCGACTATAATCCTCCACCAATGTCACAATATATCTAACATTATCAATGCAATCCACATTATATGGCCCCCAAACATCAATATGAACAATTTCAAATAATGATGTGGTTCTTCTATGTAGAATGGGAAAATTCAATCGAGTTTGTTTGGATCGAGCACATACCTCACACTCTTTGAACGTCTCAATGTCCGCAGCTGAAATCTTGTCTTTGAATTTATCCATGTGCACCATTGTTTGTATGGATGGATGTCCAAGCTTCTTATGCCATTCCTTTATGTCAAGTATAGCCACTGAACTTGTTGCCAAAGCGTGGCATGATCTCTGTTTCTGAATAACATATAGGTTCCCTATACTTTCTCCTTTCCTCATGATGCAATTCGAACCAATCCTCTTAATGATGCAATGTGTCCCCAGAAAAATACATCGAGCTGCGTTTTCTTTAACAAGCTGAGCCACGGAAATCAGGTTGTAAGTGAATGTTGGCGCAAGGAGAACGTTTTTCAGTTCAATAGCTTTATTAATATCCACACTTCCCGTATACAAAACCTCCTTGATACTTCCATCGGGAAGATGTATTTTCTGTGGTATCTTAAGTTTTTCCTTCGTCTTCATCATATCAACATTGCAGCATATATGTGTGCTTGCACCAGAATCTATTATCCAATGTTCCTTTTCAACTCCATCCAAAATACCAAAAGCATAGTGTCCATCAAACTCCTTACAATGATCCATATTATTTTGCACCATGTTAGCATTGTAACTATGTTTCGTAGAATCTGCTGGACCATCACTCACTAGCTTTCCCATGTATTTCGCAAGCTCTTCCTTTATAATTTTTCCGATGAACATAGTTGAACCAGATTTGTCATTAAGACTCTCAGCTTCTTCTTCTTTATTCATGAAATTACCTTCTGCAAAATTTACCCTCAGCTTGCTTCTCGCCTCCTTGAGCTTTTTGAACCATTCAGGAAATCCATGTAAACGGAAGCATTCCTTTTTCTCATGCCCCGGCTTATTACAGTGACTGCAATATAGGTTCATCCTTTCCTCTCTACTTCTTCTTCCCTTATAAGGATATGCCTTCCCACTGTTAAATCCCCTATTATTGAACTGATGCGTGACATTCATTGCCATAGAATGACTGGAATTAATTGAATTATCCATAGATAGCTTTTGTTCTTCAATCTGCAAGATCATTGAATAAGCTTTATCAACACTTGGGAGAGGATCTAAGAATAAAATCTGATTTCGCGTATTCTCATATCCATCGTTCAGCCCGTTGAGAAATTGCATCGACACGGTTTTCCTCTCTCTCGATTCTGTATGTCTAGCATCACATTTACAGACTAAAGGTGGTAGCACCATCTCCAGCTCAATCCACATCGTGACAAGCTTATTGAAATAGATTAACACGCTTTGATTTCCTTGGCTGTATGCACTGATTTCACGTTGCAACCTCGCTATCTTCGGACCATTGCTCTTGCCAAACCTATGGTTCAAAGCGTCCCACAAATCCTTGGTTTTATCAATATGAACAAATGAATCTATAAGCTCCTTAGAGATAGAATTGATTATCCACGAGGAGATCATATAATCCACTTTAACCCATGCTTTATAATAGGGAGAGCTTGGCAAAGGTTTGGGTAAACTGCCGTCTAACATTTCTAATTTGCTCTTGGCTCCTAAAGCACGTTTAATAGATCTACTCCAATTCAAAAAATTATTCCATTCAATTGGAATGAAACCAGTTGCATACCCGGATGATCCCCATTATGCAGTTGTAGGATCTCTCCTATTTGATTTTCTTCCATTTGATCGACTTCCTCTTCTCTGTTTCCTCTATTACGTGATCTATTGGAGCTTCCTTCAGCTCGTTCTCCTTCTTCTTCTTCGTCGATGTATGTAGTTTCTTCTTCAAGCAATGTATTTCATGCTATTCTTCGATTTTTCACCATTTAGGTTTGAATATTTTTAACTAGCATCGCTCTGATACCATGTAGAAAACCAAAGGGGCAGAAGAAAAAAGGAAGGATAATCTGGTTTTCTCTTATTCATCAACTGTAAAATGATGTTACAGTAATGCCTTTATTGAAAGGTCTAAAATGAGAAAGCAGGAAAACAAAAAACGTCACAGCTAAATCCTAACAGAAACAAAACAGAATACAACACACGAATGACACGTGGAATTATTCTAGAAACAAAATCCCATGCACGCCATGCTGCTGCATCACTCCTTATACGCGTATGTGAATATGGTTGTCATCCTCTGCACCACACCTTAACTTGAGCATCGTGCAGCTGCAATATCATCACCACCAACAGGATCTTTACAAATCTCCTATCATTTGCCCGGTGCCCCCTTCGAATTCATGTACAATTATTCGGAGACGCCCAAGGTTCAGCCTCTGGCGATGCGGGGGCCCGCCTTTCTGCCTCTTGCGCCGCCCACGATGCCGCGGCCGTGGACGGGGAAAGCGCCTATAAAGAAGAGTAAACGGAATATTAAGCTCTTCGAGCCGTTAGAGGGCGGTGGGGTTGAGCAAAACCCCAATGAGAATATGTGATCGAAACGGTACGAGATGTTGAGGGGATATGATCTGGGGAAGTTCACAGTGCGGCCGCGAAAGGAGGTGTTGGGAGCGCCTCTGACGAGGTCGGAGATTCGAGAGATGGTGAAACCCTTGTTGTCTAGTAATAAATAGGTGAATTAGGTGAGTTTGTTGTCATGGTTGTTTGTTGTTGTTTTGATTGTTAATTTCCAGTTTTTTTGAGAGCTGCGTTGCCAGAGTATTAAGGTGGGATTATGTTTTTTTAAGGTGATTTAACGTATTATGATTCAAAATTGTTTCTTGCTATTTTGTGTTGTTTTGAAGTTTCTTCAGAGTTGCATCCAATTTTTTTTTTTCTTTTTCTTGTTTAGGTTTCGTGTTGGGATTATGGGAATTTAGTGAGTTAATGTGTTATGGTGCTTCAAAATCATTTCTTGCTGTTGTAATGTTATTTTTCAGTTTCTTGAGAGCTGCATCATGTTTTTTCTTGTTTGGATGTGTTGGGAAGGTGAGTTAATGTATTATGATGCTTCAAAATAAATTCTTGCTGTATTAATTGTTGTTGTTTCAGTTTCTTGAGAGTTGCATTTCTGGATTAGTTGGGTGGGATTATGTTTTTTTTTTCTTGTTAGGATTTCGTGCTGGGATGATAGGAATTCAGTGAGTTAATGTATCATGACGGTTCAAAATCGTTTCTTGCTGTTGTAATTGTTGTTTTTCAGTTGCTTGAGAGTTGCATTTCAAGATGATTTAAGTGGGATTATGTTCTTTTCTTGTTTCAATTTCTTGTTGCCGTGTTGGGATGATTGGAGTTTATGTGAGTTAATGTGTAATGATGCTTCAAAATCGTTTCTTGTTGTTTTAATTGCTGGAATATTGAAATGCGATCATGTCCTTTTGTTTTAATTTTGTGCTGGGATGATGGTTTGATGAGAAAATTTAGTGATATAATAAGGTTATAAAGATAGAGATGTTGGATTCTGTAGGTAGAGATGGATTAATACATAACATGCTGGAGTTGATACACACACATTGGAAGAAACAACCCGTTTGTAAAGTCCGTTTTTTGGGTATCCCGACTGTCGACATGATAAAATATGCCGGTGCCTTGAGTTTCACTTTCTCAATACATTGAAGCATCTTCAAAAGAACTGCCAATCTCTTATCTGTTTTCTGGTTATCATGAGTTTCTGGCTTGTTCTTGCTCGTATATGAATACCTCTCTACTGATCTTGCAGGAAAAATCCGGTGGCAAGATTATTCATAGGATGGCGGAGTGGTGTATATATTCCGTGGAGAAACTATGATCACCAAAAACAGCCTCACTTACCTATAGTGCTTTGGAAACCGGCTACACCAGTTTATCCGAAGCTTATACAAGATGCCCCCGAGGTGCTGACGAAAGAAGAAGCAGATGAATTGAGAAGTGAGAACCAAAGGGAAAAGGCTTCTCCCTATCCGCAAATTAGGTAAAAAAATTGCAATTATGGGTTTCTCTTGTCCTCGATGAATCTCAAAAAGCGTATTCCATCATTGTTATCTTTGACTAGAGAAACTTCTATCATTATTGTATTTGAAGATATTAGCTTATTCTGTTTTCATCACCTTGCTTTGTGCAAATGGTGCCGTTTGACCAATAGCAAAAAACGGAGTCTACATTACCTTGGTGAGGGATGTGAGGACTGCGTTTTAAGGATCCGAATTGGTGAGGATAGATGCAGAGGATTGCAACCTAGTGATTACAAGAAGATAGGAGCTAAGTTGAAGGTTGGTGTTTGTTTCGTTGCTTGTCTTGCTCCAGTCATCTCTTTCTTCCCTAATGACGTTCACTGATCTTATCTCACTTTCTTCGACCGCAGGAATTTGTGCCCTGCGTGCTGCTAAGGGTGGAAATCGATGTATAGTGATGAAGTTCCTCAGATATACCTACCGTCGGCTAATGGCTCAAGCCCTACCTATCTTTCGGGTAATGACTGAACTATTTCTAGCTCACAAATGGTGATCTGCATATATCATGTCAAATTGCATTGCAAATTATTTCATTCAATTAGGTTCAAATTATGGCATTGTTGATGCTAAGACTGTAATTTTTCCTGCAAATCAGATTCGGAATTGCCACGGATAAGCCCCAAGATGATGGCGCTGTGGCAACGTGCCATTGAGTCGGGACGAGCATCGGTTCTGGACGAGCTTGATGTGAGCCCGGATGAGCTGTTGTCGAAGGTGGAGGAGTTTGAGAGCGCATCTCAGGCCATCGCGCACTCTTACCCCGCCACGAACTATTTGAACAGCAAGAGTTCGTCGAATTCGAGAGCCCTACTTGAAGAGGATGAAGATTTCAGTGAAGATGATTCCTTTGATTATGATGATGATGATGAATCTTTTGAAGCAGTGGAATCTGAGGTTCCACTGGGATTACTGTCCATTGATCTGTTAGCAATGCAGCTCAGCGATGGGGAGGATCAAAACTAGGACTAATCATACATATATGTGTATATATGTATAGTTAATGACATTTTTGTATTGAGCTGAAATTGTAATTCAAACTTATTGTAATTATGCTTGGCCAAAATGCAATAAGTTTGTAGTCGTTATGCGTATAGAAACTTTGATTTCATTTCTTTAAATCAATTTATAAGCCACGCACATGTACTTCCAACATGGAAGATAGGAAATTTGATACCTAAATTTAGATCTTGTGATATTATTGAGAAAATATCGAGAAATAAATAATTTGTAAATAAGTTAAAAATTGTGCCACTATTAAAGAAGACATCAAACATTGTGATTTTAAATGATATTTTGGTATAAAAGATGGATAAATATTACTTTAAACTCCAAATTATTTTCTCAATATCAACTAGGGGTGAGATTGGTTCGGTTTGATTAGCAAACCGAAATTCAATTAACCAAAACCGAATTAACCCAAAATAGATAACAGAACCGATACCAATCGGTTAATCGGTTAACCGATTAACCGATTGATTAATCGAGTTGATTATCGATAACCAAAATTAAAATTAAATTTAAAAAAAAAAAAAATAACCAAAAATAACCGAAATTAACCGAGATTATTTCAAATATTACGAAATTATAATATTAAATTAAATATTTTTACCTAATAATTAAATAAATAAATTAATTAATTAATTAATTTCGTTAATCGGTATAACAGTCGGTTAATCGGTTATACCCGATAACCAAAATTCACTGCAATAGGGCAACCGATAAACCATTAAAGAAAAAATCGGTTATCGGTTAACCGATAACCGATTTTTGGTTTCGGTTATCGGTTAACCGATAACCGATACCCGCTTAACACCCTAATATCAACTATATCTTAATCTATTAGAAATGTTGTTTTAATCATGAACAATAAATTTTGTACTAACCCTTTTTAATGCTCGGAAAGTCGACGTGACTCGTCTGATTATTACGGTGCATTTAACAAATTTTCTTAGAAGTTACACAGCACAAACGATTTCACCGGATTGCTAAATACACCGTAACAATCCGACGAGTCACGTCAATTTTTCGGGGGAAAAACATATTGGACACAATTGTTACAAATTGATAGTTTGAGATTAAAGAAACATTTCCAATAGTTCATATTATAATTGATAGTGTCAAATTAGTTTGAGATTTAAAGTTTATTTATCCTTTAAAAACTATAAAATTGAATTTTATTTTTATTTTTTTAGAGGGGGTTTTGGCATTTTATTTTATTCTTTTATTTTGTGTTGACGATATTACCCCGCGTGTCTTCCGTGTTTAGTTTATTTTTTTCAAAAAAATCAAGCACGAATCGCGATCGGAAGATAGTGAATAAAAGTCATATGGTTGAGCAGCTGTTGTCAAATTGAAATTTTATATCTAAATAAGATTTAGAAACGGGTATCTCTCTCTTCACTGGTGCCGACAATCCTGCACCCCATCTCTAACGAACAAAGTTGAGAATTAGTAAACGGAATTTGGGCATATTCTTGAGTCTGTTAGCCTACTCGGAAAGGAAAAGACTTCCTAGTACGAGAAGCTCTGCTCAGACATTGATTTCCAGAAAATTCAGGTATCAATCATCATTCTCCACACCCACACTTCACTTTCTAAATCTTTACAAAATTGAGAGCCTCCAATTTTGCTTTGTATGCAAATATAAGTCTACCTAAGTGTGTGTTCTGCGTGTACTCTGTGTTCCCCTTTCTTAAATATTGATTGCCTTTTATGAGCCTTTTTACTTTATAGTATGTGAAAAGGGATTTATGCAACCACCTGCATTCGACTCATCTCAAGTGTAAGAATTCAAACATTTATTGATTTTGGTTGGATCATGTTACTGATTCCGTAATGATTTTTGGTTTGATTATGTTATTTTTATTGTCCTTTATGCTTTTGACATTCAACTACTCGTAATTCTTCATTTTTAACGTCTAAACCTTTTCCTTGTCTGTACCAAAATATCAAGAATGTAAACTAATTGATCAATTTCATTGAATAAGATACTGAAATATTGAATTATTCCACCAAATAATACTAGATTATGATATACTCTACAAATTTTGAAATTTTAGAAATTTTGTGCACAGAGGTGTTGTATGGTGCTTGGTGACCTATGATGGCAGTGGACACGACGGCCCCGAGCTACTGGCTGAATTGGAGATTCTTGCTGTGTGCAATATGGATCACGGTGTCTATGATCGTTGCATCACTCATTATATGGAGGTATGAAGGCGCAGCGTCTAGGAGCCGTGCAAATGGGGATCAAAGGGCATCTTGGGCAACATGTTCGAGTTCAATCCATCCCGTTTGGCTGCTTAGTTTTCGGGTTGTTGCTTTCTGCACCTTACTAGCAATGATTCTTGCTGATACAATCCTCCATGGTGTTGGCATATTCTACTTTTACACTGAGTTAAGGCCGTTGCATCTGACTTTCCATTTTGATTTTGCTTGCTTTGTGACTCGTTCTGTGTGCTCAATGTTTGCCTAGTCGATATCATGTTGTGAAAGATATAACCCTGTAATATGTTTCATGGTCATTTTCTATTTTGCAGTTTTCATTTTTTCTGTTTTTGTTCACATAATTAAGTGAATTTTATTTTGGTAATTACATTGTTGCAGGTGGACATTCACATTGGTAACCATGTATTTTGGGGTATGTACATAAATCTTCATTTCATAAATGGATCTGTTATCTTCTATTTCCTAATTAACTCTCATCATATTGTTACTATTTGGATCTTGTAATATAACAATAATCACATAAGTATCTATTCTGTAGATAGGTTCATCTCTCCATCCTTGGATGTCTGCGCTACTGCCTTAAAGGGGAGACGAAGGAGGATCCTTGATCGTTGCAGATGCAGAGCAGGGCTCGTTTATAGCACCAACAGATACAGACATGCACACCCCGATAACAAGCTTGAACGAATCTAACAATCCTACTCCCGAAAGTGCATCTTGATCTTGGAATACACCTTTCAAATAATCTTTCAGGTAGTTTTCTCCATCTATTACATTGCCATGTACATCGGCTGCTCTTTATTAGTTGGACTTAAAAATAAAATCTTTTTTTACTAGAGCATCCTTAGCTTTTGCAAGAAGAGTAGCTCTCTAACCTATTTCAGACAAGAACTTGCTTTAAATAAGAAATTTTCAAACTGAATTATGGTGTTGCAGATGTGCGCTGGGGCCGTCATGCTGACAGATTCAGTGTATTGGCTTGTACTATACAACAAAGATGACAATTTAACATTTGTAAGTACAAGGTTTTCGGCTCCGTTTAATAATACTATGCACTATGTATTGTGGTATATACCTCCTGAAACAGTTACAGTGTAATGAAAATTTGATTTGATGTATGCTATGTGACGCAGCTGATCGTTTGCATGCATTCCGTCAATGCAGTTTTCCTCCTCGGTGACACCATTTTAAACTCCCTGGTATTCTTGTAAAACCCTTTTCTTTTGATGAGCCTGCAAGCCTTGGTCGTAAAACTAAGTTTGATTCGAAAATTTATTGACCAAAAGAACTGTGATTTTTCCTTGCAGAGTTTTCCCTTCTTTCGAATTGCATATTTTGTTCTGTGGACTTGTGTATTCGTCATTTTCCAGTGGATCATACATGCTTGTGTTTCAATGAGGTACTATTTTTCTCGGATTTTGTTTTTTTCCTTTAAATTCGTTTTAGTTTGTTCTTAATAAACATACTTCTAGCCTTATTTGACATTTACCGAGGTTGAAATCTCTATGTGAAACAGTTGGCCATATACCTTCCTAGACTTGTCTTCGCCTTATGCTCCGTTATGGTAATCTCTCTCTCTCTCTCTCTCTCTCTCTCTCTCTCTCACACACACACACACAAACACACAACGATAGTCGATAAACTTTACTCCCTTTTGTCTATATGCTCCCTTATGGTAATCCCTCTGTCTCTCTCTCTCATAGTCGATAAACAAACTTGGCAGGTACCTGGCTGTTGGGCTGCTGCATATTCCATGTTATGGGATCTTCTCTCTTATATTCAAGATTAAACAACGTTGTTTATCAAGATAGCTCCTAAACTGATACCCCACGCGCCGAAAGCAAGCCAGCAACAACAGTTTTCGAGGGAAAAGGCTCGTAAAATATATCTTAGAAGCATAAATTGGCTAGTACTCAACATTCATCCAACAATTGTACGTCTAATCAATTTTTTATCATACACAATTGCCACAAATATTCTGTAACTGAAAATTGAGAATAATAAGTTATACATCAGAATATTGCCCTCTTGAACTTCACTCTTCTCGCTCTCGTCTCTGCAGATTTCACTGCTTTACAGTCATCACTAGCAAAGTCACAACCATGGTTCTAATTTGGTACAACCGGTCAAGCTTTAACATATTCTCTGATAAACTGCTCCAACTGAGAGATGTCACCGGTCGCACCAGATGTTTCTGCGACTGAGATTTTGTTGAGGCACTGATGAAATGCAAAAGCTTCTCCAGGTACCCCAAGTGAGTATTCATTAGCAATATCGGCTGAAGATAATGCTGTTCTTGATGCACGGAGCTTGTCGCTGTGCCCAAAATGAGATATAGAAGGAAATGAGAAATATGATTGGTAACATGAACTTCAGTATCAAATCTAAGACAAGAACAAAACAAGCAGTGCCAATGGGAATGAGGATATATATTCAAGCAATAACCTAAAAAACATCTGGTCAAAGCTACTATCATTCTTCAGTTGCTTTCTCAAACTTAGAAAGAGAGTGTTACAACATCTAGTTCCACACACTTTTCACCTTTATCTAGAACTCTTGAGATGTATATGCTATAACTTAATTCAAGTTCACATCACTATTTGTCCACTTTTATACCAGTTAGTTTTAAGATGATATTTTCTGGCGACATCAGGGCCATGGGAGTTCTTTAGCAGCGGACATCATTACAGATACATATATTGCAAAGAAGAAGAGCAAATATGATAGCAAATAATTATCTTACATTTCCTTCTCCAGCTGTTTTCTGATGAAATCTTTTGTATGTGCTGTAACTTTGTCTACCTTGTTGCACAAAAGTAGCAACGGAATCTTTCTCTTCACAACACTAGCCTTGGTCAAAATATCATAGAGGTACCTACATCAAAATACAATTATACATAGTAAACGTTAAACTAAAAAACATGAGATGTCATCATGGGCCTCTGGCAAGACGATGTTTACAATCCAGATAGTACATACTCTGAAGCAGCACGAACATTAGGTAAGAATTCCACAGCATCTACTACAAAACTATTCCAGCTGCCTGAGGCAAGAACTCATCTAGTTTGGGTCTAAGACGTGAATGCCCAGGAACATCAACAACATGAACAGGCTTCACTTTTCCTTCTGCATTGACCGAATAATATTTAGTTAAACAATTTTTGTAATCTTGGACGAACAGGAATAAACGGTATTTTACAAGCTGCTATTGCAGCAAAAGATGCTACTTAAGCATGCTTGAAGATTTTATCCAAATCCACTTTTCCAGAAGAAAAAGGTACATCACCTTAGCTGTCTCCGAGTGTAGTACAAATGTTTCTTCATTTGGTTCCATTGATGTCACAGTGCCCTGATGGGAGGAGCCATCCCGAAGCTGGTGCAGGAAAAATAATAATAATAAATCAAAATATTTAACGGCAGTCAGACTCAAGAAAAGAGAGAGAGATATAAATCATCTAAACTCTTTCTTGTACACTTACCTGGTAAAAAAGAACAGTTTTGCCACTTCCACTTAACCCAGTGAGAACAATAGTATTCGAAGCCCTACGCTTGAAAAGACGAACTGCACCCACAAGTATTTCATATAAATGAACAGAGTGCACATAGCTGGGCACATGCAATTGAAGATACAACCCAAAACATAAAAAAACTCATGTTTGAATTTGATATGTATTTCAAATTTTCCACCAAAAGTTTAGATATTGAAGCTGTTCTACCCTGATAATGAGAATACGACATCGTTTTGCAGTTAACTGCTTGGCTGTTTTACATTTTCCCTATTACACAATGCAATCAAACTTGAAGAACAACTGAAAAATCATACTAGAGTTACCTACTATGCCCTATATGAGAACCACAACCGACTATTTCATCAAAAGAGCAATGCTCAAATGTCATTCCTGTTTGGTCCATCAAGCAAAATGAAGCAAGCTTTAACACTCTCTTTGGTTTGATTAAGATCAGCTCAAGCTCCACTCCATTAGTTAAAAATGATAAAATCAAACTAAAACTAGCAAACACCTCAACCCTTATGTCACTTGACCATAGCTCAATCAATGTCAGCCTTCTAGCAATCGAACTAAATTTAAACATAACTTAAAGCTCAACGGAAAAGGAAAAACTAAACCAGACTCGCAACATACTTATCCAGATTCAACTAGCTAACATCTTCAGGCTGCCTAAAAGTGGTATGATAATTGTGCATAAGGCAAAAGCGCAAGTATGAAATCAAGTGATTTTTATTCACAATTAAGGGAATTACTCTAAAGATGAAATTGCAGATTATCGATCACTTAATAAAACAGGAGCAACGGGAAGATCTTCTTCCAGTTCGAAGAAAAACCACATGCACAAGCACAATGCTACACGAGCACGCACCTCGAGCAACAAGAAACAATCAGAATTCAAAATTCACCCCGAATCGGTAAAAGAAATAAAGTTAAGATCATTGAGTCATCTTACTGATTACGAAGAAAAATATAGTAAGGATGACTACTCCAATAGCGCCATAGAGCTGCGTTGGCGGGATACTCTTCACAAATTCGTGTGCTTCATTTTGTAACTGCTGCAATTGGATCTTCAGTTTCTCCAATTTCTGCTCATCCATGGCTTCTAAAAATAAAACAAAAAATCAGATTATCAGACCTCAACAATATAGATGTACGCTATGAACAGTGAAATTCAAGTTGAAAACGAGATCTACCGGGAGGTATCTGTCAAATGAAGGAACGAATAAAGAAAGTTTTGATTTCTCCCCAAAATAATAGAAACCCTAATTGAGGAGATCAAGCGCGATGGAATTCGGATCCGAGTTTGACCGGTCCTTTAAAACCCGGGAATTTCACTTACATTTTTATTTTATTTTTTGCTTTTAGAATTTACTGCTTTTCTCTTTTTTTTTGGTGTTTCAATCGTATTTAATACTCTCTCTGTCCCATTTAAAATGTATCACTTTCTTTTTTGGATTGTCCCATTACAAATATCTTATTCCATTTTAGAAAATAATTATCCCTTCAAAAAGTGTGAACCATACCCTACCTACTTTTTAACACTTTAACTACTTTATACCTTTCTCCTAAATATTCGTGCCCAAAAGAAATAAGACACTTTAAGCGGGACGGAGGGAGTATTTTTTTTTTCTCAATCATAACTTCTTTATGCCATAATTTAATTTGATAAATATTACTTAAGGGGTCATTATATCCAAGTGGGACCTGTAATTATTTTTTAATATTTAATATTAATTTTTAATTTATTATTATGGTTTATTATTTCATAAATAAGGTATGTAATTTTTCTAAACTCCAATTTTAGTAATAAATACCAATTAGAATTCAATATGACAACAATTTTTATGTCTATAATAACTGTTGTTAAGATATTGAATGTAATAACAAGAGAGTACATAAAATTAAGGGGCGAACTACAAAACGTCACTCCATCGAAGAGCTATCCCATTACTTCACTGTCGTCTTTTAGCTAAGATCTAGATTTATAAAAAAATTTCTTTTTCACTTGGAGCAAAACTTATTAATCATTAAAGTTATACTATAGTTATTTCTGATAGGGGAATCTGTAAGATCGTTGCAATCAATAATTGAAGCCCGTGGAATAAAAACTCGATAGAGTGATGCTTGCAATTTACATCATATGCACGTAGTAATAATTCATATGTTATTCATTAATATTCACATAATCACATAAAAAATATGTTTAATAAATATAAATATTCTGAGTCAAAACGAGTAGACATGACTATAGTTAGGGATGTCAATAAGTGGGTTTTACCCGGATCGATCCGGAACCGTTCAAAATCCATTAAATTTTAAGCGTGATTAGCCTTGGGTTCTGACCCGCTTTAGACCCGGACCGCTTAGATCCTTAGTTTGATGGTGCCGTCCGGTGCGGATCATAGTCCGAGTAAAACCTGTCTATTGACAAGCTTAAGTTTAAATAGGCTTCTCGATGAGCTAGTTTTATCAATATCGATCTGAAATCACTCATAGCCCATTAAATTATAAAGCAACGGTTTCGCTCCACCTCGTTCCGCACTGCTCGATCCGGACCGCTTAAGACCCATAGTTGATGGTACCGGTATAGTCCAAATCCAAGATCTATTGGGTCGATTACGTAACCGTAACCATTACTTATTTATCGATTCGGTCCGGATAAAACCTACTCATTGACATCCCTAACTACGATTATAGGTTATTCTCTAGTCAATGAAGTGATACTTAAGTGGAGACAACAAAAGAGCATTGATGTATGTAGTTACATTATTAGTTTTGTATTGTGAGTTTTGTATTTTGGGTTATTATATTGTATTAGATGTCGAAGATAGTTTGATATGAAATACTAAATATATTATAGACATAGCATAGAGTGATGCAGATCTGACATAGATGACTAGTTTTAAATAATTAATCGTCAAAATGAATATGATAATAGCTGCAGATTTCCGTGAACCCCGTAAAAAAGAAAAAGAAACTCGTATCTTAATTTTTAATGTTAAATAACTAGTCGCCCAAATAAAGATTCGCCAAGTCAGATTTTCTACGCCATTCTTAAACGAGATTATATAAAAACTCCATAGAAATAACAACAGATACTTAGATAGTGCCAAAGAAAATACGAAAAATATTTGAAACAACATAGATATTGGTCGACATCACACATATATATGAAATAAAAGGATACATCTTATTCCCCACTAATCTTGAATAATGTTGATTAATGCATGGGACCGCCGCCTCGAAATAATCAATGAATTCAAGATTGTTCAATCAATTAGAGGATGTTTGACTAAGCTTATTTTAGAAAGCTCCAACAACTTATAAGTTGTTTTAAGAACTTATAAAATATGATGTATTAAGAGCTTATAAGATGTTAAAGCATTTAGATAACAAAGGTAAACATGGAAATAAGAAAATATATCAAGGTTATTTTTATAGTTTTTTTATAACTTATAAGATCATTAAAAAATAAGTTGGGTTTTGGAGCTTTTTTTTAATAGAGCTTATAAGCTCTTAGAGATTATTTTGAAAACTTATAACCTCTCTAACAACTTAATTTGTCAACACACCTTGATTGAGCTTATAAGCTCTTAAACAACTTATAAGCTGTTTTAAAGAGCTTATAAGCTCAGCCAAACACCCCTTAGTCGAGTCACATATATTGATGTTGAATATTATTTGAAACTATTATTTATTTTTAAGAGCAGTGTCACTGAGCTTGAGTAGCGACGGACTTTTAGGTCGCAAAATATACTTTTTGCACTTGTAAAACAAATACTCCATTCTAGAAGTGAGCATACTCTAGTTTTCGTCAGTTTAGTTGGGTTATTGAAGAGTTTGTATAGTAGATATAAAAGATAAATTCATATTTTGTTGGGTTTTGTTTTTTATCAATATAAGTTTGGTCGTTTTCAATTCGGTTATGACTTCAATCGGGTTTGATTTTATTTTTATATTAATATATCAACATGACTTCGATCGATCTCGGTTTTTATCAATATGGATTCGATCGGTTTCATTTCGGTTAACATACTCTATTCGGTTCGGTTAGATCAGAGTTTTAATTTTTTTTCAGTTTGTCGATTTAATCAGTTCAGTTCGATTCGCTTTTGAACCAAAACTGACTCGATGCTCTGCCCTACTCCATTCGTACCCAAAATATGTTCTTGGAAATCTTCATTACTGATTTTAAAAAAAGTTGTTGAGTTTTTTGTTAGTAGATTAAGTGTCTCACATTAGTATAGTGTTACATTAATTAGTAGTGAACTATGAGTGGTAAAAAATATATAAATAAGTGTTGGTTGTGGTGGTAGTGGTGGTGTTGATAGTAATAAGCAGAGATAGTGATGTATCGTGAATGGTAAAATATATAAATAAAAAACATTGTTGAGAGTAATAAATAAATAGTATTTTATGAGATATTTTTTCCAAACTAGAAAAGAAATAAATGAGGGGAACATACCAAAAAAAACTACCAATAAATTTTGAGAACGGAAAAAGTACTATTTAGCACTAGTCCACTTTATCCAAAACTATATAAAATAAGATAAAAACTTGGGTGAGCTCCGCTCATCGCGTGATTCCATCCTTGTTTTTGTTAAAATAATTATATATTAATTATGGCGAATAAAGATAATTAGATTTTATTAATTTATAATTAAAATTTATTAATTCATAATCACGGTTTATTAATTCACAAGTAAGGTTTATTAATTCATAATTAAGGTTTATTTATTCAAAATTATGGGTTATTAATTCACAATTAGGGTTTATTAATTCACAATTATGATTTATTAATTCAAAATTAGGGTTTATTATTCAAATTAAGTTTTATTAATTCATAATTAGGGTTTATTAATTCAAAAATAAGGTTTAATATTCAAAATTATGGTTTATTAATTTAAAATTAGGGCTTATTAATTCATGATTAGGAGAGTTTATTAATTCAAAATTAAAATTTATTAATTTATTATTAGAATTTATTAATTCAAAATTATTATTTATTAATTCATAATTATGATCTATTAATTTATAATTAAGGTTTATTAAATTAATTAAATTTAATTATAATTAATTATTAAAATTAGAATTAATTTAATAATAATTAATTAATTAATTAAAAACTTAATGAAGTGGTCTCACTGTGCACACCACGTGCACAAGAGACCACCCTAAAAATAATTGGTGGGGTTAAGCCATAAGTTTTGGCGATGATGGATAAGATAGAACAAGAAAATTACAATTTGAAACCGATCAAAATAAGAATTTCATGAGTTCAAGGGTTTGAGTAACTTATTTTAATTTAGAAATCGTCTTCTGTAAGACGTATTACGTGGAGACGCGTAGAGACTGCACTTGATAAAGAAATGAGATCACATTAATTAAGAACTATAGAAACCACACTTCATTGGAATTTTTAATTAAGTATGATCTTCAGGTGTCCTTATGCGAAGATGTCATCAAATGAGACTTTGAGGTTTTTGGCTGAGTTTATAAGTTGTTTTAGGTGCTTATAAACTCTTGAAAAGTGTGTGATAAAATAAATTCATAAACAACTTATAAGTTGTGAAAATATGCTCCAACATTATAAGCTCCCAAAATATCGTTAATCAACACCAATTTTTTTTCATAAGTTTACAAGCAACAATGAATTTTCTAAAATAACATTACTATGGTTTGTTATTTTCAACATATGCCCTATTAAATTCACATTTCTCACTTTTCTCTCTAACTCAAGATTCTCTTATAAATTCAATTATCCAAATATTTTTACAACTTATAAACTATTGAGACATTACATTCTTATAAGTTGTTAGAACTTATAAGCTTTCTAAAATAAGATTAGCCAAACACTCTCTTTATCTTTAATTTTTTCCATAATTTTCTTTATTATGTATTTATATTTATTGTCTAAAGTTAGTGAAACAAATTAGAACCTTCGAGGTTTAATTGGAGCTAATTTCTCATTTTAGGAATTTTTTGTATATAATTTTTTTTATTGTTATTGTAAGAATTATTAAATTTATATTAATATTGTTATTCTTTCTCTTAAAAAAATATAATATCTCATACATACATGATAAAAATATAGACTCAGTATATATTCCGTGTTGTTCATTAATTTTAGGTCATCCGTAAATTATAATCCAAATTTTGTGATGGATATCGCAGAGTACATACTTGGTGTTGGGGAAGGGTGGAAGAATACACTAGTTAGATAAATTTTAAAGCTTTTATTTTAACAAGAGTATCGGCTACAAGCACTAATCGATCGGATAACCGGCAATTCAAGATTGATAGTAATCGGTGATCGATTCGAGATAAGGATGTGTTGTCTTGAGTGATATCGCTAGCAAACCTACTAACTGTTGAGATGATGTTCGATTAAACGATAAGCGATATGCGTGAAATATGGTGGCTACCGAATTTGCCTTAATGAAAACTTAAAGCTAATTTGAAACACTTAGTCAAATATTGATTAATCAGTTTTTAATTTATATATGTTCAGTATTAGTTAGATACTGATAGAGGGTTTCAAAACAATGATGTGTTGTTATGTGCTGCCGATGACAGTTCAATAACATGTAAAACTGAAAGCAATAAAGAAAGTAAATAACACGTTGATTTTTACGTGATTCGAGAGATCGACCCTACGTGGATCGATTGATCCACAATCCACTAACTTTGGATTAGTTCTTATTTACGGTACAAGAGTAAACTTAGATACAAAATTCAACTTACAAGATCCCGCCTAACGCTGCTCCTCCTATGCTTCTCGGTGCTAGAAAACAACTAATTGTTTTTAAATGCAATCGACTTAACATCTAACTTAAAGGTGCTAGATGACCAACCTTTCAAAGAACTAATACTTAGTTGCCTACTTGCCATAAACTTCTACACAACTTTTGAGAGGTTCTCGTAGAAGGGTTTCTAACTATAACTGAGTTGACATAGGCGGCAAACTCGGTATGTCTAGCTTAAGATATGCAAGATGAATATCATAGACTTAAGAAAGTGTATCTTTGTAATATCGGTGATAAATATATGTGAGCTTTTGAGATTTATCGATAGCATTGTGAACTTCATTCTTCAAATCATTGTTTGATTGACTTGAGCTTTGAGCTTGAATGCTTTGAGATTTCAATTCTTGCAGCTGCTTCGACAACCTTTAAATGTTGGATTCTACGTAACGCGTATATATAGAAAGGAATAAGAATAGAGTCGTTGGAGGACTATCATTCAAATCTTTCTATTTGTCGATTGAATTCTTTCCGTTGAGAATCCTCGTACGTCGCTATCAAAGGTCTGCATCATCGTACATTGTAGCTCTGCAACTCTGAAAAAAATCTTTAGACATGACAAATCTTCTGCAAATACGCTAACACACGTAGCGAGTCAAACACTCAAGACTTAATTTCTTCTGTGTTTCTTCAGTTGAGTTGACTCGATGTTTTATCAGTATTGACTTCAGGTTGGCCCAGTCAAGACTGTTCTTTCTTTTATTAGCAGGTTGGACTCCCATCATTTGTCAACTTCGGACAGCTGAGTCAGTATGATGCTTTCAGCATACGTAGACAAATAGTCAGCTTTGACCTTTCATCGGCCAGCTTTGATTTGGTATAACCAGCATTGACTACTTGTTATCAGTTTTGACTATCGATAGACAGCTTTAACTCCAGGACACCATCTTTGACTCCTGATAGCCAGCTTTGACTTTTCCCGGGGATAGTCGGTTGCCGGATATGATACTTAGTCATCTCTTTCAGTGCTGAGCCTCAGTCCTCGATCTTCAGTCTTCGGTTTTCCGACGTTAGTCTTCAATCTTCGACTTTACTTCAGTAGCTCTGTTCGTCAGTATCACTATACTTCAGTTATTCAGACATTAGTTGGTCTTCCATCAGTTTTCAGTTCTTCAGTATGCGATCCTTCAGTTGAGCTTTTATCAGTTACGTTGATACTGATACTCTATCAGTAAGGTTGATTTCAATACTGCTTAAACTCCTTCAGTCTTTGGCATGTCCAAGCTGGTGGTTCTATCAAAAAACCAGAACACAAACGCCTAACTCAAGAACAAGTAAGTAGCTTAGTTACATCAACAAGACAATCATCAGATGTTTTTGAGATCTTATCAAAACACACAGTTAAGATAGATTAATTTCCAACAACTCAAGAATTTTTTCAACACTTCAACCTCATGTTCGTTCTTAAATTATAGCCCGAACTTACAAATATTACAAATACAATTTGTAATTATATTCATTGTTCATTAAATAACTCGAGTCAAAATTTTCGACTAACTAAAGCTCACTTTTATCGTCAGAAGATGACTTCTCATGTTATTTTCTTTTTCTTTCTATGATACCAAATTAGTTCATGTAATACACGTCATCTTTGGTTGATCGGAAATTTGGACTCGAACTATTAAGTAACAACATAGATAAGTACAAATAATATTAGTGTGTGTGTGTTAGTCTAGTGGTAGAGTGGTTAACGCCTGCCAAAGTCTCTTGATTCGAGTCCACCGTGACGCAACCTTTAAAATTTCTACTAAATTACCAAATATATATATATATATATATATATATATATATATATATATATATATATTTGTAATATTTTGTAAATTCAAACTAAAAAGTCGCAATAAAATAAAAAAATCGAGCTATAACTTAAGAAAATACTTAATTAGAGGCAGAAATTATATATTTTAGATCTTAATTGAAGCAATTACACAGGAATCTATCAAACCAGAATATTTTTTATATACATTATGGCTCTGCTTTTACTCTTACCAAAAAAATCAAAAACATTTCAGCCTCTTAATCTTTAGATAGTATAGTGTAGTAATAAATTTGATGTAAACTCAAGCACCAATAGAATTGCAGATGGGTACAAGCTATCAATTCTTTCTTCTGATAACATTATCCAACAGTCTGACTCTAATTGAATTTTTTATTTGTAGTACTTGAATATATATGTAGGAATATAGTTTACTTGAATCCAACTTTATATTAATAATTGTATATCAATTTAGTTCGTAGATTTTAATTGATAAATGGTTAAAATTAATTTTTCAAATAATTTTTTTTTCTTAAACATAAAATAATGTTTTTTCAGTATTATATTTTTCCACCTATAAAACTATGTTATCTCTATTTCTTATGATATTATATGCATAACATAATACTTTTTTACTTTATACAATTATGTTGGTTTCTTGTGAATAAAATAAGGATGATTTTTATTTGATCTTCTTTCTTTCTAAATACGTCCTTATTTAAAGTGAGAAGATTCAAATAAAAATCTTATTTAAAGTGTAATCATTTTCAGTCATTAGATCGTGAAGATCTACAGTGATACATCACTTTGCTGGATGAGTGCATTATGCACCACATGGATTCGAATCTCATAAGGAGAGAAAATTTAATTTAATTTTTTTTGTACAATAACTCTAAGGGTAAATGTTTTGTTCTTATGTTTGTAGGATAACAAATGTTTTACATTAACTTACTCCTATATATATATATATATATATATATATATATATATATATATAGAGAGAGAGAGAGAGAGAGAGAGAGAGGATCAAATGAGAACTACATATTTTTGAGAATTTGAGAATTATACATAAGATGTGTAAGATGCACAAAATGTATAAAGTTGTGAATCTAAAATATTCTTAAATTATTGCATAACTTTATAGATTTTATACATTAACTTTATACGTCATGTACATAGTTCACAAATTTTCAAAAAAATATAATTCTCACAATAACCAACTCATATATATGGATTGGTTCACGTAAGAATCAAATATTGATAAGAAATAAGAAAGTTCTTTCGAACGATAAAATTGTTGACTAAATGTATAAATTTATTGTACCAAATTCGATTGCAACAACTTTATGTTCAGTGTTATACTTATATGTTGAATTTGGTGCAACAAATCTATACTTTTAATGCAACAACTTTATACTTTGAGTGCAAATATCTTATTTTACCAATATTTGTATTTCTACATAATCCATCCCATATATATATATATATATATATATATATATATATATATATATATAGGAGTGGATCAAATGAGAACCACATCTTTTTGACTACTGAATGATGATAAGACGTTGAAGATGATGCACAAAGCGGTATAAAGTTGTGCATAACGAAAACTTTCTAAAATTATTTTGTTGTGCAACAATTTTAGAAAATTTTCGTTATGCACAACTTTATAATCTTGCTTTGTGCATTATCTTCAACGTCTTATGCATGGTTCTCAAGTTCTCAAAAAATATGAGTTATCACTGGATCCAACCTCTATATATATATATATGATCAAATGAGAACTCTTTCTGTTAAAATAAGAAATAGTCCTATGCTTAGATTTTTGTTGACTGACGTCTTAAATTTCTTCTTATTTTCGGAACTATTTTTTATAATTTTTTTGGCAAGGTTAATATGGTACACTTGGTTTTTAATGTAATCGACTATTTCCTTAAAAATTGGGATTTTTTATATATTTTTGGGATGTATCTTTATGAAGTAATTTATCTTCTTTTTTTTATGTTTTTCTTTTAATTACTGTATGAAAAAAATTAGTATTTATGTTTATCATTTCTGAATTTTCGGTCAAACACATTGTAAGATGCCTGGTTTGTTCTTCCTTCTCATTTTTTTTATTTGTAATTTTTCGTTTCTGAAGTTTTATACATTCGTCATTTGTTCATTCTTCTTTTTTTTGTATTGTTTGTTTTTCTGCCCCTAAATCGCTTCCTATTTGTAATCTCTATTCTTATATTCATTTTTTATCATCTTTAGTATTATTAATATTACCAGACCATTTTTTATATTTTGCACATTAAAATAAAATGATCATGTACAATCTTGAAATTGTTTTCATTTTTATGTTATCATCATCAAAGTTATTATGTTTTGCGCATTTATGATGAAGGATGATGCACAATATTATGCACATGTTAATTTTATTTTGTGCAGATTCCTTTAGTACTTTTGAATCAATCTGAAATGATAGTGTTTTACATTTTACAGATTAGTTATTTATAATTTTTACAGTTTATGTTTAATCCATTTCTTGTCAAAAAAAATTCTCAGTACGCATAAGTTTCACAATCTGTCTTTTATTGGTATATATGTTTTTTTTTTTCAAAATTGTTTGTTGTGCATAGTTATTAAAACATAACCATAAATTTTCAATCATTATGCACAAATACATTCATTTCTATGTCGATCGAAAAATAGAATATCATGCAAAACTGACGCGATCCTTATGCACAAATACATAACATGTCTTTTATGTTCTATAAAACATAAAACCAAAAAACATATTACACAAACTTGCAAACAAACTAATGACTTGTTGTAATCATGTAATGTTATTGTAATAAGGAAAACAAATCATAAATGCATGAGAAAGAATGTGAAATAAAATTGATATCGGTAATTAAGGGTGGTGGGTGGTTTTCGGGGGTGAATTAAATGCTGCAATAACTTAATTGCCCTTGTGAGTTAATAATATTAAGAAACGCGTCAAATCTATTTAAATTCAAAATTATGCAAATGATTAATCTAGACCATTAGATTTAACAATATCCAGGGTGCATATTAGTTCTTATTTGACATTTTAGAGGTAGTTCTCCCGATAATAAACCCAACACACACACACACACACACACACACACACACACATATATATATATATATAAAACCAATTTTAAACTAGTAGCTAGAAGATCAAAATATTCTTCAAGCCATGTCATTGATTGATATTGTGAAATTTCAATTACACGATTTGAGAATGATCGAATGGGAAATAATTTTTGATGAAGCAAATAGATTTTGTGAGGTGAACGTTATTTCTCTGATTCATATGGAAGACACTATATAAAACGACCTGGTTATAAGAGGCAGAGCATCACCAATGATCATTATTATTGTGTGAAGATTTTTTAATGAGGTATTATTTCTACTTTAAAATATTTTATTCATCTTATTTATCTTAGTTTTCACTTCTCATTAATTTCATCATGGTTGCAATGTTAGGTTGTTGATTTAACCATACATGAGACGAACAATCATTTTTATGAAGCGAGCACTGATCAACTTAAATGCATGGCATGTTTTGACCGGAGAAATTCTTTTTCTCAATTCGACATTATCCAACTTATGCGTTTTACTACTTTGTATCCCAAAGACTTTTTGACAGGTGATTATTTATATATTCCACAATAACTTTATAATTTCATTGCTAATGTGAATTTTTCAATAGGTGATTGTCTATATTTTCAACAACAACTCCAGTAATTTCATTGCTTGCATTAACCTCGATTTTCTGCAATTAATAATTTGGGAAGTTTTGCTCAGGAAATGGTTAAAAGTGGTAACTATTTAGTTTTTCAATTGGTTTATAAAATGATTGAGTTAACATTGGTTTTACCTGTAGCCACTGTTTCTGTTGAGAGATCATTTTTTGTAATGAAGATTGTCAAGGGTGATTTGCAAAATCGCATGGGAGATGAGTTGATGAATGATACTTTGGTTGTGTACATTGAGAAGTATATTTTCTCAATAATTGATAATGAGAAGATCTTACAACGCTTCATCGATGAATACACGTCGAAATCAATTGTCGTTACTTTCCCAAACAGATACAACTAGTTCACCAAGTATCTAACTTAGGTCATTTGTAATATATTTGAATAGTGTTAATGTATGAAAATTTCATATGTTTTTATATCTATTATTGTTATGAATTTTTAATTATGATATATTATTATTTAATAAATTTATTTGATTATGTGAAAACTAACATAATAATACAGCCTCCTCCATTGGAATTCCTAATCCGCTATTGTATGGACCACTTAGGATAAGATGGTCCAAAAAAAAATATGATTTATTTAAAGCGTGACAAAAGGAATAGGCAGGTAGAAGAAGTGTAATATTAGTTGGCCTAGTAATCAGTATAATAACGACACAGAGTTTGCAGTATTAACAATAGGATCAGATGTCTTCATAAAACAAAAAAAATCTGAAAGTTAATAATCCGACATCTATATATCTATAGACCAAATTCCCAAACCTCTGCTAGACAAAATGCAAGGAATATTCACACACAGAAATCGAACTTCCGACCACTTGCCATAACAGATCAATTTTCTTAATTTAATTATTATTTTTTCTTCAAAAGAAATTCGGCCGAAATGGTGAATCGAGAAGAAGCAGAGATTCAGGGCGACGTGCTAGAAGCCGTCCTCTCGCACGTGCCGTCAGTCGACCTGGTCTCCGCCTCGCACGTGTCGAAATGGTGGCGCCGCGCCGTCTCCTCCTCCCTCCGCCACCAAAATCCGCCGAAGCCGTGGCTGATCCTCCACACGCAGTCCACCCGCCCCCCGCACGCCACCACCGCCCACGCCTACGATCCGCGCTCCGACGTCTGGATCCGCATCCGCCGCCCTTCGATCGAATACGTCGGCGCCCTCCGATCATCATCTGCCGCCAACTTCCTCTACATGCTCTCCCCTTCCACCTTCGCCTTCTCCACCGATCCACTACACGCAGACTGGCGCGCCATCATCCCTCCCCGTGTGTGGCGGCACGATCCGGTCGTCGCGAAGGTCGGCGGCTCCGTCGTGGTCGCCGGCGGCACATGCTACTTCGAAGACGATCCACTGGCGGTCGAAATATACAACCTCCAAGAGCGCGTCTGGCACACGTGCGAGTCAATGCCGACGAGCTTGAAGGACTCCGCCGCCGCGTCGTGGTTGTCTGCCACCGTGACGGATGAGAAGCTCTTCCTTGTCGAGAAACAAACCGGTCTAACTCACTGGTTCGATCCGGAGACTAATTCCTGGTCCGGTCCGGTCGTTCTGATCCCGTGCCAACCGGTCCGGAGCTGCCACGTCAGTTACTCCAGCGGCAGCGGCTTGATCATGATTGCAATTTGTCCAATTCAGAACGATGAAACAGTTAAACTGTGGCGAATTGGGGAAAATGATTTCTCGTTTGAAGAGATCGGAGAAATGCCGGAAGAGTTTTTAGACGGATTGAAGAGCAGTTCAGAAGATTTTCTATTGACATTCGAGTAGCGGGGAACCTCGTCTACGTGTATAATTCATTGGCGGCGGAGGAGGTGATGGTGTGCGAGCTGGAGGCCGGCGGCGGATGCCGGTGGTGGAAGGTGAGGAATGTAATGGCGCTTGATGGAATGATTTTGAATACGTCGGTGTTTACATGTGCTGACGTTGGGATCGGCGAGTTGCAGCGAGCCATGACTACAAAGAGCTGGCGATTCGAGGTGGTTTGAGTGAGCTGACTCGGCCGAGTTGAGATGAGTTTTTTTATTTTAAACAGTAACGATTCTGGGGGCCCACATCCGTAGCTCTGCTGGATGGATAATGAAAACTTTGGATTTTTATTAATGTCTTTTTATCTGGGAGAAAATATCATCATTGTAATTGTTGGATTATATTATCCCTATTCCCGAATAATTGTCTCATTTGGAGATAAATAGAAAAATAATGTCAAATTTTTTACTTTGCTTTTATTCTTAATGCAATTGTTTTAATTGTATTATTTCAATGCAAAAATTAGGATAAAAAGTAAATTTAGCTACCTTTTTATTATATGGATTTTGGCTGCATAAAACACTTATTCAGGAAAGATTAATTGGATTGCATGTGGATTAGCTCATTTTGGTATTGATAGTTGTGCCAAATAAGAGATGGATCTATGATGTGCCTCATGCGTTTCCAGATTGTTTTGTTTGTCTTTTAGACATCTCGGGTAATTTTTCATTTGACAAATTTTACTTTCAAACACACAAAATTCAAGTTTTTTTTCAAAAATGGCTAAAACTTTCAAGAGGCCGACTTGGATGTATCCGGCTGCACCGTGCAGCCAGTCACCATCCCCTTTATTTATTTAATGTTAAAAATTCACTTTTTTTATTAAATTTTTTAATACATTTTAATTGAAAATTAATAAAATTTAATTGCAAGTTAATAAGTTTGGTTAAAACTCTAACCGACTCCTAATTAATAATTATTAATTGATTGTAAATAAATAAATACCTAAATAGATAAGGCGATGAGGCACGGTTGAACGGTACAGCTGGATGCACCTAAGTTTTACCAACTTTGGTAGTTGAGAAATATATTGTGTTTCCAAATCTAAAACATGCCTAATTTTCAAACACCCAAGTGGTCACTGAAAATCTATATAAAAAATTTTACATTAATTGCCTTTATGAAAATTTGCGGTGCCAACACCATTTTTAAATATATATAAAAAAAATGAAATCATCCTAAATTTAAAAACGAAGCGAAATTATTGAGTGCTAACATGTATTATCACACAAAACTTTATGTATATCCGATTGCACTGTGTGGATGCACAAAAATATCATTTACATTACAAAAAATATTATTTATATAAAAAAATATTAAATATAATTTATACTGAAGAAAAATAATACTGATGAATATATTGGAAACCATCTCTATCATTATTACTGTGAGTGAAAAGAAAATGTTAAAAAATGAGAGATGCTTTGGGCCGTAAAGTTATATTTACTACTCTTTTTAAAAAGTATTTTCTCTTAAAAAATTAAAAGAAAGGACAAGTTTTATAATAGTTGTTGAAAATAGTTAGCAAAATTAAATAAACTTCACAACAATTTACTGTTTATTAAATTTTGAGTGGGGTTGTCGTTGTCAGGTTGCGAGACATCTTTTTGATCTTTCTTATTGTCCATTAGTGTTGATATGATTCTGAAGTTTTATCCCATGCGTCTTTTTCTGGAACACTCTAGTGGCACAAAACCTAGACAGTCGAAACAACTAGTTGAAGCCGACAGTATTTATTTGATTCTTATATAGCTAAATTTAATTTTATCATTTGTAATAAACAATTTTTTTTTGTTTATACATGAATTCTTGAATTATATTGAATTTTTCACTGTATACAATTTTTTATTTATCGTGCCAGAAATTTGTAACACAAATTTTCGTATTTAATTTTATAAATACAAAATTGTATATAAAATCAATGTGATTTGGATTTGATATATTTGTGATGAGTTCGATCTCTATCTATCATCTGATTCTACTTCTTCGATTTGATTTCTTGAACGATCTTGAAGTTCTTTGAGTTGTTTGGAGGGGATGTGATTCCTTGATCTCCTTGAACTTGAAGTTTGGACTTGATGATGTTGATCTGAAGAACTTCAGTCTTGTTTTCAGATCGAATGTTAGATTTGATTTGAAATGTTGAAGAATGCCTTGAAGATCTTCAACTTTGAGCGACAATACGGAGGGTTTTCACCATGTTCCTGAATTGAATATCATCTTTGATTTGATTTAGGATGATGATTTTGGCGAAGAACGTGGTGATTTACACGAAGAACATCTTGAATGCTTGAAGAATACTTCGAATGGTGAAGAAGACTTCGTCGAGGATTCTTCGAGTTTCTTGAATTTCTTGAATCTTCACTTCACTTCACTTCAATTACATCCCCATTTATGAAGCTCCAACACTCTTATTTATAGATTTAGGCTAGTGAGCTTATGGGCCTTTTTGGACACTAAACCATGGGCTTAGCTTGGGTTTGGATCCATAGCCTTTTGGGCCACCAAACTATTGGCTTAAGCTTGAGCTTGGGTTTATGGGCTTTTGGCCACCAAACCATTGGCGAGCTTTTGACTTGTTTATGGGCCTTTTAGCCACCAAACCATTGGGCGAGCAGGCTTAGGACCTTTTGGTTTATTTGGCGTAGTTTGAGCGGTTATTCATTTCCTAGATATCGTTCTGCATATCATTCTCCTATTTTAAATATTAATCACATATCTATTTAATTGTGTAATAAATTTTATTAATAAAATAGAAATATAATTAATTTAATTCGTGATTTACACGTGATGTAATATAATTAGCTAACAATTTTTAATTATCTACACTTCACGAAACTAAATTTTCTTCTAATCAAATATGTTGTGACGAAATGAAAATTAATGTGGCAATCAAAATAATATCGTTTTAATTATATAAATTAAAAAAAAAAAACTGAAGATTGAATTTCCACCTAACCATCCAATAGAGCTGATGTGATTAAGCGGCTGCTTAGCCGGAGCAACGGCGGCGAGCCAGGAATGGTCACGGCGGAGATGAGAGGGTTCTTAGAGGGAGGCGGCGAGTCGGCGAGGCGCGGACTGTAGTCACTAGTCAAGGTTGGCCCTCTTGTATTAGAATTGGGCAATGGCCTGGGCCCAAATTTGTTGAAAAATCTCATTAGTAATAATATTATCTATAATACTATTCATCCAAAAAATAGTCAAATTACTTATCCAACACCAACGGCTCTCCTGTCTTGTGAGCCCTCTCAATTCTTATCACTGCGATCTGCCTCTCTTCCTCATATTTCTAAATTATTTCCATAATTATCTAATCCTTGTTTTTGATTTGTTACACTTTAAACTTTATATTATAATTATACAGTCATACAAGCATGAAAATCATCATATGATATCTCTACATAACAATAAAATTCTCAAAACTTCATTTTTTAATAAACCATTTTTTTTACTTTTCGTCTAAAACACGTTATATATCACAACCGACCCTGAGTATAGTGAGAGAAGCAGAGATGAGAAAGTTCTTCCCATACCCCACAATATCATTCTCAATCATCAAAAGCGTAAGCTTTTTCTGCTCATCCTCACTATCTTGAATTGCAGGGTGAGTCTGCTGATGTATTAGAGGGAGAGAGAACAAAGACGTGAGGGGAGAAAGTGAGATGGAAGTATATTTTTATTTTTAAAATTTAAATAATTAAATTTTAGGACATTTAGGGTAGTTCTTATTGGGTGAACTTCGATTTCTCATTCAGAGCATGCATGTTTTAGAAAATGTCTCACAACCTTAGTAATGATACATTAGTAGCTATTATATTAATTCGCAAAAAAAAAATTAAGTACACACTACAACAATTTTAATATTTATTATTAAGTCACACTCTGATGCATTCAGATTGATGGATTCGTAGGGAGACTCACACTGGTGTATCGGGGGAATACACCAGTTAAGGCAGATAAAAAAATTTCTTAATCAAACTTGAACTTCTATCAAGTCAAGAAATGTCGGGCAATTGAGGTCAATCGCCAGTGATGATCGGTTCAAAAAAGGAATCTTATGCCAAGTAAGGTTAGTTAACAATCCTCCGATCGCTTCAATGAGTGATAACTAACTTGTGTGTTTGAAGTATGGTGGTTACGTTTTACCTTATCGAAATTAATAAATTCAAATATTTGCTTAGTCAGTATTAGTTTTTCTCTTCAATAGTTAAGTGCTATTAATGCAGGTTTCAAAACAATGTTGTGTTGAGTGAATTGATAGTGATGACAATTCAATAATATGTAATTTAAAATACTGAATGTGAAGAAGCAAACTTTGAGTTTTACGTAAATCAGTCATTCCACTCTTGGGATTGTCTTACTTATGGATGCAAGAATACCTAGATACAAAAGATTATTTTATATGTACCCTGACTTACATGTCATATCTTTATTCGCTTATTGGTGCAAGGAAACCTCTACTTTCTTAAAGGTGGAAACGACCTAAGGAAATGACCTAACCTTCTTGCTTACGAGTACAAGAAAACCTAGCTTTCAGTAATTAATACTTCGTTGCTTACTTGCCTACTTCTTCTTCTAACTCCTATTACAGGGGTTTGAAAGTGAGTTTTGGTTTCTCCAACTTATGGTTTAAGTTGTTACAGCCAACAACTTTAACCAGATCTAGGCGTATAAAATTTACAATTGAAAGCCTAGACTCTAAGAAAATGTATGCTGAAATCTTGAGTTAATATTTATATTTGTACTCTTAGAATTTACTGATAACTTGTAGAACTCCTTTCTTCAAAAATACGTTGTTCGAATTTTTGAGGTTATGATCTTAAAAGCTTATATACTTGAGAGCTCAACATTTTCGGTTGCCTTCAAAGGTTGGATCTCACATGTATTTATAGGAGGGATGGTGAATAGTGTCATTGGAGATAACACCAATTACATCCATTTAGGGGTGAGTATTCGGTTATTCTATCGATTTCAAAAGAAAAAATGACCGAACCGAATTGATCGAATTTTTCAAAAAAATAACCGAATCGAATCAAATCAAATTTTATTCGGTAACCAAATCGAAATATATTTCGATTATTTCGTTATATCTAATTTTTAACAAAAATATATATTTTCTAAATAAATAAATAAATAATATTATATTATATATTGATAGAATATATATAAAAGTACATTTTCATATGCTATATATAAAAATATTCGGAAAAAAATAATTAGTAGTATTATATAATAAATAAATAATATTATATTTTACAAACATTATATATTCATATAATAGAGAGAAAGAGAGAAATGAATATGATTCAAATAAATAATAAATAATATTATATATATATATATATATATAATTCGGTTTTCGGTTATTCAGTTAAAAAATTCGAACAGACTAAAATCAATTATCAATTTTAATTTGGTTTTAACCGATTAACTGAAATAACCGTACCAAATTTGATTTTTGGTTTGGTTCAGTTCGGTTATTCAGATATTTTTCTCACCCCTACATCCATTTCATTTGTCATTGGAATTCTTCTTGTTGAATCCTAATACGTGCTTTTCTGCTTTCTACAACATCGCATATAAAGCATTTTGCAGAATGGTACTTCACTCGCATGATAGGATTCTCTATAGATTCGCTCCGACACGTTAGAAGTCAAACATTAAAGCTTTAGTAAATTTTGTGTTTCTTTAGTAGGGTTGACTCGTGTCTCTTCAAGACGGTTGACTTTGGGTCTCTTCAGAGGTCATCTCGTGTTTCTTCAATGGAGTAGACTCCATATTTCTTCAAGACGTTGTCTCCGAGTCTCTTCAAGAGGCACTTCAACCGACGTTGTTCTTCAATAATTTCTTCTTCTTTTCTATTGAGATGACACTGTAGTCATTTTCTTGATTTTTCGTCTTGATGTCGTTGTGCTTAAGTTTTCGTGAGCACTTTACTTGATATTGATTTTCGCTGTCCTTGATGACTTATGAGTCGGTGCTTTTCGGTAGCTTTGTAATGAATCTTCTATCGGTATGACTAGCTTAAGTATGATCAATAAATCCTAAGTAATGATCAATAAATCCTAAGTAATGAGTAATAAATTATAATTGGAGATTCATAATCCTAATGGAATTTGAAGTTGATGCACCGTGCATCCGATCTACACAAGTTTTTACCTTATTGGATTTGAGTGGAGACAACATGATATTTCTTTTTTTAGGCACACTCTAGGGCATCCATTCTAATTAAATCTTAATTGTAATTAATAAATTATAACTATAAATTAATTAAGTCTAATATAAATTGATGAATCCATTAAGGTAATTTCACTTACTTCAGTCTTCGATTTTCGATTTTCGACTTTACTCCAATAGCTCTATTTATCAACATTGTTATACTTTCATCATTAGACATCACTTGGTCTTCCTTCAATCTCCAGTCTTCAGTATGCGATCATTCAGTTGAGCTTCTATCAGTTGCGTTGATACTGATATTTCTATCAGTATGAATGACTTTTGTACTGCTCGAATTCCTTCAGTCTTGGGTCTGTCCAAGCTGATAGTTCTACTGCTGAAACATATAACAAAAACGCCTAACTCCAAAACAAGTCAACAACATTAGTTACAACAGTAGAACAATCATCAGAGATTTTGAAATCTAATCAAAACAAATAGTTAAGATAGACTAATTCCTAACAACTTAGAAATTTTACAAACAGTCGTAAAATTTATCGTCGGTAAATATTTACCAAGTGTAATGCCCCAACCCATTTTAAATATTACTTTAGAGAAATTTCTTGAGAAATTAGAATTTAAATCGATTCGCTCTTAGAGAATAGAAAGTAATTCTCTTTTAATTTCCACATAAGGATTTACAAAATATTTGGAAAAATTCAAATTAATTGATTTTATGCTTAATATATATATTTGAAATATTATTTGACAATATAATTAATTTCTAAGCTATTGATGAAAGAATATATATATATATATATATATATATATATATATATATATATATTCGTCCCCATATTCCTTCCTAGGAATATAGGGTGCAGGTTTTAATAAAAGTTGTTGAGTTATTGTGAGTGGAATATGGGTCCCACATTAATATAATATTAAATTAGTTAGTGGTGGGCCATAGGTGGTAAAAGTTGTAAATAAATAGGTTGTTGATGATAGAAAAGAGAAATAGTGGTGGGCCATAGATGGTAAAAAGTGTAATTAAAGAATATTATTGAGGGTAAAGTTGGAAAGATAGTTTCTATAAATAGAATAAGAAGAATTTTGGGGGACGTCCCAAAATGGAATACTAGGAAGGAATATGAGGGACGGAGGGAGTGTATATTTTCAAATAAAAACATATTTTTCGTAAAACCTAAAAATCAATACATTTTAAGCACAAAGTTAATGCATTTTATGTATAAAATTACTATACTATGAAATATTGATTAATAATGTTGTATTTCACCAAAACTTAATGATGCATTAGTTTTATACTCACTTCGTCCCAATATTTATGGCACGTTTCTTTTTTATACATAGATTAATGAGAGGTGTTTTGTGTGTAAAGTAGTGTGTGACACGAAATTCGAGGTATTTTTTAGTGTAAAAAATGTTTCTTTTTTTTTTAAACGTGCCAACTTAATGAACAACCCAAAAAGGAAAACGTGCCATGAATATTGGGACGGGTAGAGTACATAAAGTGCATTCACTTTATACGTAAAATACATTGATTTTTAGGTTTTTACTAAACAAATAAATTTTTATTATAACTCAACCCTATATATATATATATATAGAGAGAGAGAGAGAGTTAGGTTCAAATGAGAACCACTTTTATCCTAAAAACTAAGAACCAAATGAATTCATTATGAAAGTTGATGAATTTGTTGAGAAAGTTATCAATTTAAAATTGTAATTTTTCACCCGGTTCGAATCCCGTGAGGGCAAAATTTCATTTTTGGATTCACTAACTTCCCTAACGGATTCATCAACTTTCACGATGAACTCATCATTTTTGGTTCTCACGTTTTCACGATAAAATAGTTCTCATGTTAACCTCCCATATATATATATATATATATATATATATATATATATATATATATATAGGGGATGGTTAACGTAAGAACCATTTTTATTGTGAGAACGTGATAACCAAAAATGATGAATTCAGGTGTGAAACTTGATGAATCTGTTGGAAGTTATCGAATCCAAAAATGGAATTTTCGCCTCATGGGATTCAACATTTGGGTGAAAATTTTAAATTTTGGATTCAGTAACTTTCCTAACAGATTCATTAACTTTCATAGCAAATTCATTTTGTTCGTAAAGAATTTCCGTGGTTCTTAGTTCTCACGTTAAAATTGGTTCTTATTTGAACCTCTCTCTCTCTCTCTCTCTATATATATATATATATATATATATATATATAGGGATGAGTTATAATACAAACCCCTTAAAATAAAAATAAGAATTCATCTTGATCATCCATTTGCCATTAATCAATGGTTCAAGATTAAGTTATCACATTCCCTATAATTAAGGGACGGTTATTTTCGTAATATTCAGAATTACCATTATACCCTAATTTGATTTAATCACAACCACACATCTTCAAAATCAATGGTTCAATTTGTTCTCATTTCTTATTTTTGCATGTGTTTTTATTTGAACTCAATCATATATATATATATATATATATATATATATATATATATATATATATATATATATATATATATATATATAGGGTTGGGTTATAATACAAACCCCTTAAAATAAGAAATAAGAATTCATCTTGATCATCCATTTGCCATTAATCAATGGTTAAAGATTAAGTTATCACATTCCCTATAATTAAGGGACGGTTATTTTCGTAATATTCAGAATTACCATTATACCCTAATTTGATTTAATCACAACCACACATCTTCAAAAATCAATGGTTCAAATTTGTTCTCATTTATTATTTTTGAATGTGTTTTATTTGAACTATATATATATATATATATATGCATGGAAGTAGGGAAGAGATCAAATAAAATTTATTTTTCAGAAAAACAAAAAATCAATGCACTTTACGTATAAAGTTATTGCATTTTATTTATAAAATTATTGCACTACTGAAATATTATTGTATTTTACCAAAACTCATGCATGCATTAGCTTTATACGTAAATACATTAACTTTGTACATAAAATGTATTGATTTTAGGTTCTTATTACAAAATAAATATTTATTATAACTCAATCATATATATATATATATATATATATATATATATATATGTGTGTGTGTGTGTGTGTGTATTGGGTAATTAAATATCAAAATAGATACTAAATTATTTTTGTATTATCAATTATATCTTGAACTATTGAATTGTTTTTTAATTATTAACTATCGATTTTGTATCAATTGTGTCCCCATCCATTTTTTTACTCTAAAAAATTAACGTGAGTCGTCGAATTGTCAAGGTGTAATAACAATCCACCGACTATTTCTACCTTGTAAGTTTATGTAAAAGAATTCGTAAACACACAATGGTAATTCAATAAGCCACGTCAATTTTTCGAATCCAAAAGATGGATGGGGGCTCAATTATTACAAAATTGATAGTTGAAGATTTAAAAAAAAAATCAATAGTTCAAGATATAATTGATAAACCAAAATTGTTTGATAATTTAAAGTAATATTTACCCAGTTTTTTCTTATTTTACATACCAAGTTATGACAAATTCAACAATACCAAAAAGCCAACCTATTCATAAAAATTATAACGGGCCTTAACATGCTCTTAGAGTAGGAGTTTCTGTTCGTACTTTGCCTGCCTCTACTATTGTATCTCATTGATACGTTTAGTACAACAACAATGCACCACCAACAACAATTCAAGTTACGCCATACTACATCAAATAAAAAGTAATTGTAGAGCAATCAGCTCCTAACAGATAAAATATAAACATAGACTAACATCGAGCTCCTAACAAAAAGAAACCTCATCATCTCTTCTCCATTTCTTTTTCAGAAATATAAACACGTAAGTACATATATAATTTTAAGGCACTATTTAAACGAGTATATAAAAATAATATAGAATATTATTAGCTAAATTTATAGTGTAATGATTTAAGTTATTTTTATTTTTAGCTGATTGTAGTTAAAAATAATAAAATCTTATCTAACACCTATCAAGTCACATTAAATTGGTATTAATGCATCCACTTGACCTCAAGCCTAATATTATGTTAATCTTGTTCCAAAACAAGATTAGCAGAATATTCTGCTAATCTGATCCTACGTTATATGGCAGATAACTTTTTTTTTTCTCAATTAATACAGAAATTTTAAAGGCTACGTTATATGACAGATAACTTTTATAATGGGCAATACTTGCTCCCTTCAATTTGCCTAATATCCAGATCTTCTTCCTCATTTAAAATCAATTAAAATTGCACAATGCTCTTTCACAAAACTAATTTCTGTTTACTTGTATTCTCCCACAAAATCAATATAGGATGAGCTGAAAATTTTGCTCAAGATGCAAAGATTCATCATCATCAAAAATCAATCCCTCATTCCAAACACCAAACATGATACTAACTTAAAAACCAAACTTTGAGTCTCTAATTAAGAATAGCATATTATTTACGGTCAATTGGAAGGAATAAATGGGTGGGAGGTAGAGCAGAACTGATCTTGCAAGTGGTGAAGCAGTCGGAGCAGCAGCAGTGACAACCTGAATGCGAGGAGCAGATGAGAGAGATGGAGAGAAGGGGAGACAAAGAGAGATGAGAGACACATTGGAGAAATGCATAGCTTCACGATGAGGAGAGGCTCGGTGGACGAAGACAGCACCGACGGCATAGAGGACGGTGCGTGCGAGCAGCCTTTCCTGATGACATGAGCGGGACTGAATGGTAAAGAGAGAGATGTTGGAAATCGTGATATATTTATATATATATATATATATGTGGTCAAGTTTCCGGAAGCTACTTTGACACAGATTTTGAGTGACGAATGTTTAATTTTGTGATATTAAATGGCATAGGATCGATCTACGCTTTGAGTAGATGATCATGGTGTATTCACATTCTCAAACCGATTTCGATGAGTGAGAAATAATGGATCAAAGTTGGATAAGGATTAATTAATCCATGCTTATCCCTTATGAAGTTATGTGCTTAAGGGGATAAGCATGGATTAATTAATCCTTATCCAACATTGATTAATGTACATACATTAATTGTCTATATAAGTGGTTCATTGAACACTTAGTATAATTGTGTGCACAAGTGATGGGTGTAAAGCCCACATGCGCCGCCCGGGCCCGGCCCAGTCCGCGCCGTCCCGCCGGGTCCGGATCGGGTCCGGTCCGGGTTCGGTTCGGGTTCGGTTCGGGTTCGATTCGGTTCGACCGCCCGCCCGATTCCGCGGATCGTGGATTTTGGGCTTGTTCGTGGAGGCTTGTTTCGTGGGCCCGGTTCCGTGGCCCGCCGCGTATATTTTGGATCAATGTTTGATCGAGCCCAAAGATGGAGTTGGTCCGGGGCCCAACTCGTGTGGCCCAATCCGTTGGGCTGCTGCACTTGAAGAGACGCCCGGATCGCCCAACGAACACGACGCACGCATTGTCCGTATTCATCATAACCGCCGGTAACGCTCCGACATGATGGCTCGCGGAAACGTGGGCACGTTGTCTCCGTAAACCGTCATGGGACATAACTCGTAACACCCGACTTCAATGCGGTGTTGACTCGATGCTTTCCACGAGGGGCGACGCCATAACACTATCGGGCGTATCTCGTCTTGCGGAAGAGGACCCTCGACTCGGCATTAGAATATGGTTATCGATTTACTGCTTTTTCTTGTTTAAGTTCATTGTTAGTTTGATCTTCTTCTACATTTCGCTTCGAGTTGTAACACGTCCGCAAGTTCTGCATCGCTCGCACAATTTATCCAACAATCGCAAGACGAGATATACTTGCCACAAAGGAGTTCGGACTTTTAATTAACTTAAAACTATCGAAACTTAATACCTTTGCTTGGAGATGTCGATTGCACCTACCACCGACTTCGCCCGCCACCGCCGCTGCCGCCGCCGCCCACCGCCTCTGCCGCCGCCACTCGCACAATGGCTACGGCCATGTTTGGTTTGATGCATTCGGTCAACCATTGGACCCTTTGGGTCGATTGTTGGTTCCACTTTTAGTGGTTCAACAATTGGTTCCACTTTTAGTGGTTCCTTCGCTCGACGATCGCACTTTTCGGTGGGTCATTGTTGATCCACGGGATCTAACACCGGTGGTTCTCATTCGAGTTCCATGTTTCAAAGACACTTCAGTGGTGCTTTGGTGGATCCGTTTTGGATCGATCTCGGCGCTGCTCATATCGCAGGATGATGCCGCCACGAAGCCGCCAAGTTTGGAGGATCGACTTGAAGAGATGGCAACAAAGATGTTGTTCTACCTCACGACGCGTTGGGATTCGTCCAACTTCTTGTTGGAAGATGAGCCCGTCGATCCGGGGCGGTAGACGGACTTTCATGTCCGGCAAAGATATGACAACCCAAGGCGCATGGCGACTATCTTTGTAAAAATTTTATACTTGGTAGTTTAGAAGATAGCTTGTATAGTGTTTATGTTTGTTGTAATGACATCCAAATGTATGTGGGATGCGTTAGAAAAAGAAGCACCGTAGTGATGATGCAGTACAAAGAAGTTCATTGTAGCCAAATATTTGGACTACAAGATGGTCGATTCTCGACCGATCATGGACCAAGTGCAAGAGTTTCAACTCATTGTACACGAGGTTCAAGCCGAAGGGCACACTATTTCGGACGGCTTTGTCGTCGCTACAGTGATTGAGAAGCTATCCCCCGGGTGGAGACTTCAGGTCTACCTTAAGCACAAGCGAAAGGATATGACGATTGAAGACTTGATCGTCAAACCGCGCATTGAGTCGACGTGAAGAAGCAAGATCTAAAAGCGAAAGGCTTGCTCGATGTGAAGGCTAACTTTGTTGGAGAGACGGTCCTCCAACAAACGTGTTCGTCCCAATGTCAATGACAAAGGCAAAGGGAAGGTGGTTGCCCGTAAGTTTGACGGGGACAGTTACAATTGTGGCAAGCATGGCCACACGAGTAAGGACTGCCGTCAACCTAAGAAGAAGAAGGCTAAGCAAGTTGCCAATGTTGTTGAGAAGGACTTGACAAATGGGACAAGGATGACTTGGCTTCATGCCGTGACCAAGAAGTCAACCACGCCGAGAATCAAGGTGGATGGTTCATCGACATTTGGCGAATCGCGCACGCCTTCGCCGAAAAGATGCGTTTCTCCACCTACAAGCTGTTGAGGGAGGAAGCTCAACATGGGGAACCAAGTCATCCGAGGTTGCCGGAGTTGGTGATGTGGTGCTCAAGATGTCGTCCGATGTTGAGATCACGTTAAAGGATGTCTTTGCATGTCCCGGACATTCGCAAGAACTTAGTGTCGCCTCTATTCTAGTTAATAAGGGTTTAGACTAGTTTTGAGTCGAGACAAGTTTGTCTTGACTAAGTTTGGAAATTTCCTTGGTAGGGTTATCTCACCGGGGTCTTTTAAACTAAATGTAATGGTATGCGCCGTGTACCCAAGTTTGCTATGAATGAAAATGCATCTACTTATTCTTTCTTGACTGAGTGCTCTGATTTATGGCATTGTAGATTAGGACATGTTAATCTAAATGCAATAAAAGATTAGTAAATTTAGATTTACTAAAGTTAAATGAAGTGAATACACAAACGAAATGTGAGGTTTGTGTGGAAGCCAAATGGCTAAGTTACCGTTTCATTCGGTAGAACAGAGCACTAAACCTCTAGAACTTATTCACACCGATGTGTGTGATTTAAAGTTTGTACAAACTAGAGGTGGTAAAAGTACTTCATCACGTTTATTGATGATCAGATAAGATATTGTTATCTTTACCTTCTAAAGTAAAGACGAGGCTATTGAAGCTTTTAAAACTTCAAGAACGAAGCCGAGAATCAACTAATTTGTCGAATTAAGACATTCAAGTGATAGAGAGGAGAATATGTAGCTCCGCTTGAGGCATTATGCAACGAAAGTGGTATAATACATCAAACGACGACTCCTTATTCACCTCAATCTAATAAGCGTTCTTGAACGTAAAAATCGAACACTTAAGGAGATGATGAATGCTTTGTTGATTAGTTCGAGGTTGCCCAGAACTTGTGAGGGGAGCTATTTTGACGACTAACTACATCTTGAACAAGATTCCACTAAAGAGTAAGGATGTCACTCTCTACGAGTTGTGGAAATGAAGAAAGCCATCGTGACAAATATCTCAAAGTGTGAGGGTGTTCTGCGAAGGTTGAGGTGCTCTTCTAAACAAGTTACAATTGGACTTAAAACAGTCGATTGTAACTTTATTGGGTATGCACTTAACAGCAGCGCCTATCGTTTTCTGATCCACAGGTCAGAGGTACCGGATATGACTGTGGGGACGACGATTAAATCAAGGAATGCTATATTCTTTGAAAGTGTTTATCCCTGTAAAGACAAGGATAAAAGTGAAGCCAGCTCTAGCAATAGAGCTGATGGTGAAGCTTCGAGTTCTAAACCTTTGGAGGAAGAACCGATATCGCATAAGCGATCGAGGTCTGATCCAGAGGGGTCGGAACCGAGACGAGGCAGTAGAGTTAGAACGCCAAAGGATTTTGGTCCTGACTATATTGCGTTCATGTTGGACGAAGAACCAACTTCGATCAAAGTAGCCTATGCTCGGCCAGACGGAATGCTCTGGCGAGAGGCTGTTCAAAGTGAGATTGATTCCATTCGCAAAACCACACTTGGGTCTTGGTTGATTTGCCGAAGGTTGTAAGCCCTAGGATACAAGTGGATCCTTAAAAGAAAGTACAATGCGGATGGATCAATTGAAAGTATAAGGCCCGTTTGGTTGTCAAAGGGTTTAAACAAAGATACGGGTACGATTTCTTCGATACCTATTCACCTGTGATGAGGATTACGTCTATTAGGATGCTTCTCGAAATTGCTGCTTTGCACAATCTTGAGATTCATCAAATGGACTTTAAGACTGCGTTTTTGAATGGTGACCTCGAGGATGAGGTATATATAGAGCAACCCGAAGGGTTTGTTGTACCTGGTCAAGAGGGCAAGGTATGCAAACTCGTGAAGTCTCTATATGGTTTGAAACAAGCGTCGTTGCAATGGCACTTGAAATTTGACAATGTAATGTTGGTAAATGATTTCAAGATCAACGAGTGTGACAAATGTGTCTACGTTAAGAACACTGATAATGGTTATGTTATAGTGTGTCTGTATGTAGATGACATGTTGATCATGGGTAGTAATACTCAAGTCATTAATGACACAAAGCGCATGTTAAATAGAAATTTTGACATGAAGGACATGGGTTTAGCTGATGTGATTCTTGGAATCAAGATTCTAAGAAGATCAGACGGAATTGTCTTGACACAATCTCACTACGTCGAGAAAGTGCTTAAGAAATTCAACGCGTTTGATAGTTTGTCTGCTAAGACCCCATTGGAGCTCAATGTTCACTTGAGTAAGAACATGGGTGAACCTGTTGGGCAAGAAGACTATGCTAAGGTTATCGGGTGTTTGATGTATCTTACAAATTGCACTCGACCTGACATACCTTGCGCCGTGAATAAATTGAGTCGTTACACGAGCAATCCAAGCAAGGAGCATTGGAAGGCTCTAGTGAGAGTTTTGAGATACTTGAAGTATACTCAAAATCATGGGCTGCATTTCACGAGATATCCCCCGGTACTTGAAGGGTACTGTGATGCCAATTGGATATCTGACACGAAAGATTCACTTTCTACAAGTGGGTGCGTGTTCACGATTGTGGGAGGTCTTGTTTCTTGGAGATCCACGAAGCAGACGTGTATAGCCCGATCCACCATGGAATCGTAATTCATAGCTTTGGATAAAGTCATGAGGAAGCCGAGTGGCTCGTAATTTTTGGAAGATATTCCATGTTGGTCTAAACCCGCCACACCGTGATGATTCACCGTGATAGCCAAGCGGCTATTGGAAGGCGAAAAGTGGTTTGTATAATGGTAAGTCTCGACATATATCGGCGACATAATACCGTGAGACATTTGATCTCAGTGGGTTATATCAATTGACTATGTCAAGTCAATAGATAATCTGCGGATCCGTTAACCAAAGGTCGAACCGGATCAAATGATCAAGTTCTTGAGGGAATGGGATTAAAATCCATATCTTAAGAACAATCATAGTGGTAACCCAACCATGATGACCGGAGATCCCAAAACTTGGTTCAATAGGAGAACTAAGCTATAGGAGTTCGTGTGTAAACACTCCGTATTTTGGGTGGTGGCAGTGCTTGTATGTCACGCTAGTTATCTCGTAACGAGTCACCGTGATCCGCTTAGGATGATGACGCCCTTAAAGAGCTCAAAGGTTTATTGTACTAAACCCCGCAGTTGAGTTAGCTCAAGTACAATAATAAGGTTGAGTGGTACTACTTAAGGAAATGAAGTTATTAATTATTTTAAGCAGTTAGAATGTTATAAATAATTAATGGACGTTCGATATCTTAAATACGGGGATTCGTAATGTCTAAGTGCAAGCCCGACTCAACTTGGTAAGTCAAGATTTATTCTCTAGTGGCATGAATAAATGTTTATAAATTAATTTATGTTCGGGCCGAACATAAGATAATTAATTTATTTGAGGCCCATCTTTATTCTTTGCATTTGATCCACTGGTACCCATCCAGCCCATAGCTTAGCAAGAAAATCGGTCCCTATATCTCTATGGCAAGATTTTATTCTCTTTATCCCACAAGGATGTTATTATATTTATGGTATATGCATAGATCCTTTCCATATAAGATTATGGTAATAATCCCGAGAGTATGGAAATAATCACGAGAGTATGGTAATTTCCATAAAGAATTATGGTAATTTCCATATGGGATTATGGTAATTTCCATATAGGATTATGGTAATTTCCATATGAGATTAAGGTAGTGCATTATAAATATAAGGTATGAGATAAAGTCTAGGTTAATGCTCATTAATCCTACACTATTTTCGAAATTACAAGCCTTGCTTGTGAGAATTTTCGAGCTTTGAGAGAGTAATTGGGTGATTTTCCAAGCATTCTCCATAGATCGCCCTCACTCGACGTTGGAGATTGGGCAACCGGATACGATCCGGAAGGTCAAAGCACGAGTCCGATCCGTTCGATCCATTCATCTCGCTCCACCGACCTCTTCGCATCCAAAGGTAAACACGAAAACCCCACGTGTTGCAATTAATTAAATAGACGCATGCTAGGAATATAATCAATGTATGGTGAATTAAATATCCAAGATAGATCCTTGGGCGGAGGCTAAACATATGATTTCCTACAATTGGTATCGTAGTCCGGGATCGAATCTTGGCTCTGCTGGATTAATTCACGTTTGATTATTACGTGCGTTTAATTAATTGTGGATCTGTCGTTCATCGTGGCTCGTTTTTGTTTTTGTTGGGTTTTGTTTTTCACCACGAGAAAATCCGTGGTTAGATTAGATTTATTTTCCGTAAATCTTATCTCAGAAATGAAGAACGAAGACGAAGCACGAAAACGAGACGATGGGGAAAACAGTCTCACGGTGTCTCGGGCGGTTTCGCGATCGAGCCTCGCGGTCGCGAGGGCTATCGCGAGGGCACGGGCGACGGGCGTGCGTTCGCGCGACGAGATCCCTTCCGCCACGCGGCGAGCGAGTGGTCGCGAGATTCGCCGCTGGCAACGCAGCGCGAGCGAGCGGCGGCGACGGCGCGTTCACGCGAAACCCGACGCTCGGCGGCGGGCGACGACATCTCGGCGGATGTTCGGCGCCGACGGAAGGCGGCGCGACGTGTGCTCGTCGGTCGCGGTCGCTTTAGCGACCGCGAGGAAGCCCGCGAGGAAGACGCGGCAAAGCGCTTGGCGGGTCGGCGCGCGATCGGGCTAGTCTAGTGCGCCGCCCAAGACAGATTTGGCCGACCCGCCCGCACTGCTTTTCACCCAACCCAGATTTTCCGATCCGTGCCCATGCACGCGAGGCCCATTTGTTGAATCCGTCCGTGCCCGTATGCACGCGAGGCCCGTCAAGTTTAATTACATACTTTGCAAATCTATGTAATAGATTAGACAGAATGTGCGTGTTTCACGATTGGGCGCGATGAACGTTTTATTTTATTTTATCGTTCATATGCATGTCGTGGATGTTTATATTATGTAGTAGCATGCTATGTATGTTTATATTACGTTGACAAACCTTTAAGTGTTTTACGTAATTGGATGCGCATAGTAAGCATGCTAGGTTTATCGCGTTTATCAAGCATATTTTAGAATTTCATGAGCATGTTTTACATGTTGAGTTCTATAGAAAAGCATGCTAGGATTACGTGATCTGCATGGACAAACCTTTTGAATAAAAAGACTAAGCAAGCAACCCGACAAATTAATTTTTCAAATTAAAATGTCAAGACCTCCACCTTTGATCTCTAAACAAAGTGAGACGACCGCGAGTAAACGCCCACCCGCGTGGCTTGCTTGCTTGCTTATCATAAGTTTGTTAGATGAGATTTCTAAATAAAATATTTTAAATCTATTGAGAAGTGGGAGTTTCATGTAAACGCCCACACGCGTGGCTTGCGTGTGCGATTTTCATAAGTTCTCTAGAGATAGATATAAAATAAGATAACAAAAGAATTTGAATTGGAGCGGTATGGTCCTAGTGAGTATGCTAATTCTAAGAATTCATTTTCTTTGTTAAAAATGTGGTCATTGCTTAGACATCACCTCGAGTACAACTTACCGCTAAGTCCCTTCTTGCAATAGTGATGTGGTATAGTAAGGTCCAATCATTAATTTCATTTGTCATAAGGATAAGTTGACATGGATTGAAATTAAACGACTAAAGGTATATTTTAGTCCAGTCGGGGTTCGTGTGTAACGCCCACACGCGTGGCTTGCGTGTGGGATTTCTTGGGCGATTGGAGGTTTCAATTAATATTGTTTTATCAAAAGGTTACAATATTATTGTTACGAATTATATGCGATCGTATGCTTATGTGTTTACATTATCGCTTCGGATATGTCTCTTACGCCGATAATCAATATGCTCGCACAAAACCGTTATCCGGTCTAAATTTTATCGAGTGGAAGCGAAACATGGAATATGTTCTTATCATTGAAGAACACATGTTTGTTCTCACTACTCCTAAACCCGATGCCCTTCATCGACGATCGACTAATGAGCAACGAGAGTCAAGAAGACTTTGGAATAAGTCAAACAATATGGCTAAATGCTATATGATGACTACTATGTCCAAAGCTTGCAAATGCAGATCGATCGATGGTGACGCCGATCGATATTTGGTCAAGTCTCGAGAGTAAGTTTGGGCAGTCGGATCGGACAGTCCGCTTCCACACAATGAGAGAAATCTTGGCGTGTAAGATGGAAGAAGGAAGTTCGGTCCATGAACATGTCTCCCACATGACTCATCTCATGGATAGTCTTGATCGGTTGGGAGTAGGTATTGACGCGAAGCCAAGGTCGATATCATCCTCAATACACTGCCCAAGTCTTTTGAGAACTTTCGCGTGAATGCGATCATGAGCAAGACCGAGTTTACACTTAGTCAGTTGCTTAATGATCTTGTTGCTGCGGAAGGAGTTATGGGAAAAGGAGCACATGCTCTTGCTAGCACATCTAAGGGCCCAAAATTTTCATTGCAAAATGGAAAAGAAAAGGGTACCAAAGGTGGAAGAGGCAAGACCAATAGTGGGAGTAATGGGAACAAGAACGTGGTTGCCACCGGAGGTTTGAAGAAGCCAAAGGAGAAGGGCAAGTGCTTCAGTGCGGTAAGATCGGGCATTGGAGGCCAAGTGCCCTATGCTCAAGGCTCAAGTACAGCCGCTTGCTTTAGTAACGAAACATGTTTAGCGACTTGTTCTACCCATTCTTGGGTAGTAGATACTGGCGAAAGCGATCATGTTTGTTACACCTTGCGTGGGTTCCTGCGACAAGGGAGTCTGTTTGATGGTGAGATAACGATCTCCATGGGCAACGCGCGAAAGTCGAGGCCGTTGCGGTTGGAGATGTTACTTTATGTTTGAGAAAACAATTTTAGTTTTAAAAGACGCTTTATATGTGCCGGATTTTCGGTGGAACCTTGTTTCGTTTCAAATTATTTACTCATGGATATTCTCATTATTTTTGATAGTGGTGTTTCTATCATAAGAAATGACGGTTATCTGTGTTGTACGTTATATAATTCGCTTTATACTATTTCTCGCCAAACATAATACCTATAACTATGTTGCATCTTCATCAAACCCTAAAAGAAAATTTTCTTCAGAAGATGACACCACTTTTCTCCGGCATCTTAGATTAAGTCACATCAATCTAAATAGGATCCAAAGACGGCTAAGAATGGGCGTTGGGTAACCTAACAGCTACTTCATTCCCAGTTCATAATCATGTATAGAAGGTAAGATGTCGACCGGACCGCTTCAAAGCGAAGGGTTATAGAGCCAAAGAAATGTTGGAGTTAGTCCATTCGACTGTGTGGACCGATGTCCACACAAGCTCGTGGAGGGTGCAGTACTTTGTCACTTTCATTGACGATTACTCGAGGTGCGGATCGTATACCGCTTCACCGCAAGTCCGAATGCTTTGAGAAATTCAAAGAGTTTAAGGAGGAAGTGGAGACGAAGCTAGGTAAAGTATCAAGTCATCAAGGTTCGATCGCGGTGGCGAATACCTCAAGAACGAGTTTATGGACTATCTAGTGAAGTGTGGGATTACCTCCCAACAAGATTTCACCGGCACACCACAAAGAAATGGTGTGTCCGAGCGAAGAAATACGACTCTTTTAGAAATGGTTAGATCAATGATGAGCTATGCAACATTGCTTATTTCGTTACGGGGTATGCCTTAGAGACGGCATACTTGCTAAATCTAGTACCGCCCAAGTCACCAAAAGACCCTTCGAGTTGTGGTTTGGGCATGAAGCTGGTTTAAGCCACATAAGGATATGGGCGATCCGGCATATATCTTTGAACAAGAAGGTCGACAAGTTGGAGGCTAGATCCGACGCAAGGTCATTTATCACTATCCTAGAGGAACGAAGGTGGTTTATTCTATAGTCCTAAGGATCGGAAGGTCATTATTAGCACTAATGCCCGATTCTTAGAAGAGGATTATATGAAAATCATAAGTCCAAAGTTGAAATCATTCTTCAAGAATTAGAAGATGATCGTATTCCACCACCGACAGGCGAAGGTGCGAGATGTCGAGTCAGTGGGAGGATCGACACCGATACTTCAAGAAATTGAAGTGGGTCGAGTTCCACTAGAGATACCGACCGCATAGTGGTACCTACCAAAGAAGTTGTGCAAAATAGAGAACCCCAAGTTTACGCACCCACCGCTGCCATTGTGCTGTAGAACCTCGTCGTAGTGGGAGGTTGTTCGTCAACCCGAGCGATTTATGTTCGTGGGTGAATCTTGGATTTAGTCCCGTGAAACGAACAGCAATAATCGACCCATGGACATACAAGGAGGCGATACAAGATATTGATGCAAGATCATGGCACACCGCTATGGACTTAGAAATGGAGTCCATAACGGCTATGGATGTATATGAAAGACACCTCTACCGGATGGCAAGGAAGCCATAGGTAGTAAGTGGATATACAAGAGGAAGAGAGATTCCGATGGAGAGGTTTCGACTTTCAAGCCGTGCTTGTGGCGAAAAGGGTACACTCAGTTGAGGGCATCGATTTCGATGAGACCTTTCACTGTAGCAATGCTCAAGTCCATCGTAATTCTTCTAGCCATAGCAGCCCACTGAACCCAAAGGTTTGGCAAATGGATGTTAAAACCGCTTTCTAAACGGTTACCTTGAGGAAGGTAGAGACATCTATATGCGAAGAACCCGAAGGTTATGTGGTAAAGGTGAAGAGCATCTAGTATGGAAGCTTAAGAAGTCCATTTATGGACTTAAGGTGCCTCCGATCATGGAACTTACGCTTTGACGAGGTAGTAAAGTCCTATGGATTTACCCGGTTGCTAGCGAGAGTTGTGTGTATCGGTTAGATGTCAACGGTGATGTGGTATTTCTTGCACTTTATGTAGATGACATTCTTCTAGTTGGCAACAACGTGAAGTCATTATCGACGAAAGAGTTGGTTATCCGATCGCTTTCAAATGAAAGACCTAGGAGATGCAACATTCTTGGGATCAAGGTTTACCGAGATCACAAGAAGAAAATGTTGAGCTTATCTCGGGCGCCTTACATTGATCTTGTGATTACTGTTTTAGTATGCAGACCGCCAAGAAAGGATTGCTACCTTTCGGACATGGCGTTCCTTTATCTAAGACGCAGTCACCTATGACTGCAAAGGAGATAGAGGAAATGAGACAAGTTCCTTACGCTTCCGCCGTAGGAAGTCTCATGTACGTAATGTTATGCACGAGGCCGATATCCGCTATGCGGTAGGCATAGTAGCTAGATATCAGTCTAACCCTGGACAAGCTCATTGGACTGCAATGTAAAGCATATACTCAAGTACCTGAAAAGGACTCGAGATTATAGGCTAGTTTACCATGCAGATAGTCTAATGCCTTTGGGTTATCTGAGACTCAGTTTCCAAGCCGACCGTGATGAGAAAAAGTCGACCTCGGGCTATGTGTTTACCTTGGGAGGTGGAGCCGTATCCCGGCGAGTGCAAAGCGGCGATGCATTGCGGACTCTACCATGGAAGCCGAATATGTAGCCGCTTCGGAGGCTTTTAAGGAGGTTGTATGGTTCAAGAACTACCTCATGGATCTAGGTGTGGTACCGATTTGCCCAAGAGTATCATAGTTTCTTCGTGATAACTCGGTGCGATGGCAAACTCGAAGGAACCACGGACCCACAAGGCGACCAAACACATAGAGAGAAAGTACCATGTCATACGAGAAATCGTTAGGCGAGGTGACGTCTTGATTGAAAAGATTGATACGACGGAAAATCTAGCGGATCCATTCATGAAGAGCCCGCCGCAAAAGTACATGATGGACACGTTAGAGGACTTGGATTAAGCTTGATGGCACCCACTTAGAAAGGAAACTTTTGTATAAGTGGGAGAAGCAAAGTGATGGTTGTTTGTAATAGCTAGTAGAGAGACACATTGTATACTAAAGTTTGCTTTAGTATAAGTGGAAGATTGTTGGATCCAGTATCTTGAAAGCAGTTTGGTTGAGCTTGTATACAATGTTTCCTGTTACCACTATTACAATCTCCTATCTGAATTGAATACTTGATTGCATATATTTGTGTCCCCTTATCTCATATATAAGTTAGATCATACAGTGTGTAGAAGATCACAGAAGTCTGTATGATTGGTCAAGCTTAATGAGATATAAAAAGTTTCACAGCTGAGACAACTTAAGGACGAGTTGTCGGTTTAGGCTCAGATAGATATAAGTGACTTGACTTAGTTGCTTGTCTATGCTGGTACGTCTCTGACGTATTGAAGGATCACAGTGAGATGTGTTCTTCTACCTGACCGTCGTGAAGAACCAAGATCTCGGTGACTTACGATGATCTAAACCTCGATAAGGTATTAGGTGAGTATGAGTTGCTGACCATCACTTTGATTTGTTATGGGTGAGGTTATATGTTCTAACCCAAGAATCTCCGCATTTTGGGTGGTGGCGGTCTTGTATGTCACGCTAGTTATCTCGTAACGAGTCACCGTATCCGTTTAGGATGATGACGCCCCTTAAAGAGCTCAAAGGTTTATTGTACTAAACCCCGCAGTTGAGTTAGCTCAAGTACAATAATAAGGTTGAGTGGTACTACTTAAGAAATGAAGTTATTAATTATTTTAAGCGATCGAGAATGTTATAAATAATTAATGGACGTTCGATATCTTAAATACGGGATTCGTAATGTCTAAGTGCAAGCCCGACTCAACTTGGTAAGTCGACATTTATTCTCTAGTGGCATGAATAAATGTTTATAAATTAATTTATGTTCGGGTGAACATAAGATAATTAATTTATTTGAGGCCCATCTTTATTCCTGCATTTGATCCACAGGGTTTTGGCCATCCAGCCCATAGCTTAGCAAGAAAATCGGTCCTATATCTCTATGGCAAGATTTTATTCTCTTTATCCCACAAGGATGTTATTATATTTATGGTATATGCATAGATCCATTCCATATAAGATTATGGTAATAATCCTGAGAGTATGGAAATAATCCTGAGAGTATGGTAATTTCCATAAAGAATTATGGTAATTTCCATATGGGATTATGGTAATTTCCATATAGGATTATGGTAATTTCCATATGGGATTAAGGTAGTGCATTATAAATATAAGGTATGAGATAAAGTCTAGGTTAATGCTCATTAATCCTACACTATTTTAGAGAATTACAAGCCTTGCTTGTGAGAATTTTCGAGAGCTTTGAGAGTAATTGGGTGATTTTCCGAAGCATTCTCCATAGATCGTCCTCACTCGACGTTGGAGATTGGGCAACCGGGATACAGTCCAGAAGGTCAAAGCACGAGTCCGATCCGTTCGATCCATTCATCTCGTTCCACCGACCTCTTGGATCCAGGTAAACACGAGAAAACCCTACGTGTTGCAATTAATTAAATAGACGATGCTAGGAATATAATCAATGTATGGTGAATTAAATATCCAAGATAGATCCTTGGGCGAGGGCTAAACATATGATTTCCTACTGATTGTGAAGTTGAGTCGTTGACTCTTAATGATTCCTAAGATACCTCGAGGAGGTTGAGTATGGCAAGATACTCGATAAAGAATCACCTATGTAAGTGCGAAGTGGGGCGCTTCAAACAAAACACTTATGAATCCAAAGTGGATGTCCATGGCCAAATGGAATCAAACGTGAGAACGGATGAGGTTGAGGTGTTAAAGTGTTAATATCATTGTCTCGATTACGTTGTGGGGAATAGTTCAAGGCATCGTGTCCACTAATCCGCCTGTACTCGATGGTACTAACTATGGAAGGTTCAAGGCCATAAACCATCTGTCCAAATATTTTAACATCTCTTGAGAATCGAAATGTGTCTCGCATACATGCATATGGCTATTTCCACTCATGTGGGGGATTGTTGGAAATCGTGATATATTTATATATATATATATATTATATGTGGTCAAGTTTCCAGGAAGCTACTTTGACCAAGATTTTGAGTGACGAATGTTTAATTTTGTGAAATTAAATGGCATAGGATCGATCTACGTTTTGAGTAGATCATCATGGTGTATTCACATTCTCAAATCCGATTTCGGTGGTGAAAATAATGGATCAAAGTTGGTCACTTAAACATGAAGTTATGTGCTTAAGGGATAAGCATGAATTAATTAATCCTTATCTCACATTGATTAATGTACATACATTAATTGTCTATATAAGTGGTTCATTGAACACTTAGTATAATTGTGTGCACAAGTGATGGGTCAGTAAAGCCCACACGCCGCCGCCGGGCTCGGGCCGGGCCAGTCCGAGCCCGCCGGCCCGGTTCCGTGGATCGTGGATTTTGGGCTTGTTCGTGGGCTTGTTTCGTGGGCCTGGTTCCGTGGCCCATTGCCCGTATATTTTGGATCAATGTTTGATCGAGCCCAAAGATGGAGTTGGTCCGAGGCCCAACTCGTGTGGCCCAATCCGTTGGGTCTGCTGCACTGAAGAGACGTCCGGATCGTCCAACGAACACGACGCACGCGTTGTCCAGATTCGTCGTATCGCTTGGTAACGTTCGACATGATGGCTCTGCGGAAGCGTGGGCACGTTGTCTCCGTAAATCGTCGTGGAACATAACCCGTAACACCCGACTTCAATGCGGTGTTGACTCAAAGATGCTTCCCACGAGGGGCGGCGCTATAAATAGGACATGTCTCCCGGCGATAAGCCACCTCATCACAACCCGCATTCCAAAGATTCCATCTCTTTGCATACTTAGCTCGTGTCCAAGCTTTGTCCTCACCTTCGTCCGCCACCGGAGCTCGTTGGTGCATGGTGTTGCCACCGACGAGACGCCATTTTATCTTTGGGGACGATACGCCTGAATCGAGAGCACTATCGGGGCGTATCTCGTCTTGCGGAAAGAGGACTCCTCGTCTCGGCATTAGAATACGGTTATCTGTATTTACTTCTGTTTTTCTTGTTTTAAGTTCATTGTTAGTTTGATCTTCTACACATTTACATTTGAGTTGTAACACGCCCGGCAAGTTCTGTACTGTTCGTACACAATTTATCCAACAAGAGATGTGAGTCAAACAAGAGAAATAGAGAAAGGGAAAGGGAAAGAGAAGAAAGCGACAACACTCATTGAAGACAACGACGATCGATGGAAGGCGATTTCGCGTGATCGCAAAATTAGGTTTAGCAATTGAGGAAAAATTCGAGAGATGTAACCATGCGGTTGCAAATATATCATAATTACCGACGAACAAATCCGTCAGTGAACTACTAGTTGAAGTTTCGGACACCACATGTCTATATATTGGTAAAAAGGAAAAATATTTTAAATTAATAGTTAATAAAATTTACTTAATTTACCGATGGTTGTGTGACTTGTGTCTGGCGATAATTCAATCGAAACATTTGGCATGTCTTGTTCGCGACATTTTCAACTGGGAATGGATTGGTATGTGCGGAAGTCATCAGCAATCCATCGGTACGTATCTATAGATATCATACCGTCGGTAAATTTATCCGTAAAAGATTTTTTTTTTTAAATGTTTTTATATATAGTGTTGTAGACGTCACATCATCTTTTATTCAAAGTTCAAAAAAGGTTTAATAAATGTTAATGAGTGTAAAGTAAGTGGTGTAAAAAAGTAGGGCATGTGGAGAATAAATGAATATATTAGTAGATACTATGTGTAAAAATGTGGGCCATGATTGGTTTTTTTGTAAATAAGTTGATAGATTTTTTGTAAAAATATGAAGTTGATGTTTCCAAAAAAAGAAAAATGAACATTTTTTGTGGACGGACCAAAATGAAATTAAATGAAGGTATTTGATGGACGGGGAGAGTAGAATTTTCCAATGTAAAAATTATTGAAGGTGCACATTGCATCTATTCATGTAGGTAATCGCGCAAAATATTAAAAAAAACATCTCTTGATGGATCCTGTTATATATAAGTGACATCTAAAACATTGCCTAATATTTACATGTGGTTGAGTTATAATAAAAATTTATTTTTTTCATAAGAACCTAAAAGAAAATACACTTTACATAGAAAATTAATGCACTTTACTTATAAAGCTAATGTGCACTTGAGTTCTAGTAAAAACAACATTATTTATCAATATTTCTTAGTGTAATAACTTTGTACGTAAAATGCATTGGATTTTAGATTTTATTAAAAATATACTTTATTTTATCTATTCCCAAAGGAATGAAAATATTTATCAAAGAAAATACACTATTTATCAAAGAAAATAGACTTTTATTTATATATAGGGAGTGGATCACAAAGGAATGAAAATATCGATAATAAATTAGAATAAATTCCTTGATAATGCTAGATCGATGGTCCAAATTAGATCTATACGTGTTATGATTAGTAATTATATATGCTACGATTTTAAAATGTAGCATAAACAAAGAGGACATATTATAATTTAATTTTTCCGTATCAATTATTTCCTAATTTTATGGGATTTGGTATCATCGTTTGGCATTACTTAATTTGTAGCATACACTTACTAATATGTAGCATATATGAAGCATATTCGTTGCACAAATATTTGAGCGTTTATTCCATCATTGTTGTATTTCAAGAATCAATCGTCGCTTATGAATATTAATTTGTTGCACATACTTATTAATCTGTAGCACATATTTACATATCATCTACACAAAACTGTTACATATAAGAGGATATCAAATTCCATAAAATTAAAATTGATAGATTCATTTAACAATAAAATTACTAAAATATCTTCAATAATTTGTTTATGCAGCAATAAAACATAGCACAATTAATTAAGAATGGCAACACATACATAGTTAATCTGGTCCATCGTCTAGCATTATCAAACGTTATAATTTAGGCTTATTTTTTTTTATCAATACTTTTATTCTTATGTGATCTAATTCTTATATATATATATATATATATATATATATATATATATATATATATGTTGGTTATGGAGAGAAAGCTCATTAGTGTAAGAAATATGAATAATAACACATTTTCATATTTGTGTAGTACAATTAAATTACTATGTTGCACATGTTAGTTTAGTACATATTTCATCAATTCGTATCACATATGCTAAATATATTAGTTTAACACATCTTTCCTTGTAGCATAGCACAAGAAGGGTTCTAGTGCTGCACAGTAATCCGTATAGCACATAAAACACAAAACTGTAGAACAACCGAAATTAAAATCTCAACCTTTGATCCAACAAATCAAATGCCCAAATTCATTCTCATTTCCTATGAAATTATCATTTCCTACTTGAATTATCTCCTCTATATATATATAAACTTTTTTATTGCTTAATAGGATATGGACTTGTTTTTTGACTGGACGTTCGCCAATTAAAACATTATCTTTAAAAAGTAATATTTCAAAACAATAATCATTATGTACCTACCAAGAGAAGAAAGTCACTGGAGTAATTAAAATTAATTATTTATGTCGCGGATCAAAGGCTAAAATTTAGTTTTATTTTTTATCAATATTTTTATCCCTATATCAATATTTTTATTCCTACATGATCTAATTCTTATATATATATATATATATATATATATATATATATATACCTTTTATTGCTTAATAGGATATGGACTCTTTATGACTGGACGTACGCCAACTAAAACATTATCTTTAAAAAATAATATTTCAAAACAATAATCATTATGTACCTAACAAGAGAAGAAAGTCATTGGAGTAATTAAAATTAATTATTTATGTCGGGGAAAAAGTCTTATAATGTTTAAGAATAGAAGCTTGGCCCATTTAAAACATAACATTCAAGATGGCCCATTACAGTGTGTGCAAACAGTGCAATTCTTTTTTTTTTTGGTTAGTTAAATACAAAAATTTTAAAGGTCGCATCACGGTGGATTCGAATCCGAGACCTTTAGCTTCGGATATTAACCACTCTACCACTAAGTCAACACATTCTGACTCTATGAGAAGGGTGATTCTATACATAAACATAGCCATCATTTTATTCAATATAATCTCTTTTAAAAAATTATAAAAGATATTTATATACTTATTTTATCCCTATAGCTTGCAGTTAAAATTTAATAAAGTAAATTGTGAAAATATAGGTTGATATTTCATGAGCACATCTTTGGGTCTTTCCATAGCCTCCAAAAATTCTTCTTATTCTTCATTAACTAAGAGGAACTAGACTGGATTTATTACCTATTGCATCGAATAACGAGAAACATATTAGTTCTATGCAATCAAAATTATTTCGATCAACCAACTAAAGAAAATTGATTTCAATCAACATTAGTCACTAACAACATTAATAAAATGCTTCCAGTGAAAACTATTCAAACTTTTAAATCTTGCGTTACTCCAAAACCACGATGGTGCCTCCTTATTCACTATGGCGGGTGTACCAAATTCTCAGCCTCCTCCAGACCTAGATCTATGAGAGCCGTAGAGGCGTCGAATTTCTCCACTTTCACATTGAACGTCGTCTTCTTCGGCGGCGCTGGGCAGACGATATGCCGCCGTCGGCTGACAAAAGCAATCGCGTGGAGGTTGCAGAGACGACGGGGAAGAAGAAACAATTGAGGCTCATTTCATGAAATAATATAATGTTAAAGTCGTGTTTTCTCAATCATGTTCAAATCCAATAGCTATGAATCTTGGCAAAAAATGGCCACCATGCAAATAGTAATTTTTTTAATAAAAAAAATAGGATGTGTGCTCAGACTAGGGATGAAAATGGACTGGATCTTGATCGGATCTTGCTAGATTTCGAAATTTTTTGTTAGGGTTCGGATCAGGTCCAGATCCATTGGATAAAAAAAATTAGATTCAGATCCAGATTCATAAGATCCGCAGTGTCTAGATCTTGATCCATATATTTTCTCTTTTAAAATAAATCATATATCAACTATAACTCATAGTAACACCATAATAATAATTTAAATATACAATAACACTATAATAATTATTTTGAATTTCTATAATCATCACTATACAAAAAGATGTTAGTTACAAATTACTTTTGTTTTCATGACATCAATTAATATTGCAATAAGAATAGAAGAAGTAGCAAATATACCTTAGCAAATATATCACGCATATCTAATTTATATACAATTTTTTTTCAAATCATTCAATTTCATAACCTAGTTTATCCAACTTCGAATAGAAAGAAAAATAATATAATATATTATATTTATAAATAAAAATAAAAATTATATACATATGGATCCATGGACCGAATCTGGATCTCGTAAATCAAGATCCATATCCAGATTCAGATTTTAAACGAATGATCCGAATCCGATTCAGATCCGTTGGATCCTATTTTTTAAAGATCCAGATCTTAAAAATGGATCTGGATCTACGGATCTGAATCGGGTCCATGGGCCAGATCTAGATCTCAAAAATCAAGATCCAGATCTAGATTCGAATTTTAAAGGAATAGTCCGGGTCCAATTCAGATCCGTCATATCCTATTTTTTAAAGATCCAGATCCTAAAAATAGATTGAATCGGGTCTAGGATCCACAGCCACCTCTAGCTCACACTAAGGTATTAAAGAGTTTATCAGCAAATTACTCACCACTTATGCAAGTGATGCGGGGAAAAAAAAAGAATAGAAGGAAGACATACTCCTCAAATGCCAAGAGGGCTATAAGTTTTAGGATTTATTTTATTAAATTTCAGAATGTGGTTTAGAGGTGAAGGGTAATTGTCTTAATATATTTATTAATTTTTTAAATAAGAGATTATAGTGAGTAAAATGAAGGGTAAATTGAAAAATCACTCTTTTGAGAATCAATGATTCTCCAAAAGTAGCACTACATTTAATCAATGAGGGCCAACAGTTGTGATATGTTTAATTATTTTGTTTGCTAAATGCTAAGCTCCATATGCACAAGATTGGTCATATCCCTTGGGCTGGCACAAATGGCGAAATGGGTGAATTCACTTTCAAGGTTATGGTTTCAAATTTCACTGTTATAATATGATATAATTTAGTATAGGAATTTATTAATGTAATTTACTTCTTCTGCATGAGCACTCGAAGTTTAATTGAAGTGTACAATCGCAATTTTACCACATTAACTAGAAAAGAAAGGCATTTTTATATATTTGATAGTATATAAATTAAGCTCAAAATTGAGTTTGATATATAGTAAACAAGACATAATTGTACAAAACCCCAATTGCTTCACTTAATCAATGTTATAAAAGACCTTAATTAGACAACAAATGGGTCCTAAAGGTTAATCAAGCCTTCGACATGATTGTCCCTTTAAAAACCTTTTATCGGTGAGGGAAATGAATCGAGCTCGATACTCACTGCTACCTCTTGTATAGAAAAGAAGGAGTAATTAAAAAAATCACCAACTTCAAAAATGTAGATGATCGTATACTCAATTTTATATTCTGTCATATTAAATAATAATCATACAAGTACTTCGAGAATGTGAAAACTGGGAATTTCCTGTATATAAATGAGAAAGTCTCGAATCCAAATAATTTCGGCCTAAATATGACTTATAACAACATATGATAAAAAGTCTAAATAATATTGTATGAGTTGCACATAAAGCTCCAGAATTCTGTAAGGCTGTAAAAAGATAATGGGAATAATGTTCTAACCCCCCATTATTTTAATGATAAGGATCACTAGCATCCTCTAATTTATGTCTCTTGGACTACTATACAAAAAATATATATTATCACTTTCTCCCAATTGCCAAAGGCCTAAAAGGATCTTTTTATCTTTTGACCACAGACAGTCCAATCCTATGTTATTTGGTTGCAAATAATTTGCATTCCACCCATTTTTATTGTATTTAATTAGGGTGATAATTACTAGGTCTCAAAAATCCTTGGTTCCATTATGCTATATATATTCCATTTTTAAATAATTAATTAATTTATGCGACCGTCTCTTGTACTAGTGTTTTTCTTCTTGCTTTGTATTCATTGACGTCGTGCATTTATATTAATCTTTCTATGGCTGTAACAAAATTGGAACTGAGATATCATTTTATAATCATAGTTTTATATTCTTTTCCTGAAACTTTTGCCAACACATTGCAACTTAATTACCGTTGTGATTTCTAAAGCGAGATTCCTGGAAAAGTTTGCAAATTTTATATGATAGTATACATACACCGAAAATAAAGTAACGATCTTAGATTTTCGACCAAAAAGAAGGAAAATAAATTTATCTCATAGGTTGAACTTGAAGTAGACGAATATTACATTGAGATTTAATTTTTTTGAGTTGAATTACCTTGAGAAATTAAAATTACGATATTGTCCATTTTACTGAGACATTTGGCCATGTGGATGTTGTACCCGTCAAGCAAATTAAATGTATTTTTCATAACATGTTTGGAAAAATTTACAAACACTTTAGTATATTTACGCACGTACAAAATTTTGTAATCATTTGCATATACTCTAAATTCTAATACACGACCTCGACACCGTATTTAACGATGCTCACGTAAAAAGGAGGACACTGAATGGAAGCTTTGTGCAATCTCTTATATATATATATATATATATATATATATATATATAGAGAGAGAGAGAGAGGTTGGATCTAATGAGAACATATCTTTTTTTGAGAACTTGAGAACTGTGCACATGCGTATAAAGTTGATAAATAAAATCTATAAAGTTTTGAACAACGAAAACTTTCTAAAATTGTTACACAACAAAATAATTTTAAAAAGTTTTCGTTATGCACAACTTTATACCGTTTTGTGCATCATCATCAACGTCTTATGTGTTGGAATAAATTTATATATGAGCTTAGATTTGAAATCTACATTTTGTGTAGATCAATTTAGTGTATTTATGTGTTCAAATCCATTGTGGGATGAATGAACAATTAATGCACAAAGATGGCTTCTTAATGGTGGGAATAAGTTTTTATCCCACATTGGAAAAATAAGGAAGCTCTAAGCTATTTATAAATGAGTTCACATCAATAAGGAATAATCAGTGTGCACCATCTATGGTGCACCCTAGTGGGTTTTAATTAGCTATTTTATGGCTAACCCAATGTTTACGAGGATGGTGCGAGCACCATCCGAGTCCGAGAGTCCGAGTCCGAGCACGCAGCACGTCGCATTGGGCGCTTTAGGCGCACTTTGCACCGCACGCGCACGCATCGTCGCGAGGAGCTTTGAGGAGCCAAAAGTTTTGCCTACATGGCACCGGAGATGGCTCGGCGACACGTCCGGACTCGACTACGTGGCGGACGGTTGGGCTCGTGCATGGACGAACCATCACGCCGGTTCGGGCTAACCTGATAGGCCTCGGATCGACGCTTGGTTCGGTCGCGATTGAGCCTTCGCACCACTTCGCGAACAGCACCGCGGGCTATAAAAGGACCTGCGAAGATGATTAAACACACCTGAACGAAGATAATCAATCGACTCATACATTCTTCAAAATCCTCTCTGTCCCGACTATCTAGTAGTTCGCCGGAAATACGTCTAGTAGTGCAACTACTCGTATTTGTTAAACCGTTGTATCTTGGAGATAATTGCTGTAGAACCGCGTGCACTGTAGCGGAGCAATATTATCTTGCGGAGAAAGAGTCTAACTCTTGCCTCGGTTATTTATAGCATTCCCTTTATACGTTATATTCGCATTTCTACATACCCAGTTACTAACAATCGCAAGATAATATTTGTGGAAATGGCGACAAGTCGAAGCAACGTTCCGAATGCCCCTGTTCATGCCGAAAAGCCGGAAAAATTCTCAGGTTCTGAATTTAAGCGTTGGCAATCTAAAATGCTTTTCTACCTGACTACTCTCAATTTGGCCCGTTTCTTGAATGAGTCACCTCCTACTGTGGAGGAAGATGAGACCGATGAACAAAAACGCAATGCGTTAGATGCATGGCATCATAGCGACTTTCTGTGTCGCAATTACATCCTCAATGGGTTAGACGACACTCTCTATAGTGTCTACTCTAATGCCAAGACGTCGAAGGAACTATGGATCTCTTTAGAGACAAAATACAAGACGGAAGATGCCGGTCTAAAGAAGTTTATCGTCGGACGCCCTAGATTACAAAATGGTGGATAGCAAGACGGTGATTGAACAAGTGCAAGAACTCCAGTTGATTACGCACGATATTCTCGCCAAGGTATGGAACTTTCTCAATCATTTCGTGTTGCGCAATGATCGAGAAATTACCACCAATGTGGAAAGAATTCAAGAACTATCTCAAACACAAACGCAAGGAGATGGGACTTGAAGATCTTATTGTACGATTGAGGATCAAGAAGACAACCGCAATCGACAACATGGCAAAGAAATCGCCTATGGAGGCAAAGGCAAATCTAGCGAGTCAAGCACCAACAACAAGAAACGCAAGTTCAACGGGAAGAAGCAAGACCCGAAGAAACAAAAGAGGATCAAAGGAGATTGCTACAACTGTGGCAAACCCGGGCACATGGCGAAGGATTGTCGGAAACCAAAGAAGAAAGATGGTCATCAACAAGCAAACGTGACAGAGGAAAAACGTACCCTCGACTTATCCGAACTCGATTTATCTGCTGTTGTAGATGAAGTCAACATGGTAGGCAACCCAACTGGGTGGTGGGTTGATACTGGTGCTACAAAGCACATCTGTGCTGATAAGTCAATGTTCTCCACATATGAACCCGTCACCGAAAAGAGGAAGTTGTACATGGGCAACTCCGCACTTCCAAGATCGCTGGACGGGAAAAGTTGTGCTAAAGATGACTTCGGGTTTAAAGTGAAGTTGACCAACGTGCTGCATGTTCCCGACATTCGCAAGAATCTTGTGTCCGGTTCTGGTTTTGAGCAAAGCTGGTTTTAGACTAGTGTTTGAAGCAGACAAGTTGTAATGACCAAAATGGTCACTTTATAGGAAAAGGCTATCTTGATAATGGCCTTTTCAAGCTTAGCGCACTCAATGTAATCTCCAATGATGAAATAAAGGAAAGCATTGCATATGTGATTGAGTCTCCTAATTTATGGCATCATAGATTAGGACATGCAAATTTAAATACACTACGAAGATTAGTGAATTTAGAGCTATTGCCAAAGATATCTTTTGATCAACATAATAAATGTGAAATTTGTGTTGAGCGAAAATGGCAAAGAAACCTTTTCATTCGGTGGAAAGATCAACTACACCTCTAGAATTGATTCACACCGACTTATGTGATTTAAAACTTGTGCAAACTAGAGGTGGAAAGAATTATTTTATAACATTTATAGATGATTGCACAAGATTTTGTTACGTGTATCTTTTGAGAAGCAAAGACGAAGCATTCAAGCTTTCAAAAGTTACAAAGTGAAGTTGAAAATCAACTCAATGCCAAAATCAAGATGATTCAAGTGATCGTGGTGGCGAGTATGTTGCACCGTTTGAAGAATTTTGTCGTGAAAACGGTATTATTCATCAAACAACGCACCTTACTCACCACAATCAAATGGTATTGCCGAACGGAAAAATAGAACATTAAAGGAAATGATGAATGCTATGTTGATTAGCTCGGGCTTATCACATAACATGTGGGGAAGCTATCCTTTCGCAAATAAAATATTAAACAAGTTACCCCAAAAGAAACAAGATAAAACTCCATATGAATTATGGAAAGGTAGGAAACCATCCTACAAATACACGAAAGTGTGGGGTGTCTCAAAGGTCAAGTACCAAAACCAAAACAAGTTAAGATAGCCCTAAAACTATTGATTGCATCTTCATTGGATATGCAAACAATAGTAGCGATATCGTTTTTGGTACACAAGTCGGAAATACCCGACATGCATGAGGGAATGATCATAGAATCAAGAAATGCTATATTTTTTGAAACTATATTTCCCAAGAAAGAAAAGAACGACGCAAGCTCTAAGAAGAGAACTTATAAAGAAAACTCGTCAGAAAATATTGGACCAAATGTTGAGCCAACACCTACACCAAGACGAGGAAAACGAACAAAAACTGCAAAGTTCTTTGGTCCAGACTTTGTGGTTTATTCGTTGGAAGATGATCCTAAGACAATCGAGGAAGCATTGTCTGGTCCTGATGCTGCTCTATGGAGAGAAGCTATCAATAGTGAAATTGAATCTATATTAAACAATCACACTTGGGAAATCGTTGACCTTCCTCCTGGTTGTAAACCTTTAGGATGCAAGTGGATTCTAAAGAGAAAGTTCAATGCCGATGGAACTATTGATAAGTACAAAGCACGTTTGGTAGCCAAGGGTTACAAACAAAAGGAAGGGTATGACTACTTTGATACATACTCACCTGTTACAAGGATTACATCCATAAGAACGCTACTTGCTATAGCTGCGTTGCATAATCTTGAAGTACATCAAATGGATGTAAAAACAGCATTTCTAAATGGGGATTTAGAAGATGAAATTTACATGGAACAACCTGAAGGGTTTGTTATCCCTGACAAGAAAACAAAGTTTGCAAACTTGTTAAGTCTTTATACGGACTTAAACAAGCACCCAAACAATGGCATGAGAAATTTGATCAAGTGATGATGTCAAATGGATTCAAAATTAATGAATGCGACAAATGTGTTTACATTAAAGGGACATCCGATAATTTTGTCATTGTATGTCTTTATGTTGATGACATGCTCATAATGGGTAGTAATCGTGATATAATCATGAATACTAAAGAAATGTTAAAGAGAACATTCGATATGAAAGACTTGGGATAGTCGATGTGATTCTAGGAATTAAAATTTCTAGAACACATGATGGAATTGTCTTATCACAATCTCACTATGTTGAGAACGTGCTTAAGAAATTCAAAGCTTATGATCTACCTCCCGCTAAGACACCTGTTGATTTAAGTCTACACTTAGCCAAAAATCGAGGAGACCCGATATCCCAATTGGACTTTGCTAGGGTCATTGGAAGTCTAATGTACTTAGCAAATTGTACAAGACCCGACATAGCATATTCAATTAGCAAGTTGAGTCGGTTCACAAGTAATCCAAGCAAGGATCATTGGACCGCATTAACTAGAGTTCTAAGGTATTTAAAACATACTTTGAACTATAGTTTACACTACACAAGATATCCAAATTGCTTTGGAAGGATACGATGATGCAAATTGGATATCCGACACAAAGACTCCAAATCCACAAGTGGATTCGTGTTCACCATAGGTGGAGGAGCGAAGTGTCATGGAAATCTTCTAAGCAAACTTGTATAGCTCGATCTACAATGGAATCCAATTCATTGCTTTAGATAAAGTCATGAAGAAGTTCGAATGGTTAAGAAATTTCTTAGAAGATATTCCTTGTTGGGAAAACCCATACCTCCCGTTATGGTGCATTGTGATAGCATGTCGCCCATAGGAGAGCTAAGAGTAGCATGTACAACGGTAAGTCTCGACACATTCGTCAAGACACAATACCGTTAGACAATTGATCACGACTGGTATAATGTGTATTGACTATGTAAGGTCAAAAGACAATATAGCGGATCCGTTTACTAAAGGTATTAATCGTGATCAATTATACAATGCAGTAAGGGGAATGGGATTAAAATCCACTCTTAAAGAACGTTCATAATGGTAACTCAACCATGATGATTGGAGATCCCAAAAACTTGGTTCAAAGAGACAACTAAGTTATGAAGGTTCAAGTTATACACTTGAAATCTCAATAATCCATTCTCGTAGCTGTTCAAGTGTAACCCTGCAGTTCGTGGTAAAGGGTAAGTTTTAAAACTTTTAATGATTCCTATAGCCTTATTGGTGGAGTATAGCAGGATACTCTTCATAGGAGATCACCTATCTAAGTGTGAAGTGTGGGCCGCTTCAAATAAATAACACTTATGAATCAAGATATGGTCCAAGGCCAAAATGGACACAACGTGAGAACGAAAGATAGTGTATCTATTATTGTGTATGTGTTATTGTCTTGGTTTACACAAAAACTGGTCGGTTCAAGACATCGTGTTCACCGAGCAGTGAGTAAATCCGATAACACTATACTAAGGAAGGTTCAAAGCCAACAACTACCTATCCTAAAGCAATAATAGGTCATCGGGACATTGATAAAAATTGCATTTGCATTAATCGTCATTCATGTGGGGGATTGTTGGAATAAATTTATATATGAGCTTAGATTTGAAATCTACATTTTGTGTAGATCAATTTAGTGTATTTATGTGTTCAAATCCATTGTGGGATGAATGAACAATTAATGCACAAAGATGGCTTCTTAATGGTGGGAATAAGTTTTTTATCCCACATTGGAAAAATAAGGAAGCTCTAAGCTATTTATAAATGAGTTCACATCAATAAGGAATAATCAAGTGTGCACCATCTATGGTGCACCCTAGTGGGTTTTTAATTAGCTATTTTATGGCTAACCCAAATGCCTACGAGGATGGTGCGAAGCACCATCCGAGTCCGAGAGTCCGAGTCCGAGCACGTGCACGTCGCACTTGTCGCATTGGGCGCTTTAGAGGCGCACTTTGCACTTCGCACGTACGCATCGTCGCGAGGAGCTTTGAGGAGCCAAAAGTTTTGCCTACATGGCACCTGGAGATGGCTCGGGCGACACGTCGGACTCGACTACGTGGCGGGACGGTTGGGCTCGTGCATGGACGAACCATCACGTCGGTTCGGGCTAACCTGATAGGCCTTGGATCGACGCACTGGTTCGGGTCAGCAGTTGGGCCTTCGCACCACTTCGCGAACAGGCACCGTGGGCTATAAAAGGGACCCTGCAGAAGATGATTAAACACACCTGAACGAAGATAATCAATCGACTCATACATTCTTCAAAATCCTCTCTGTCCCGACTATCTAGTAGTTCGCCGGAAATACGTCTAGTAGTGCAACTACTCGTATTTGTTAAACCGTTGTATCTTGGAGATAATTGCTGTAGAACCGCGTGCACTGTAGCGGAGCAATATTATCTTGCGGAGAAAGAGTCTAACTCTTGCCTCGGTTATTTATAGCATTCCCTTTATACGTTATATTCGCATTTCTACATACCCAGTTACTAACATTATGCACGGTTCGCAAAAAAAAGATGTGTTTCTTATTTGATCAACTCCCTATATATATATATATATATATATATAGTAATTTCATGTATATGTATGAATGAAGATAAAAAATATATATGTATATATGTGTGTGTTTGAAGCACCCCATTGCTAAGTTGGTTATGTTGTTATTTGTTAATCATAGATCAATAAATACCATCAAAAGGAATAAAATTCAAAAGCCAAGTCCTTCATAACAAATTTAGGGGCGTGTAGTTCATTTCCTTTGTGGTACATGCATCGGGTTTATCGAACCAAATAGTCAAAAATAAAATGATTACATCTGTGGTGTTGAACCAAATAAATTGAGAAATTAGGAATCATTCATTTCCTTTCGTGATTTCCCTCCTACCAAACGGCCCCTCAATCAAATTCAACCACTTCGGGATTTTTAAAAGAGATAAAATAAGTAGTCTAATTCGAAAAGTGTACCACAAACATACTCACTTCATTACTGGCTCACGTTATATATATATAGGTGATAGAGGTGATGATTCAAATAAAATTCTTATTTTAGAATGAGAATATGAGAACAAATTTCAATCATTGGATTGCGAAAATTTACGGTGATATATCACTTTGTTAGATGAGTTTATTATACATCACTTGAATTAGAATCCAATGAGAAGTGAAAATTTAATTTATTTATTTTTTAGTACAGTAACTTATATGGAAAATACATTGTTATTATATTTATAAGATTACAAATGTTTTTACAATGACATAACTCTCTCTCTCTCTCTATATATATATATATATATATATATGAATTTGTTCATACTGATATAATTCTTATCATATATAAATAAGAATAAATAATGTCAATTAGATTTGAAAAATCGAATGGTTATTTTTTAATTGTGCATCCGAATTAGTTATAATACATATTTCTGCATATAATTATGTATTTTTACATCTATGTTATAAATTGTGTATTGATCTGAAGTATCCAGATTGATTTATCAAAAGTTTATATTTGTTCTTATGTTTACACTATAAAGAATATCCACACGATAACCACTTATTATATATATATATATATATATATATATATATATATATATATGGTTAGATTCTCGTAGTATCTTGCCTCGGGTAATATTAGGGATGCAATCGACTCGCGGTACCCAATACCCGCGGGTATCCGCCCGATTATTCGCTGGTTTGGTGTGCATTTCGTACCCGTGGGTACGTTCGTGGTTGAAAACTAGGATCCGTTTACTTCGCGGGTACGGAAATGGTTTGACAATACCCGCACCCGCGAAACCCGTATACCCACGAATTCTATCCGCGAATTACCCACGAACCCGCGAAAAACTATTCGTATAATAATTATTTTATGATAAAATATTAATATTCTAATTTCTAATTATAACTATTCGCGAGTCGCGGGTGAAGGTTTCACGGGTAGTCCGCGGGTGGCAGGTGGCGGATACCCGTCAGGTGGCGGGTATCCGCTAACCCGCGGGTACCCGCGAGTATGGTGGAAATCTCCTACCCGTCACAGGTCGCGGGCGGGGATCATTTTCGCAGGTACGGAAGTGGTTCGGCATTATCCGTGCCCGTCCGACCCGATTGTCATCCCTAGGTAATATGTAACACCCAATCTAGATCACATATTTTGAACACGTGGGTGCGCCACAATTTGACAAGTGGCAGACCTTTTTTTATTTTATTTTTAATTTTTGAAAGGGACAAAATGGAAAGAGACCAAAACAACCTTATTCTTCCTTTTCTTCTCCAGCAGTGGCGGCTGTGGACGACGAGGACGACGGCGGCGAATTGCACCGGCGACGACGACGAAAAACTTCAGATTTTGAGAGAAAAAAAGAAGAAGATGATGATTTTGAAAAGAAAATTGAATGATTTTGAGAAAATAAGAATAATAATTCGAGATAAGGTTGATGATCGAAAGAGATGGTAGCTATGACGGTGGTTTTCGACGAAATTTGCTTGTAATCGGAGAAAGAGATGATAGAACTGAAGAAGAAGGACAAGAAAGAGTTTTGCTGTCAAAAAACACATCCATGCATATAAAAAAGGATATGCATGTATGGTTGTATGTTAGCAACAAAACACAAACATGCAGACAAAGCACATTCATGCATATAATAAAACGTAATAATGCATATACTAAAACATAAACATGCATGTTGGCCAACGAGTGCTAGGGAGTGCGCGAGCATGCGCTGGTGCGATGCGTGAGTGTGTGAGCGCACGCTTCCAACATACATGCATGTTTGTGTTCAACTACATGTATTTTTGTAGTTATTTATATGCATAATTGTGTTCAACTATATGCATGATTTATTTTCTGTATCATTTAACAAATCAATTTACTAATATACCCTTAATGTAGCGAAATCAATCTTAAAAAAATCGAAAAAAATCTCCAACATAGGATCTATATATGAGATGAGTGGATAATATTAAGTAATATATACTACCTCAGGTTCGGGTACTATATGATCAATCCTCTATATATATATATACTACTTCAAATAAAAGCATGTCTTGGGTTTCGTGTAGTGGGGTGAGTAAAATAATCGAAAATCGAATAACGGAACCGAATCAAATCGAAAAATCAAATTTGGTTCGATTATTTCGGTTAAAACCGAATTAAAATTTGATAATTCGGTTTTCGATCGATTCGAATTATTTTTAACCGAGTAACCGAAAATCGAATTATATATATAATATTATTCATTTATTTATTTAGAATTATAATTTTAATATATCAATATCCTTAACTCTATTTATTTCTCTCTCTCCCTGTTATATCAATATATAATATTTGTTAAATATAATATTATTTATTTATTATATAATACTATCAATTATTTTTGTTGCAAAATATTTTGTATATATAACATATAAAATACATTTTATATGTATAATATTAATATATAATATTATATATTTATTCATTTGAAAAATATATTTTTTTGTTAAAAATTCAGATTAACCGAAATATATTTCGGTTCGATTACTGAATAAAATTCGGTTCGGTGCGGTTATTTTTTTTGAAAAATTCGGTTAATTTGGTTCGGTTATTTTTGTCTGAAACCGACCGAGTAACGGTAGGGGTGAGTTATGTAACATATTTATCGTGAGAACATGCGAACGTTGCATTGAAAGTATAATGTTATTGTTCTGTACATATAAATTTATTACACTAGATTCAGTGCAACAACTTTACGTTCAGTGCAATGTTATTATTATACAATAACTTTATATGTTATGTTCTATATGCTTTCGTAGATTTCGCACCATATTTGCTTACTTTATATGTTTATATTCTAGTTAATAATTTATATATTCATACTAATTCAAATAAAATTCATCTTTTGGGTCTTGTCGGATACAGCTCAAGTGGATTTTGAATTTTGTTCTCTAAATAACATTATTGTTTGAGAATCTAATTTATATATTAGCTTACCCAGTTGTGAATCAAAAGATTCGTTACTTATTCCAACAATAGAATAGTTGCAAAGTATATTTTAAAAATTCCTAAACTCTCCCAAAATAGTTTAGACATTTGCAGACTGAAGTTTTAAGGAAAGCGTAACGGTGTGACACAGGTTCAAACCTTTCTTGGCCCAAAATTCTACAATTTATTTATGTGCATGTGTTAGTCTAATGATAGAGTGGTTAATGTTCGAGGTCAAAGTTCTTCCACCATGACGCTGCCTTTATATTTATGTATTTAATTGACAAAGAAAAGAAGAAGTATTGCGAAGCATTACGAAAACAACAAACTTGTAAACTTCTTAATTAATCCAGCACTAAATACATAAAATTAATGTATCATAAAGATAAAACTATCCACTAACATAAAAAGATAAAAAATAATTTTTTAGCTTAAATTAATAATGTATCCTTATGATCATATTTTTATTTTTACCTCCTATTAATTCCGAAAACTAATTTGTTTTTATTTAAAACAAATCCATTATATGGTTGCCAAGCACATTTGACCATTGATTAGGAAATGCTCAAAAGGGCAAAACTAAACTTTGGTCGACTAAAGCAGAAGCCAATCAACACAAAGTAAGATTGATATGCTCAAACTATTGTTACTTTTGAGATAAAATTTTTTCGTAGCATAAAGGTTATGTTCAAAAGCTAAAAATATTTTAATTTAAATCAGCTCTGACCAAAAACATTGCATAAATTCAAAAATCATCATGTACCTCATTCAACTGCAAGCCTCTAGTCACGTAACACGTGAAATAGTCATCTTGGACTCTTTCACTCAATTGCATAAATTAATTCGGTCGGTGTCCTTTTAATCATGATAAGAGGTTCTGTCTAATTACGTGTGTCAATACTAATCGTGTAACTATGTGCCATTAGAGTCAATTACTAAAAATTTACATGAATAGTTTTTTAAATAAATATTTCTATATTTGGTATCTATTGACAATGAGTGCAGTCAATTTGAACGTTGTCCTATGTATCCACGTTGTGTTTTGACTTCAAATTTTATAGATTATCTCTAAAGTTGCATTATATTTCTCCATTTTCCTTCTTTTACATATGTTGTGATGAGATGGATCCACCCATACTTTTCTCAGATGGACCATTTTCGTTTTTTATTAAGTTTTTGTTAGATTACTTTTATTTGTAGATGTATTTAATTTGCATGTTGCATTGGTATATTTGTTTATGCATGTTACAATTAATTATTGGGATTAGGTCGACTTCACCCCAGTAATCTCATTGTATCTTAATCTAAACCTTACTCCTATGACTATTAATTTCTTTTGCAGTTATGGTATTTAGAGCTATCTCATTGTGCTCCAATATTTCATTACATTTTTTGCCTAAATAATAATAATATACAATATATTATGGATCATTATTTCTAGATCCAAAATCCTCGAAATTTTATACTATATTCAGGTATTCATATAATCAAAATTTCATGTGATATAATTTTACCCATACTATTTGCATAAATATGTATAATATCATTGTTACTTGATAATCTTACTACTTGATATCCAAATATTCTATAATAAGATTAGATTATAATAAAACATATGAATCAATGTATTTTATATATTAAGTTAATTAACTATCGAGTTATGGTAAAAAACAACATTGTTCATTAATATTATTGTAGTCCATTAGTTTACACATAAAGTGAATTGATTTGTAGGTAAAAAAAATATTTTTATTTGAATCACCTACATATATATATATATATATATGTGTGTGTGTGTGTGTGTGTATTTGTGCATGTAGAACTTAACCAATTCATCATATTTATCAAATCAAGTTAATTAATTTTAAAAATTATTTATATGTGCATAAATACATAATTCTAAATTTAGACTACGTTAAATATTTCCATACATCGCATAGGTGAAATACTAATCCTTTTAAAATTATTTACTAAACGCACATCCATTATTATTTGCATACACGAATGTGCCGTGTACTCTTATTTAGTAGTACTAAATAACAATGGAGAATGACTTGGTTTTGAAACATTCATAAAAGTTGTTATAATAATTAATAAATCTTAACAAATATAACCTCAGTTCTTACAAGATTTTTCAATCGAACCTATTAAATTTCCGACGGCTGGCGTTTTCAATCAACATTCCCAAAATGCTGAAATTTCCAACATCATTTTTATTGTATTTTTAATGTGGATTTTCGGCATGCTTAGTCAGCACTTAGCTGTGTCGAAAATCTAATGATAGAGTGATTGCTAACAACATCGATATTCTATGTATTAATTTGTATTTTTTACATGCATTGAGATATAATTACAAAAAAAAAATCAATTATTGAAATATAAAATGATATTTTCAAAATTTAAATTTCCGAATAAGGCACGTTTGGGCAATGACTAAAGAATAAATAGTCGTAAAACTTTAATGCATATATATATATGCTGTCTCTCACAACAAACTCACTCACCAACCTCGAAAAATAAAGAAGAAGAATGAATGAATGACATGACAAAGATCCTTCTTCCTCAGCGTATTTTGGCGTATGTAACTTTGAATGCTTGTTAATGGCGGTTTTGTCTGCTGGACCAGTCGTGCGTCTTTCTCTCTCTCTCTCTCTCTATATATATATATGTATGTATGTATAGATGGCAGATGATTTGATGCAAATCATTTCTCCATTGCAGAGATATATATAAGGGGCCACTATTCCATCCCATCGCTAAACTCTTCACGCCAACAGGTACCTTAACTCCATTTTATCCAAATCATTTAATTCTTAAACTGCCATTTTATTTCAAAATGAACTAGTTCTGTTTATGTATTTCTTGAATTTTACTTCTGTGATTCCTTTTGGTGCTGTTTTTACTATTAAATCCGTCCCATTTAAAATATTATTTTGTTGATGTTTCAGTTTCATTATTAATATCTCTTTCTATTTTAAAAATAATTATCTCTTAAAAAGACGGATGAAAAGATATATTATTAAGAAAAACCAAAAAATATGCTGAAATTTGAAGTAGCATGGTAATGATCAAAACTTAGCTGAATTTACACCCAATCACATATTTATGTTGTCTTCCATTTTCACTTTCAATGGGTAATAGTTATTTTAAAAACACTACCTAACATATAAAATATGAACTCATGAAATCGTTTGAATTCGTTGTTAAAGTGTCTGAATAAAAAAAAAAAAAACTCCTCATGAATATGAACCCAAGTGTTTGAATTAATCAAATAAGGTGATAAATTCATTATAGATTTCACGAATTAAATGCTGAAAATGATTTTTATTTTATATTTTAAGATTTGTTTGTATTTGATATAATTTCTATGTATCTGTACATATTTCTATCATTACTATAATTTATTGACATCTTATTCATACTGGAGAATAAATATTTCAATCGACAGTGGTAAAGATTTAGAATTGAATGCAATTTAGAAAAATAACTTGAGATTTTTCTTTCCCATATCCTTATTTGCTAATTTAAAATAAAATATTATCAACTTCAAGGATTATTAAATAGTAATTGGGAAAATACACAATTTTGCATGATAAATTGACTTTATGATAATTTTAACCTAATAGATTAATAATACTTCAATGAAACGTAATAGATTAATTTTGTGACAATTTCAACCCATAAGTTATTTTTAACACCGAGAAATGAGATATATAAAAACAAGTCGAAACATTGTTGGAAATGACTTACATCCCAGTATGTTATTTTCGATGTCAATTGTGATTTTCGACGTTGAAAAATCACTCACGAACTAAAATTTTCACAAAATCAATTCATCAGATTTTATTAAAGTATTATTAATTTATTAGACTAAAATTATTAAAAGTCAATTTACTATGCTAAAATTATACTATATTTTTTCAAAAGTAATATATTGAGAAAGGCATTAACTCATATTCAGTCAAGAAAGTTGACTACAGGACCGAGCAAACCAAAAAAAATAAAAATGATAACTAAGACGGTATATTTCTAGTCTAGAATGAATTTAACCTAATTAGTCTAAACTGAATAACACGATCAACCGATTGAACAGACCTGAAATCGAATAAGATTGTTCGATAATATATTTATTCATAAATTCTACATTTACAAAACCTTCATTACAAGTCCCACCTAATAACCATAATCCCACCAAAATTTATTTTATTATTTGCCATCACCATTCTTTCACACAGTGAAAGCCTGACTAAGAAATTACTTATATATTTGAATCCCTTGTCTTTCGTTGAAGATTTATTTGGCTCGTGAAAAATAAATTTTGCTGTTTGGTTCCTTTTAGTTTTTAATTGGAACCGAGTCCCTTTCTTTGAATAAAAAATTAAGTCTTGTAAGCAACTTTCTATTATTTTATTTACATTCAAAATTCAATACTTACATACGGGGATGTCAATGGGTAGATTTTACTCGAACCAGAACTAATAAATAAGTAATGGTTCTGGTTCTGGAACCGACCCAATAGACACTGAATCCAGATCGGATCCGGACCATCAACTATGGATCTTAAGTGGTCCGGATCTGAGCGGGTCTGGAATCAAAATCGGACAGAGCCAGATAAGAACCAGAATTGGAATCGAAACTGTTGCTTTATAATTGATTGAGTTATGAATAATTTCGAATCGATATGGATAAAACTAGTTCATTGATAAGCATATTTAAACTTAGGCTTGTCAATAGACGGGTTTTACTCGGACCACAACCAATAAATAAATATTGGTTCTGGTTCTGGAATCGGAATCAGATTCGAATTGAATCGGACATCAAACTATGGATCTAAACGGTTCGGGTCTAAAACGGGTCTGGAACCGAAATCGAAACCAGAATCGCTATTTTAAAATTCAATGAATTTTGAACGGTTTCAAATCGATTCGGATAAAATCCACCAATTGACATATTTGAAACTTATGAGTAGAGTGGATGAACTCAATTAAGAACCAAATATACATATTTCGATTTAATTTACTTAATTTACTCGACCACCAAATGATTTAGGGAACGACTTTAAGAGAAAATTGAATACTTGTTTTTCACATACCCTCAAAAGGTATTTTATTTCCGGATTATTTGATTAATCTTTAACTTTGTAAAATATATATTTTTATTTCTGTTGGATAAGATATCATTCTACCTCTTCCACAGCATATACACCACAGAGTTCAAAAATAGGTTTAGCTATTGGAAAATTGAAAGAGGTAGGGCCTATAGATAAATAAAATAAAATATAAATATATACAAACATATGCGCTTCCAGCTTTAACTGCCCTACACATCAAATCGAAATCAAATCAAATCAATCAATCAAATTATTGCTTCCCTCGACTTGTTTTTCCTTTGCTTCTGCACTTCATAAAACTTTTCAGGCTTTCTTTACTGAAATTTTCATTTAATTACAGCATAATCTGATTTCGGGCTTTGATTCTGATTTTAGACAGCATAATATGTTTTCTTTTCTAGTTTTACCCTAGTTCATATATTCATCTCTCCTCTTGTACCAAATATATAATCCCCCCACGTCCCTATTTTTTTTTTAGTTTTCCTTTTTAATACATCCCTCAATTTCTTTATTTTCTATTTTATTTAGTGAAAACTATTCTACAAAATATTTCATACTTATTACCTTCAATAACATTATTTTTTTTACACCTTTTACCACTTATGACCCATCATTATCTCTTTTTTTCTTGAAAAATTCCATAGAACATGTAGGTTTACTATCCCTAAACCCTCAACAATAGTAAACCCTCAACAATCTATTTATGTATATTTTTTACCACTTATGTTCATTACTAATTAATTTAACACTACATTAGAACCTTTATTTTACTCATAATACTCTCAACAATTTTTATTAAAACTCGTACGAAAAATTTACTGGAATGAAATTATGGGACAAAAGGAGTATTATCATAATATCGACAATCACCCTTTTAATGTATACAAATTCTTCAATATATTTATCAAGTAATATATCCCTTTTTAATACAATCGTCACTTGATTATTCTTACAAATAAAAAAGTAATTCTCACAAAAGTCTCTTTTAAAATGATTTATCGAGTGCTTTCTTTGTTGCCTAATAAGAGTTCTATTATGAAGTAACTTTTGTTTCCAAATAAATGTCTCATAATTCTATAATAAATCAGTACACAACTTTTCATTTTACTCTTATAATCATTACAAATTCTTTATTTCTTCAATCAAATATCAATAACATATTATTTAAGCGATGGGTGTATGATGGCATTAGATTTTTTTTTTGTGAAACGGCAAATGAAAAAGAGTACACTCTTCGATTCTTCATTTCGGTGTAAATTTGACCTAAAATAAGGTGCATTTTACTCTAGTTAGGTGATATTAAAATAAACTTTAATTTGTGTTATATGTTAACTCAATTCTCGATTTAGTGAGACCAACTTGAAACGCGTATTTCACATAATATTTAAAGCAAAGTCTATCAACAATTAAGGTTTGAGTTGCATGATATAATTACATTATATTGTATCTATAATCTTATAATCTATATTAGATAAAATATGAGATTCAAACATAACAAAAATTAAAAGAAAAGAAACTATTATAAAAAACTGGACCCTTCGTATAGGACGTTGTCTCATCATTTTTTTTTGTCAATTAAATAAAAAATGTAATGGTCGAATTACGATGGACTCGAACCCAAGATCTTTGGTCTCGAGTATTAATCACTCTGCGACTAGACCAACACACACAAATCGCAAATCAACAATAAACATATTAACCAATAGGACGTCGTCGCATCATTTTACTTCTTGATAAACTCATCAAGGAATTGATGAATTCATATTTAAATCAAAATAAGAAAATATGATTAGCTATTAATCAATTTGGTATGCATGCATTGAGATTTCATGAATCAGTATAGGTTAGAGAGGTGGATTCCTTTGAGTGATATTGACATTTTTTTAGTGTAAGTGTGTATTTTTTAATTATTGAATAAAAAAATAAATAGCATTTTTATTCAATTTTTTCTTTAGAACGATCAGAAGTCTTAATTGGAGTTTTGTGTAGGTTAGATATGAATCAATTACGGAATATTTAGATTATTTTACTTGACTCTTACGTAGCTTAAAAACAAGATTAACGAAAATCATGACTTATTTTTGATCTAGGAAAATCATTAATGTGGAAGAAAATTCCAGTCTAAAATTATTTTATTATATATATCTAACATTTTCTTGATAATTTTTATATATATATTGTTCAAACGTGAGAGTCTAATAATTGCACCAAGCTGCTTGTACGAATTTGAATAAGACAACTGAGTGATCCTTTATTCCACTCTCACATTATATCTCTTATTATCAAGTGTAGTAATATCAGGATCAAAACCAGAACAATATCAAGTTATTTTTTAATATACGATGAAATTAATGACTTGGCAAGATGGTTACTGTTTAAATTTAGTAACCAAATTGCATAAACATTCAACTAACAAAATAATATAAAAAGAAGATTTGATCAAAGTAAGTAGATAGATAATTGTATTTTTTATCAATAAGTTGTACAGGTTACTCTATTAAAAAGGTAGTAGATAATTAATAGAAAAAATATTAACTATAAGGTACATTGTGACAATACTTGTTATCGTTACCAAATTTCAATAATAAAATTGCGAAACAAGAGGATAATTTTTGCAACTACATAGATTCTAACATTTAATGTATGAGGCATGCATCAAGAGATGTACATAATGAAGTATGTTTGCCTCTTGTATAGGCACATGGATTATACATAAGCCATTGTATTAAGATGACATTAATTCAATATCAAAATGTAATTAGAAATACAGATTTAATTTCTCTTTTTTTTTTCCGAGGAAAACTTTGATTCTTTCCAGATGCATTAGGGCTTGAATTACAAGGTGCCTTGAAAGGCAATAGTTTATTTTTCTTAATTTAGCTAATGGGACAAAGAATTATTCCTATATACTTATCATATGTATTATTTATTTAAGATTTCTGTTTACTCCAATATTAAAGTGGGAATAACCCCAGATTTTGTGCAATTCGTCAGTGTTAATATATGACTTTTTTGTTTTCTTTTACCTTTCCTGGTGCAGTGGGGTGTACCATAACTAAAATCGTTCCTTAATTTGCTATAATATTGTATAGTATTTTAGAAGTTACACTAAAGAATCACATTATAATAATAATAATATTAAAATAATATATCGTGATAAGACCTGTACGGAATTCAGATCTTATAACTTTTAACGTCTAGATAGGTCTATGCATTGATTGAACCGAATAGAAAAAACCGATCAAATTGATCGGTTTCGGTTGATTCGGTTCGATTTATAAGATTATCAGTTATCAATTTGTTTTTTTTGTTTATATATATTCAAATTCGTTTTCGATTTGGTTGTCGGCTTTATATTTTAGCAGTAACCGAATCGAACTCATTATATATATAATAAATAATAATTTAATTTAATTTAGTTTACTAAAATATGTTTATTGGGTATATGTATATTATATAATACATAATCGTTCGTTTTTTTGATCTGATCAAAGCCGGTCGATTTTTTCGGTTAGATTTCGATCGATTCGAAATTTTTAATCGGTCGGTTCGATTCTAAAAAATTGATTTTCGATTTGATAATTTTGATTCGTCGGTCGCATCGTCCCATCAATGCATAACTCTACAATTGGTTGCAAATATAGAAATCCACTTACTACCAAAATAATATAGACTAATATATATTAGACAAAATTGTTAGAGACTGTGATTCAAACAGGAGTTTTGATCAAGATAGTCATTGGAAAAATGGAGGTTTGAAATAAAGAAACCCAACAAATATATCAATGATGTTTTTCTACAAACCAATATTTGAAATGCTTATTCCATGTATATAGAAATTGGATCAAATACAAATTAATCTTAACATATAAAATAAGAATAATTTCAGTCCTCCATTCGCGAAGATCTACGATGAATTCATCACTTTGTTGGATGAATTCAAACACCATGATTCGAATCCTATGAGGGGAGAAATTTCATTTTTTGAATTCAGACAATTTCACGATGAAGTCTAACGATTTTATGAGTCTGTAGTTTATACTTTAAAAATAATTTTTACAATAAACTTTATTATCAGCGAACACGAGAACCACAAAAATCGATGCATTCGTTATGAAAGTTGATGCATCCGACATGAAAATTACTACCCCAAAAAACTATAATTTAGCCACTGGGGATTGAATCTGGTGATGCATTCATCCAAAGAAAGTGATGTATGCAACGAGATCTTCAAATCAAATAGTGAAAATAGATCTCAAGTTTTCACTTGAAAATAAGGTTCTTATTTGAACTTCCATATATATATATATATATATATATATATATATATATATATATATATATATATAGAGAGAGAGAGAGAGAGAGAGAGAGAGAGAGAGAGAGAGAGAGAGAGAGAGATATCGTGTGGACACTCTTATAGTGTAAACACGAGGACAAATATCAATCATTAATAAATCAATATGGATACTTTAGATTCAATGCACAAATTATGACATAGATGCATAAATGCACAATTATATGCGAAAATATGATGCATACTTAAAAATAACTAATAGATTTTCAAATCTTAATGAACATGATTTGTTCTTATTTATGTATATTAAGAATTGTATATACATGAACCAATTCAATATGAGAGTTAATATGAGAACTATTTTTAAAATGTGAACGTGAGAACAAAAAATAATAAATTTGTTGTGAAAGTTGATGAATCATCCGAAAAGTTATTGAATCCAAAAATAGAATTTTTGCCCTCATGAGATTCATTAATTTTCACAAGAAAATTCATTGATTCTCACGCTCATACTTTAAAATTGTTCTTATTTAACTTTCTATATGTCATTAGCATGCGCTTATTTTTTTTTAGAGTCGATGTTTTATTTTATGTTACATATTTTTGCTCTTAGTTTGAAGTGAGCCCTCATTAATTTCAAAATAAACATGTATTTTCAGCTTGATTTGGGTTTTAATGCTATGATTCGTCATGCTTATATCTGATATTAGATATATAACTAGATTCATAATTTTGATGGGTTATATATATGGAAATTGCTAATTAAACATATATGTCTCAAGACATAGAGGGATATTTATGTAAGAATAAATTTAAATATGGAAATTATTTATTTATGATTATTTATATGTATTAATTGAAAATTACAAATAGACTCATATACCTTTACATCTATTTTTGTAATAGTTGACTTTTTGAATTTAAATTTCTTTTCCATATCTTTCCAAATTATAATGATAAATATTTATATATTTTGAAACAAGAGAGAGACATTTAACAATTTCTAAATGTATGCCTCACGCAATCAAATGAAATGTAATCCCACGACTTTGATATGAGTTTTCATAATATTCGGTTGTGCTATAAGTTGTATGTGGATTGAAATTGCCGGCAATGTACATGTCATAATATGTAGCTAATAGCTATGCAATTTAATCAATATAAACACATGCAATATAAAATAAAATAGTCTTTATTTGCAAAAAATCCATATTTTTTTTCATCCTTAACAAAATTTTCATTTTCATTCAATTTTTTTGTGTTTGTATTTTCGTGTATAGTCTTTTATTGACTGCTTTATTTTATATGATAGTTACTTTCTGACGAAGATATAAAAAATTGAATTTTTTCCATTAATGCATATAATTAATTCGAATGCCAAATTTTTACATGGTTGACTCTATTTTTTTCTTTCTTATATGCATTAATGGAACTTCGTAATATCAAGTTAATGCATTAATAAAACGTAGCACTTAATGATTTTATTCACCTAAAATTTTGATTGTTAATGATGAGAAAATATGATTTTGGTGAATGATTTGATATTCATTAATTGATTAATTCCTTTATATAGATTTTGCACATAATTTTTCATACAAAATATTTAAAGAATTAATTAGTCCAAATATTAAAATACATAAATCAAGGAAAATCAATTCAATCAATTACGGTTTATATAAATCGGTGAACTCAAATTATAAAGATATTATGTCTGTACCACCCTATATATAATTAGAGTACGGATATCAATTCTAAAGTTGTCTAATTATGTCATTTATCAAATAAAATACAAGAAATATATATGGAAAGGACGAATACGTACGGTAGGTAATAAGAAGTCATTATGTGGTAATTATCATTGAGTATTTCTCACCATCTGACCTTGTGGTTTTATTTTATTTATTTATTTATCCGTTAAAATTGATACATATCATGCTATTCAATACTAAGATGTTGGTATTACCGACACGTGTTGTGTTACCAATAAATAACAGAATATCAAATGCTGCTTCATTAAATTTACTATTTACATACACACTCGTGAATTCACTGACACAACCACCACCAAGTCTCAAGTCTGTTGTTGTTGTGTCTCTCTCTTTTTGTGTCCCAATTTAGCATCACTAATCACCAATTCTACCTTAAAAAGACTCACCAATTTACAATAGATTATTTTTCGACTAGTCTAATACTAGTATTGGTGAATCCGCAATTTAAATTTACAAACTTTTGTTTCGAAAAGTAAAGCAGTCGCATCAAGCTTGCCTTAAAAACAGTCGGAAGTTTAATTTTTAGGCCTTTTTTTTAGACATTTTTTCCTGTTATTTTCAGAAAATATAGCCAGATAATTAAAACATGCGTCAATAAATTGATAATTAAATTCCATCAATCATACTGTTTGTTCTATGGCTCCAGACATCCCCGTATATCTCATTTTATCAAATTAATGTTGCATGGCCCACACATAAGTATTTGAATATTGAGATTAACTCTGTCATCCAATAGTCTGAGCTTCATTAATTAAGAAAAAAGCAATTTTCTTTCTTCATTTTTATTTAGAAAAAAAGGAGAGGAAAAGATGAATTCGATTATTCATTCATTATTAACAAGTATAAAAATAACATAAAACTCTAATACATTGGTTCGTAACATATATACAGACAAAATATCATTTTATTATAAAAATTATTATTTATTTAAATATTATTATATTAAAGAAAACAGACAAAAATTCTTGAGATACTAATAATGGGAAGAATGGGCCTTTGTTCTCCACTCACCTCCTCCGCCATCTCAATTCTTTGTTTCTTCTCCAAAACCGTGGATCGTAGCTCTCGATCCTCATCCTTCTCTAACTAGAAACCCATCCGTAAATACTTCTCGAACGCGTGGGAAGGTTGTTTCGCGTGTATCTTTTTCTGCGATGGACGAAATGTATGGGATTCACTCAGCTGGTGATTTCTACGCAGACAAGGCGCTAATGTCGCCGGAGAATCTGATGATGGCGGCGGAGTACGGTGGGTACCACTACGAGACTCTGCTTCCCGGTGGCGATCACCAACACCACCGGATTACGGGGTTTGAATCGGCGGAATGGGGTTTCCAGTGCTCGGCGGTGTCGGAATCGGCCTCCATTAACGTCCACGGCGGCGAAGGGGATCACAACGAGGAGCAGGCTTCCACCGTGATCAAAGCTAAAATCGCTTCTCACCCTTCCTATCCCAAACTAATAGATGCTTTCATCGATTGCCAGAAGGTGAGAAAATATGCAGCTGATGATCGCGATTTCTTGTCGATTTTATTTGGAGGTGAATTGGGGTTATGGCTTTGATTAGGTCTTTCTAGATTTTTGGATGGCGATTTTGTTCACTTTTTCTAGTGTGACCTAACTAATTGGTTCCTCCTTCATCTCTCTCTCCCTCTCTACATGTTGATGGCGATCTTATGTGAACTGTTTGTGAGCTATGATTTTTTTTTTCTGTTGTTTTTGCAGGTCGGAGCGCCGCCAGAGATAGCGTGTTTACTGGATGAAATCCGGCGAGAAAAAGACGTGTGTAAACACGACGCCGTCTCGATGTGCTTTGAAGTTGATCCTGAGCTCGACGAGTTCATGGTTGTCTCCCTCTCTCTAAAACACACACTCACTAGCAAGTCTATCTTCAACAACAGTTATTTTATGCTAGCACCTTGAAATCTTGAGATTTTCATCTTTGTTCTCACTTGAGGAAGTTAATGACTTCTTGATTTCTCACTTTTATTTATGATTAAGGAAACGTATTGTGACGTATTGGTGAAGTACAAGAGGATTTGTCGAGGCCTTTGATGAGGCCACCTCCTTCCTCAACAAGATCGAGACCCAACTAGGCAATCTTTGCAATGGTTCTTCTCTCTCTAGAAAATGAACTCTCACTTTGCTTAAGTTTAATCACTCTTTTGAATATGGTGGCAGATCGTTTCATGCATTCTCTTCTTGATCATTACTGACTGTAACCATCCCACTTAACTTACTGCAAAAGGCTACAATACTGAATCAACAAACACCAAAAAGAAACCCTAAAAATTGAAAGAGATCTTTGTTCATTGCCTGTGTATATATACGTGTTAAATTTTGTATGTTTGTTCAAGACTGTTTTTGCAAGGTAGCATGTGTCCTTTTATTTTGTTATATTTTGTCTGCTGTTCAATTTGAGTAGGAAATAGTGAACCAACCACATTAAATTCTCGAAACACTGATTACCACTTTACCTTTGTTTTTCTCGTATCAGTTGAGTTCAGTTTTCATATGTTTATTTTTTTTCTAAGATTAGTGTCTATACACTTACTCTGGTCGTCTGATTCTTCGCTCATTAAACGTTTTCCTTTTATACATTGATCTTTGGTTGTTTTGTGTCAGAGGAAATTAAAGCTTGAAAATAAACCATTCATTGCTGTAGATTCTGATTTTGACGTATCAGTAGCCCAGGCGACATGCCTATACTGCTTTCTTTTTTGCCCAACAGTGCTGCTTCCTTTTTATATTTCAATTATATTCAGAAATATATAAATATATATTTATTATGAAACTCCACATATATAAGAATGTATTGTAGAATGTTGCATTTGATATGTGTTGATCAACAATGTGGACATGCGATGCATTAATTTGGTTTTATTCAATGGTTTGCAACGCCAAAGTTCTAAACTTAACTATCGTTTTACCTAAGTTTTAAAACATTTGGTTGCCAATATGCCTTGTTTTCTTCTCGTTCGATGTTCTTTGTTCTGGGCCGTTAAACCTTAACCACGGTTCGAGAACGACTTTGAGTGCAAGATTTGATATAGAAGTAACCTGAGAGGTGAGAAGCTTTTTGTTTTATGTTTTTAGTGAAATGTTGCATAAGTTTTAGTCCCATGAAATGTTTTGATTATATATATTCCTTAATTCATGATTAGCATCATAAGCTGCTGTTGTTGTTTCTATGAAAAATAATAACGGTAAAATGTAAAAGATTGTTTCCAAGTTTTGATTATATTGCATATGTCTGGTTTAATTCCTCTCTTCATGCTAAAATACATGATCCTTTTAAGGTAATATGAGAAAAAACTTTTTTATAGAGGATTTTGTATGAGTTGTTTGAAAATTGAGCCATGCTTAGCTTATTCATTGAAATCTGATATGCTGCCTGTGGTTATTTAAAATGTGTTTCAAGTTCAAGTTTTGGCTCAGCCTTCATGAAAGCTTGGGAAACATCGGTAATCATCTAATTGCTAATTGGTGTGCAGTTAAAGCCATGTCCATACCTGAATTATTTTTAAATAAAGAGAGTTATACTTAGATAAACTTACTTATCTTCTTACAGCTAAAATGAACTATCTTTAATGTGACAACATTGTTTTGCTCTTCATATGATGGTGGTATGTAGTGTATGAATCTTAGTGCTAGTCTCTCAGATGCCAGTGTGGCTTAAATACTTGAATAACGCTCAGCAATCTCATTCGGATTCTGCTGCATGGTGAATTTATGTCTTCTCAATTATAATAATTAGCCACCAACAGTAGTTAGGGTGATAAGTACAATTAGGATCTGATTTTTGATCCCAGTTCCATCCTTCAATCTTTAGTTTAAGTGTTCATGTCCCGACCTCCGTAATATATGCCTTTTCCATCTACTTAGTATACTTGCTCGTGACAGCTGCAGAGTTGAGAACTGGCACTGCTGCTGATGAACTTATTATAATAGTGAGAAATTAAGAGATAAAGATCTATAATAGGCAAAGATTAGAAATGTTGACAGCTGTCATTAGCTATATTCTGATTGAAAGTACAATCTAACTTTTCAGATATGTTCCATTTCCGATTATGGTTGGCGTTGTGTGATCTTTGTTTTCTTAATTACGCTCTTAACATCTGCTCTTAATCACCCTTTTTGGCACACAAAGACATTGTTGACTTGTTTCCATGTATGCTTATGTCCTCATGTATGTTGTTTCCGCACATCTTCACATGGCAAGCTCTTGATATTAAACTATTAGCTATTGTGCTTAAGATGGTTTCCCCATTGCGCTTTATTCTTGAATTTTTTCCTCGATTTTCCTAAGTGCTTGACTGCTCGTTACTTGTTAAACAATTTCCCCATCTTGTTTTTGTGTGTGCATCTTGTAGTTTGAGAATAGCATAGCGTAAAGGATTTATGCTTTCCATGTTTAATACTCCACATGATAAATATCGTATTATTGTAGTGCATAGTTATATTTGATTTGATTAGGTACAAATTTTACTGTTGTGAGATATTTCTCTTTCCCTACCTTTTTTTCCCCCACCATTGATTTCATTGAAGAGATGAGTTATTTTAGAGAGGGGGGGGGGGGGCGAAAACCCGGATAGGGCGGGTGGTCGAATTTTCACATGGGGCGCCCGGGCTTTACGCTGAAACCCGGCCCACCTTTTCACCCATACACACACCTCCTCTTGCCTCTTACTTCTCTTCGAATTATGCTCCCTCTCTCACACACACATCTTTTTCTATGTGTACATGTTTTGTGGGCCCGCTCTTGTTTTTCATTCTTCCTCCATATTTTAATTTTTAATACAAACGATAACAATCACGTGCATTTGATTATGTGTAGACAAATGACCGAAATTATTCGATATTGCGCTATGTTATTATGTTGATTTGAGTTCAATTAGTGGAATTTTTTTATAGTTTGTTTGATTAGTGGATTTCGTTTTCGGCTGTGATTTTTTGGGATCTTAATTTTTGTGGGGAGACAGTAATAGCCGTTGACCGCTGTTAATAAAGTGATGGGGCCCGTTATCCGTGGGGCCCGGTCATTTTTTCTATGCCCATTTTGTGTTAGGCTTTATGTAGTAAAATTAATTATTTGGAGCACCCGGGTTTTTTTTCTATACATCTAGAATTGTTTATTTATTTTGTTTCAGAGAAGTCCGACACTATTTAAGATGTCCTGTTTATTTTAACAAACCAACCTATCAATTTTGAGTTAGTCCTATCGGGCTAGTTTTATTTTTTGTTTACAGTATATGAAGGCAGCATTTCGCTTAATCAAATAATGTTTCCTTTCAGATGATGGTGGTTTGTCTTCTGATGAGGAGCTAAGCGGAGGGGAGGCAGAGGCCCAGGACCCTCAGATGAAACCTGAGGAACGAGGAATCAAAGACAGACTCTTGCGCTTGTACGGCGACCACATTAATAGCCTAAAGCTAGAATTCTCGAAGAAGAAGAAAAAGGTAAGCTGCCGAAGGAGGCTAGGCAAAAATTGCTCGAATGGTGGAACGTTCACTATAAATGGCCTTATCCCACAGTGAGTGTCACGACCCTAGTCGCTTATTATATTGGTTTTCTATTGCATTATCTCTTGATATGAACATGATTTCCATGAAAATAATCCGAGATGAGCTTCTTCATGTACATTCACAACACATTTTGCATGCTTCAAACTTGTTGGTCAGTTTTGAAATGTTAGACATGGACATGAAGATATATCTTACACGTCTCCTCTATCCTCTTGATACTCAAAGGCTTTGCACGAAAAATTATCAGAGATAGACTCCATATGCACATTGACCCTTCATCTCGCGTGTTAAACATGCTTGTCAGTCGTGAAATCTTAGACGACCAACATGATTTGCTTGAAAAATTATCCGCAACAGTTTCTTGACATACATTCACCCTGAATTTGCATAATTCAAGTTACGATAAATCTTGGACAGTGCCTTCAAGTATACATATATACGTGATTTTCTCAACAATCCTCTCTTTCTCGATACGAATATGAAAAGTAATCCGAGATAGATTCCAGTTGTTGGTGAGTCATGAAAATCTTAGACAATGCATGAAAAATAATCCGAGATAGATTCCAAGACGCAAATCAAACCATACATAGCTGTTGTATGTTGGACTTGTTCGTCATCAAATCTTTAGACGAATGGCATGCAGGAAGTAGACAAGGTGTCGCTATGGGACGACGGGCTCGACCAGAAGCAGATCAACAACTGGTTCATAAACCAGAGGAAGAGGCACTGGAAGCCTTCGGAGAACATGCATTTGGCTATGATGGAAAATCTCTGGACATTTATTCATGAATGGAGATTGACATTATAAATAGTTTGTGTGTGTTTTTCGTCTCTAGACATTGCTAAAATGCTGATGGTTTAGCACTCTGTAAATTCTTAGAAGAAATTTATCCGACTTGCTCTAATATTTTACTATCGGATTAAATAATTAATTATAAAAGATGCTTTTGTGATTGCTTAGGTTGATTCATTCTTGACTTTTACGTCTGTCCCTTTTTTTAGTACAATGTAATTAATTGTTTGATAGGATGTATTATAGTTATATAATTAATAATATTTATCAAAAAATGATTATTACATAACTTAATATAGGGTGGAATATTTTTTTCATTCAAATAATATCTATCAATAATTTTAATACAATCTGTATCTTCCATAATTGATACATTTATTGTTGATGGAAGGAATAGTAGTTATGAATTATGATGTATATCATTTGAGAGATGGTATGTAGAGACACAAATTTGTGTAATAATTTTGGACTTTCGGGAATAAAGTCTATTAACAGATAAACGTTAGATCATCCTACAGAGGCGAGATAAATTAAGATCCTTTTATGAAGATAATCTCCATAAATCTGAATGTAGGAATAATATTATAGTACAGTAGATCGATGACTACTCTTAAGTCTTAACAGACTAATTTTTTTTTTTTTTTTTTTTTTAACATGGGAACCCGCAGCTGCTACCTTGTCAGCAAGACCTGGGAAACCCACTGGCCCTGTGTAATAATAGCTCAAACCACCTGTAATAACGCAAACCACACAGACAAGTGAACCACACTTGAAAACCAGTGTGTGCGCTCAAACCCATAGATCGTTTGGTGGGGTTCAACTCGCGACCTCTCGACCATGTTAACTCACCTTAACCATCGGACTGTCCTCACGATTGAAATTTCAATACAACTTCCATTGCCGTCATTAGAGCATATCATGTACAAATCGAATTGGCTAGTAGTTGTAGGTATCTAAGAGTTTTAAAATTTGTGGCTATATTTCAATTCTATATTAAGTAAATATCACTTTAAATTTTAAGCTATAATTCGAGATTAAAGTATGTTTAACCTATATGTAATGTAACACGCATTATATTAAAATGTTTTTATTTCTTATGGAGTGTCGAATTACTATTAAACCATTTCGACTTTTTTATGTTTTGAAGTCATTTATTGCTTTATTGTTTTCCCATTTTCAATCTGAAATTCTTCAAACCATAATTATTAACCCACCAGACTTGAAAAGACAACTGGTTTGAAATAATCCAATTACAAATAAAATAATTAAATTCAGTCTAATAATGCAAATATAAAAACTCTAGGGGCTAGTTTGAAAATAGAGGCCATAATAACTACGTACACCCACAACTGGTCATGTATAAGAAGCCAATGAAATTGAAGATATTTTCATTAAAAAGTGAAAATGGCTGCACTTCAATTTGCTATTCCTCCATAGCCAGCGCCCGGCGCCGGCCGGAGTCACGGTCCATTATCAGACCTGTTCGGTGCGCAGCTGACCGGCCGGCGCTTTTCAACCGCATTGCCCCTGTCTATGATAAAGTTAGCACCTCCATTTTTCTAAGCTTTATCTTGGTTTAATGTCTCAATTTAGCTCGAGTTAGTGATTTTTACCGTTCTCTCAAATGGGTTTTGATTTTTGAGGAAATTTTGGTGATTTCTTTTGCAGTTGAATGATTTGTTTAGTTAGGAACGCATAGAGTGTGGAAGAGGATGACTGTTTCTTGGAGCGGGTATACTCTCTCTCTCTCTCTCCTATGTTGAATTTTGTGTAATCTGGAAGTGTAGATATGATAAACCTCTAGAGATAACAAAAAGATATGCTTAAAAGATTTCAATAAATAGCTTTCTATGCATGATCACAAATTTCGGCTAAATTAAAATAAAATTAATTTTGGCATTTGTAATATGAAAATACTGCATATACTAATTTGAAAATAATAAGTATGAATTTGGTTTGGTCTGAGTTTAAATTTTCAGGATTGGTGTCCGTTCTTGACTTACTACAATTTCAAAGTTTGTTATTGAGGTTGCTAAAAGTGAAAAAGATAATTGAATTGCAAAATATGAATACAGGTTATGATTTTTTTTTAAATTAATCCTTTTTATTTTTATTTTATCTGATTAGAGAGTAAAGATTGTCTGTTTTAAAATTTTATGGAGAAATACAATATTACATTCATGAAAGTACAAAGTGGTTGTGTTGGGATGTCAGAATTGAGCTTATCATAGAAAGCTAAGCTTTAATATATATGTGAGCTTATTATGGAAAGCTAGCTTAATATATGTGAAAACAGAGTTAAAGAAGGAGATACTGTGTTGGATTTTTGTTGTGGAAGTGGGGATTTGGCTTTTCTGTTGTCTGAGAAAGTTGGAATCAGTGGCAAGGTTTGCTTTCCTCATCGTCATCTTCTTCGTCTTCTTTACTTTTCGACTACTTTTCCCATCTAAAGATCTGAAATATTAGGCATACTTGACTGTTTTTTGGATCTTTTGTAGTTTATGCAAGCAATAAACATCTTAATTCACTTCCAATATTGGTACCGCTAGGTGATTGCTCTCGATTTCTCAAAGGAGCCATTACAGATTGCTGCAAGTCGCCAGAGTGAACGATCAAAGGCCTGTTACAGCTAAAATTTGAAGACGGCCCAAATGACCAAAGTATCCCTTGAAGCTTTATTTCTATACTCGAATCCCGTTAAAGGAACTTGCTTCGTTGTAGGTGGATTGAAGGAGATGCAGTTGATTTACCATTCTCTAGATCCTTATTTGATGCTGCAACAATTGGTTATGGCTTACGAAACATTGTAGATAGGAGAAAAGCTATGGAGGAGATGTATAAAGTTCTGAAACCTGGTGCAAGAATATCTATTCTCGACTTCAACAAAAGCACTAGCTCATTAAACTCTTCAATTCAGTTGGGTATTAACTAAAGGAATTTCCTAAGGCGACATTTATATTCTTTGTAATATCATATAAGCCTTCGACATAATATGCTTATATAGTGGTAATACCTGATTTTTTAGCTCAAAAACGTGCTTTTTCACAAAAAAACCAAGTGTAAAATTGATTTGACTTGTATCAAACCTAAGAAGGTTGATGTTTACATGTCAAGAATTTCATTGATCACAATATTTACAAAGAAATATTTTATGTCTATTTGTTTCCGACTTTCTCATAATCTAACTTGCACTTTTAGAACTAATTTCTCTGAACATTTATCTCCAAAGATAAGCTATCACATTCTGTCTTTAGTTGCACATATATCTATTTACTTTCAGTTTTGTGTTTGATGTGTGAACCATAGTTTGTGTGTGTGTGTTTTAATTTCTTTATTTGAAATTTCATTAAACATCTCTAAAGCCATATCCATATCTTGGTTTTTTCAGGATTGGATGATAGATTATATAGTGGTTCCGATTGCAAGTGGCTACGGCCTAGCCAATGAGTACCATTACTTGAAGAACTCTATTAAGGAATATCTGACTGGTATATTTCCTATTTCGTACGCCTACATACAATATGTGCATTAGATTGAGGAAAATGAAATAGAAAAGATGATGTTTGGAAAATAACTACTTTAGCCATGAGAAACAAATTACACTATCTGTTTATCCTACTGTCAGGAGGGAGAACAGACATGATCCATTAACTTACTTGCTCGTTTACGATGCAGGAAACGAGTTGGAGAAGTTAGCTGCAGAAGCGGGCTTTTCCGAGGCCAAGTTCTACGAGATTGGTGCAGGGTACATGGGGAATTTGGTAGCGACCCGTTAGGAAGGTTCCCTTGCCAGCCTATGCAGGTTCAGTTTCACGCGCTGGCTTTCTTCGATCACTGAATCACATTTTTTACCTGTTTTTTATAGTTGACTGGCTATAGGTTAAAATATGATACATGTAGCAGTCTCCCACAAGCACAAGCCCCATGGCAATTTTGTGCCTAATGTATAAGTTAGTGTTTAATCTATATGAAAATCTGTTTGTATCTCTACGTTGTTGAATGAAAATGTCAAAATTTACAATAGATGCAATCAATTATATGCGAGTGTATGTAACACGGAGGATTTAATTTACACCAATTACACATAATAAGTGTGTGTATTTCTAAGAAAAAATTCTGCAGCAGCCAATATTATTTTTATAAGGATGTCTACCCCTATGCATACTCTCTCTCTCTCTGTCTCAAAACTGAAACTCACCAAAACGAGCTTTCTAGGTCATCTGGGAAGGAAAAGGCTCTGGGAAAGACTGACAACTGAGGCCGTGTCGTCATCATTGAGAATTGGCGACGTGTCCAAGCTCACGTCGTTGAATTCCATTGTTTTGTCATCCATGAGCGGGGGATTGGTCGGCGCCGCAGATGCTCCTTCCGCACTAGCATCAGCAGCGCTTAGACATGGTTGGTTGTAGCAAGGGGATCTCTTGGGTGCACAAGAGTCCCACGTGGACCGCCCTTAGAATCTTGTTTTTGATGTTGATGGTGCTGTAGTATGCAGCATTAGGTTGGGGTCGAAGAGCTCCTCCACCGTTCTGCACTGGAAATGGTTCCATGCCTGAATCATACACGATAATTAGTCCCAAGAAACTTGAATTAGTATATATATTCATTGCTTGAATTTAGAACTCACAATTGTCACCAAGCTGTCTGTGTACTCTGTGGTTTTGCTACTGTTGTTCTGCCTGCCTGTGATGATTTCGAGCAGAAGCACTCGGTAGCTGTAAACGTCTACTTTTTCTGTTATGTGGCTGTAAGCTAGGTATTCTGGGGGGGCCATATGTCCTCTGCAATTTGTGAATTTAAAGAATTTTGTTGGGATCATTTATTGTTGAATATTTTAAGTTTATTATAATGGATAAACTCACAGTGTTCCTGCTATGGCTGTACTGATATGGCTTTTATCTTCTTGGAAGGACCTAGCCAGCCCAAAATCTGCAATTTTTGCGTGTAATCTGGAATCCAAGAGTATGTTGCTCGCTTTGATGTCTCTGAATGATTCTCATCTTTGTGTTTTCATGCAGGTACAATAACCCCTTTACTGTTCCTATGATTACCTCGAGTCTTTTCTCCCAGTTCAGTGCTTTACCGTTGCTCGAATCTGCAAAGCATTGATAGTTAGACAGAAACCTAGTTTTAGTTACTCGTTGGGACTGAAATCGAATATTTACTAAAGATGAACTGAAATAGAGTATTTTCTAAAGATGAACCGGTCAAGGCTCTTTTTAGGCAGGAACTCGTAAACAAGAAGGCTTTCTGGTCCTAGGAAACTGCACCCCAACAACCTCAATAGATTCTTGTGTTCGATGCTACTGATCATGTTTACTTCATTGTAGAAATCGGCTGCTCTGTGTTTGTTGTTGAAGAAGAGGCTCTTGACAGCAATCTCTCTCCCGTCTGGCAAAACTCCCTGCAGCAAAGTTTTCATTTCCGAGCATCAGAATTCAATGCAGGAAAAAAGGTTTGTTCGCTTCTCTACTGACGTTTCCGAGTGATGACCGACCTTATCCACTGTCCCGAAATCACCTTGTCCGAGCTTGTTTATCTAGAGTGGAATGTTTGAAGTTTAGGATTTGGTCGTGGAGGGTCTTCACTAGTTTCTCCACATCGCCTCAAACAGGGAAGACTGAAGAGATAGATCTTTCTAAGACTGTTCGGGGCTCGGACGTCGCTGATAACATCCTTGGAAGGGTCTAACCTAGGAAAAACATTCACAAGTTGTGTAATCTTCTACCTTTTCTCTTCTTTTGGATGTTTTGTTCTCCTGCATGTAGAATCCGATGACGGTCCCCATTGTCACGACTATTGCTGCACTGATAGCTGCTATCACGAGGCCTATAATTCTACCTGTAGCAGCAGAAAACCTATATCAAAAGAGGCACACTTTGGTGCATCTAAATGGACGGTGTGTCCCTCTAATTAAACCCTAATTAAAGATTAGTAAATCTGGTGGATGTGTCGTGCATCCGAGTATACACAAATTTTTGTCATATCAGAAAAGCTACAGTTGGCAAAAACTCAGACAAAACACACACTAACCTAGTTGTGTTTCTTGAGTTTCCGATTCTAGGTGTAGGGTTGAGGAAATTGGTGTCCGAATACCTCATGAAGCACCCAGTGTTGAGGGCCTGGCCGTAGAAGGCAGGCAGCCCGATATGGATGCAGACGCATTCTCCAGGCAGGCCCGGCAAGCGCTAGGGCTGATCGTCCTCCAGCAGTTGGCCAGGTCATACACCGACTCGTTTCTCATTCGGGCCACGGCCGCTTGAACTTGCATGCGAGAATGCCTGCCTGACTGAGTCGTAGAAGGCAGATTGGGCCGGGTTATGTTCCCGTATACATCATCATTGTTTGGGTCTGTATCGAAGCTTTAGTTCACGGCCCGCATGAAGCAGCTGTCGAGGTAGATCCTCCCTCCATTTACGGGGTAGCACTGCGGCAGCACCGTGCGGGCTTCGGCGTAGCACAACATGCAGTCGACAGGGGAGAGATCGCCTTAGCACTGGGCCAAGCCAGAGTTCTTGTCTGGCCCGAGCTCGCGGAAGCCCGAATTGTGGATTTGTGTGCTTATGTTCTCCATAACGGCCACAAAATTTGGCACAAGAGAGTGGTGTTGTGCTCAGGTTTGCTTCCACAATTTGCTTTATTTTCTGAGATGTTGGCTCTGCATATAATGCAGCTGGTAATATAGCAGGATCACCATTGTTATGATGATCATGGTCTTCATCATGGTTTTTCCCTAGAGAGAGAGAGAGAGCAGTGCAAACATGATCCAAAACAACTACTTAATAAATATGATACTACAACATATATGACATATAATGAGGGAGGAGATCGTAAGGTCTGAAAATAAGTTTTTTGCATAGAAGTCACAAGTTTATAAAATTAAATGAGATAATTGGAGCAATTTGCGGCGGTTTATCTTCAAATCCAACCTAAACCTAATTGATCAGTTCGATAATTTCAAGCTGGTTTTCAAACAGATACTTTACACGCTTAGCAGCAAAAACTCGAACACAATTTTCGTCAAATAAACAGTTGTTTAAATTGTGGGACTCGTTCAAAACTGAGGGAAAAGGAAATCTGAGCTAGAAGATAAAGTTAATGATGATGCATGAGTAATGTTGTGAAAGAATAAGATTATTGACCAATTAATAAACGAATAAACGTAAAAATATCTAGTTAATGTAGAGCGAGATTAGTTTCAAACACAGATTTACGTGGTTCACCAATAATGAGTTGGTTACGTCAACGGACAGAAAAAAAGGAGAACCGATTTATTAGCGGCTAGAGTTTCAGAATTACAGATTACAGCTCTCAAAGACCATATATATAGTACTAAGAGAATAAATCAGATGGGCTCCGCCCAATACGACAGCGAGACCCCCTTCTAACTATTCGAAGCGGGAGATATTTCAAGGCATATCAACAAATCTCCACCTTGACTTGAATCCTCCTGCAGATGCATCATTACAATGCCGATGAACAGACTCTCATTTTCGCCTCAGTTTGCCTCCTGGGCAACTAACGACTTGTGACGCTTAGCAAGTCCAAACAATGTCGAAACTTGCTATGAGGGACCGGCTTAGTGAACATATCAGCAGGATTATCAGCAATACCTACTTTCATCACCTTGATTCTCTTCTCATTCCTCAGAAAATGATACCTCACATCAATATGTTTTGTCCTCTCATGGTGGACTTGATCCTTGGCTAAACAGATTGCACTCAGACTATCACAATACACAATAGTTTGATCATGATATAGACCAAGATCACCAACTAGCCCTTTCAGCCAGATTCCCCCCTTAGCAGCTTCTATCAACGCCATATACTCTACTTCAGTTGTAGACAGAGTAACTGTAGCCTGCAAAGTTGCCTTCCAACTAACAACAGAACCACCAAAAGTGAATACATAACTAGTCATAGATCTTCTACTGTCAACATCTCCAAAGATAATCGTAATCGAATAACCAACACGAACAATGAGTATCACCTCCATAAATGAGACCAACATCAGACGTACCTCTAAGGTAACGGAAAATCCTCTTCACAGCCTGCCAATGCTCATTTCCAGGTTGTCCCATGAACCTGCTGACAACACTAACAGCATGTGCGAGTTCTGGTCTAATACAGACCATAGCATACATCAAACTCCCTACTGCAATATTAGAGTATGAGACTCGAGACATGTACTCTTGCTCAGTTACAGATAGCGGTGCATAATCAGAGGATAGATGAATATTTGTAGCACTTGGAGTATCAATAGGCTTAGCTGTAAACATGCCAAATCTAGACAAAATCTTCTGAATGTAGCTCTTCTGTGACAATAAAAGCTTCTTCTGTTCTCTTTCCCTATATATCTCCATGCCCAAAATTTTCTTAGCAAAGACCCAAATCCTTCATATCGAACTCAAGACCGAGTAGATCCTTCAACTTCTGAATATCAGACTTGGAGTTCGCGACTATGAGCATATCATCCACATACGTAACAAGATAATTCATGGAACCATCATCAGCTTTGCTGTGATACACACAACAATCATACAGACTCCTGTTGTATCCCAACTGGATCATATAACTGTCAAACCTCTTATACCACTGTCTTGAAGACTGCTTTAGTCCATATAAGGACTTCTCCATCTTGCAAACATAATCTTTCTTTCCAGGAACATGGAACCCCTCTGGCTGAGTCATGTAGATATCATCTTCCAAGTTCCAACATTCCATGTAGGAAAGCTGTCTTCACATCCAGTTGCTCGAGCTCTAAATTCTGATGTGCCACCATTGGTATAATAACACTCTGATAGAAGTATGTCTGACCACTAGTGAGAAAATCTCATTATAGTCAACTCCCTCATTCTGCGTGAACCCTCTTGCAACTAGCCGAGCTTTGTATCTGATACCTTCATCAGGTGTGGTTCCTTCCTTCTTCTTGAAGATCCATTTACAAGTAACAATCTTCCTCCTTAGCCGTTTGACCGACTTCCAGTCGATTCTTGGCAAGTGATTCCATCTCTTCTCCCATTGCAGCGAGCAATTGAGTAGACTCACTACCTGAAACAGCTTCTTTATATATGGATGGTTCATTTGCAGATGGTTTGTCCTCTTCCACCTCGTTAGCGACTTGTAAGACATAAGTCACCATATCCTCAAAACCGTACCTCGAAGGAGGCTTCATGTCTGTTCTCCTGGCTCTATCAACAATTATGCTTGTCTGGCGAGCATCTGGATGAACATCTGAACTAGTACTTTCAGCAGTAGTATGTTGATCTTCTCCACCTTGGAGTTGTGATTTACTCTCATCGAGAGTGACTTGCAGCTCCACCTGTTTATCAATACTACTACAATTCTTTGCACCAACGGACTTCACAGAGGGGTTAAGCATAGATTTCTCATCAAATATCACATTCCTACTGAGTATAACTCTATTCTCCGAAGGTGACCAGATTCTATATCCCTTAACTCCATCCCCGAAACCAACAAATATTCCCTTCTTAGCTCTTGGCTCTAATTTACCCTCACTCACATGATAGTAAACAGTACAACCAAAAACTTTCAATAATGAATAATTTGCAGGTTTATTAGACCAAACCTCGTAAGGTGTCTTGCAATCAATGCCAGTGTGAGGTCCACGGTTGATCAGATGGCATGCCGTATTTACTGCTTCTGCCCAGAACCTTCTAGCCAAACCAGCATTAGAGAGCATGCATCTCGCTCTCTCCAGCAATGTCTGATTCATGCGTTCTGCCACACCATTCTGCTGCGGTGTATCTCTAATGGTGTGGTGTCGAGCAATCCCTTCATCCTTGCAGAACTCATTGAACTCAGACGAACAGAACTCCAGACCATTATCAGTTCGCAATCGCTTGATCTTCTTTCCAGTCTGATTTTCTACCAACGCCTTCCACTGCTTGAACCTCTTGAAAGCTTCACTTTTATGCTTCATCATAATCACCCAAGTCATCCTTGAGTAGTCATCAATCATAGACACAAAATATCTGTGACCTCCAATAGACTCAACCCGTGAAGGACCCCAACAATCCATATGAATGTAGTCCAGTGTCCCCTTAGTCTGATGAACACCCTTATTTGGAAACTTGTTGCGATGAAGCTTCCCAAACACACAGTGTTCGCAGAATTCAAGATTCTGCACTTTATGCCCAGAAAGAAGATCCCGCTTTGACAAAATCTGCATTGCTCTTTCTCCCATATGGCCGAGCCTCATATGCCATAGCCTGGTCATATCCTTGGTCTGAACCTCAGATGATGCAACACCAGCAGAACCAGTCACGGTAGAACCTCGTAGAAAATACAAAGTACCACGTTTCGAGCCTGTCAGAACCACCTTTGAACCTTGACAGACATACATAACTCCCCCATCACCTTTGAAACTGAAACCCTTGATGTCAAGAAGACTCGATGATATCAGATTCTTCGTCATCTGTGGAACATGCCTGACTTCATTCAAGGTGCAGAATACCCCATCATGTGTCCGTATCTTGATCGAACTAATTCCAACCACCTTGCAGACAACACTGTTGGCCATAGAAACATTGCCTCTATCTATCTGCTCATAAGTCGAGAAATACTCCCTGTTAGGACAAATATGGTATGATGGCCTAGAATCTAGAACCCACACATCATTACGATGTGATTGTTCATCTACAACCAAGGCGGATCTTCTTCGTAATCAGATTACCGCCAAAGTCGCAAATCGCCGATACCTTCTTTCTTCTCCCGCTTCTTCTTCTTCTTAGGGCAATCATTCTTCCAATGCCCCGATTCTTTACAATAATTGTAGATGTCTTCGGGTTTAGGACCTTTTGGAACTTTATAGTTCGACTTCTTCTTTCCAAATTTCTTATGTCCCTTACCCGTAACATAAAGCCCCGATGCCTGATTTTCTAGGGTCGAGCCAGATGCCTATTGACGATCTTCTCTGCTGTGGAGGGCAGATCGAACATCTTCCAGAGACAAATTATTTTTCCCAGTAATAAACGATTCAACAAAATTCTCATACGATTCAGGCAAAGATACTAATAGAATTAAAGCAGCATCCTCATCATCTACTTTGACATTAATATTTCGCAAATCAAGCAAAATTTTATTCAACTTATCTAGATGGTCCCGGAGAGAGATACCTTCCTGCATACGCAGCCTGAACAGGCGTTGCTTCAGAAGCAACTTATTGGTTAGAGATTTCGTCATGTACAAACTCTCCAACTTCTTCCGAGACCGACAACAGCTTCGATCAACAACTTCGATGATAACATCATCGGACGAACATATACATGATTGTCGAGTGGGCCTTCTCCTGAGATGTTCCACTCTCCATCATCTACTTCTTCTCCTCTCGGTCTTTCGGATAAGCGGCGCCATAAGCCCTCGCCGCTTCAAAGAACAATCGTATTTTGATCTGCCATAAGCCAAAATTATTTCTCCCGGTGAATTTGTCAACCTTTACATTGAAAGCAGACATTTTTTTAATCGACTCAAAGAAACCCTAACGAAAGGGAAAAATTCAGAACCCTAATCGAATGGCTCTGATACCGCTTTGTTGTGATAGAATAAGATTATTGAGCAATTAATAAACAAAAACGTAAAGCAAACATAGATTTACGTGGTTCACCAATAATGAGTTGGTTACGTCCACGAATGTAAAAATGAGAACATATTTATTAACGGCTAGGGTTTCAGAATTACAGATTACAGCTCCCAAAGACCATATATATATAGTACTAAGAGAATAAACCAGATGGACTCATTTTAACACGACAAATAAACCCCGCCTAACTATTCAAGCGGAAATATTTCAAGTCACATCAATTTTTACAAGATAAATATAAGTGGAAATTCATATATATAGTCATTCAAGTTAAGAAATGTCAAATTATAGTCACCAACATAAAAATGTCAATTTATAGCCAACTTACTGGCCCTATTAGAACTATGATCATCGAATATTACCGATATGTCCAACCAAATATATAAAAACTTTTCTCCAAATATAACCCCATATCTTTCACACCACACAGTACTAAAGTATATGCGGAGTAGCAAGTTGCCAAATTCTACACGTCAACTTTGAACTTTCCAGATAATACAAAAACGACTACAGAGTTGTTACAGATAATTTTCTCATTATAAAAAATATTTTAGGCTATCACATTCAACACCTAATTCTTTGTAAAAGATACCATCTTTTTAAATATTGCCTTTAACCACCACAATCCCAAATCCTGGATCATCATCGACAATGAAGAGTATTTGCAGCAAATTAAGTTTCCGTGATCGATCACTCGACTGCAGAAAGATAGAAATCCAGCTAAAAGCAAGCACAATTACTCGAAAATGAAAAATTTGTGATCTCAGGAATGTAAAAGAAAGTCGCTATGTATTTAAAAGCATTTACAGAATCTCTTTTAGGAACAGTTTATTTTATATGACTGATAAATAAAATTAATCTAATTTAATATAATATTTATTTTTAAAGATTAATATTTAAGAATATCACAAAATTTGAGATTATTTTAAATTTATGGTTTATGTTTATTTTTTTCAGTTATGTCCTTCAATAGGCTTAGATAAACGACTATGGACCATCAACTGAAATCCAGATGATTTGTGTTGGTTTGTTGCTCCTCGCAATTGGAGCTCACGGTCTCGTTTCTGAGTCGAATTCGAGAACCTTCAACAGAAGCGCGAGCTCCTTATCTGTCCGGTTCTGGTATGTATGAGCTATAAGCATTTTTTACAGCCAGACATTTGAAGTAATATTCTACCACTCTATGAAATGTTTCAATAATATCGATAGATTCTATCAAACTGAAGAGCACGGTTTGTCCTTAAAAAAGATAAGCGTAAAATCAGGATGATGAGTAGTTTGTGTAATTATCTATAAGCAGCTTAAATTCAGTCAATCAGTATACAGTAATGATCTTTAGATCAATCCCTAGATGAATATATGAGGAGTTAGCTTTAACATCACCTAGGATAGAAACTACTGTCAGAAATGGTGGCAATTGAAGCTACACTGTCATAACCGAGGACTGGCGTGGTTCCGCCTATGTTGTTGATTTCCATGGCTATCTCCTCCATGAAAGGGGGGCTGGTCGGTACCGGAATATGTTCTTTCCCTACTAGCATCCGTAGCGCCTTAGACATGGATGGCCGCAGTGACGTGCTTTCTTGGGTGCACAAGAGCCCTACGTGGATCACCCGTAAAATCTCGTTTTCAATATCGACACTGTTGTAGTTATGCAGCATTAGGCTAGGGTCAAAGAGCTCGGCTTCCGTTCTTCGCTGAAAATGCATCCATGCCTGATTGACACCAAATATTTTTAAATTCAAGAAAAATAGGGAGAGGTGAGATTGTCTTACTGATTGACTCCGCGAGACGGGTCAAGATCCGGATTCAAACACAATCTAGTACCAATAAAATTACAAGTATATCATTATGGGTTTGGATCCAAATATTGACCAGTCTTACGAATTTTGACCTGTAACACGGTTTTACACAAGTTTTGGTGATAGGATTGTAAATATTGAAACACTTTTGGAACTTACACTTCCTAACAAGCCATCTGTGTTGTCTGTATACTCCGAGTTTTGACTTCCGTTGTTCTGTCTGCCCGTGACGATTTCCAGCAAAAGCACACCAAAGCTATAAACGTCTGCCTTCTCCGTCAACTGGCCGAATGCTAGGTATTCGGGGGCCATATATCCCCTGCAAATTCGATAGTGTTCACAGCTTTGTTAGGCAAGTTAACTACTAAAGCTAGTATTCATGCAACAATTCCCATAGTTATCACTAATAGAAAATATCGTCGACATAACTCACAACGTTCCTGCTATGGCGGTGCTTATATGACTTTTACTCTCCTGGAAAGTCCTAGCCAGCCCAAAATCTGCGATTTTCGCACGTAATCTAGAGTCCAATAGGATGTTGCTCGCTTTGATGTCTCTGTGAATGATTTTTGTTTTCGTGTTTTCATGAAGGTGGACCAAGCCCTCTGCCGTTCCTATAATTATCTCAAACCTCGTCTCCCAGTTTAAGGCTATAGCTTTGCTTGGACCTGTCGACCAGCGGACAGAGATTATTACATTATGGATGCACGTAACTACACAATCATAAAGATCTTGCTTTAACGTCGATGCAAAATCTGTTACATACTAAAGATGAAGCGATCAAGGCTCATGTTCGGCAGAAACTCATAAACGAGAAGACTTTCTGGCCCTAAGCAGCTGCATCCGAGTAACCGGACTAGATTTTTGTGCTCGACACTGCTTATGATGTTCACCTCATTGTAGAAGTCTTTTGCTCTATGTTTGTTATTGAAGTAAAGCCTTTTGACAGCAATATCTCTTCCATCGGGAAAAACTCCCTGCAATAAGATCCAGCCTTCCAGTATAAGAAATCAGAATGCATGAAAAGAATTTTTTGAAAAAAACAAATGACCTTATACACTGTCCCGAAACCGCCTTGACCGATCTTGTTGGCTTCGTTGAAAGAATCAGTGGCTTTCTCGAGGGTCGAGTATTTGATGTTTAAGCTCCTGTCATTGAGGATTTTCAGTAGTTTCTCTGCATCACCTGATAGTAAAGATTAAAGGAGCCTCAGTATTAGCTAATAATATCCAAAGAGAAAACAGTTATTGGAGCTACAAAATTAGATATTTTATGGTGATCTTCTTTAAAAGCTTAAACTTGTAAAATGGTAGTCTAATCGAGGTTAACATCACCATTAGAATGCAACATATATGCTTATTATTATTTAATCATTTTACCTTCTCTCTTCTTTTGAATGATTCTGTTCTTCCATGTATAAACTCCAACAGCAGCTCCAACTATCAAAACAGCTGATGCACCACCAGCTGCAATTACAATTCCTATAACTCTCCCTACAAAAGTTAACAAGAAGAGAAACTTAGAAGGGTCAAGTGGTTTAAAATACACGAACTCTTCCCCGACTTTGGTTTTGCACATGACTTTCAAATCTTGTTCTCAAATGCATAAACTTTACATTGTTTGCAATATTTTCATCATTTCACGGCAATATTTATACATAGGTATTTGAGAACAAAATATTTGCAAAACCAAAATCAGGTCAAAGTTCACATATTTTAAACAAATTAATCCAACTTAGAACGATGTGGCAAGAAAATGAAATCGAAACTCAAACATGAAGACTGTACAGTTTTACCTCTTGCATTTCCATTTTCAGGTACAGGATTAAGGAAGTTGGTGTCCGAATACCTCATGAAACACCCCGTGTTCAGTGCCCGGCCCTCGGAGGAAGGCAGACATCTCGACACCAATGCAGACGCGTTCTCCAAACAAGCCCGGCAAGAGCTGGCGTTTATTGCCCTCCAGCAATCAGCCAAAACATAAGCCGAGAAGTTTGCTGCCCCGGCCACCGCCACCTTGGCCCGTGCATACCCGTTCTCGTACGGTGCAGTTGAAACTGCTCGTTCCACGGCCTCTCTTGTCGATGCATGGAATGCTGTATCCTGCTGAGTTCTATTTTCGCAGACAGCGTGGTCGTCTGCACCGGTGAACTCCCGATAGAAGCTGTAGTTCTCGTACCGCATGAAGCAGCCGTCGAGGTAAATCCTACCTCCGTTGGCGGGATAGCACTGAGAGAGAAGGCTGCGTGCTTCAACCTGGCACAGCACGCAATCAACTAAGGAAAGGTCGCCGTAGCAATTTGCTAAGCCATGAGCGGTGTTGGGCCCTGAACCTGTTGCTGCCACGCCAGAGCCCGAGGTTCTTGCTTGGGCGCTTATGTTCTCCATTGTTGCGATGAAGTTTGGGCCGAAAACAGTGAGGTTGTTTTGAGGTTGGGTTCCGCATACGAGCTTAACTATCTGTGCTCTTGGCTCTGCAGTTGATGTATCTGGCAATAGCAGAATCAGTGAAATAACGATTGTGATGTTCGGAACCAGAATCGCCTTCTTCATCACGGTTAGCTCTTTATCCTTGTCTATGTGCTCTGTCTCTGTGTGTGTGTGTGTGTGTGTGTGTGTGTGTATGTGTTTGTCTGAGAGAGAGAGAATGTTGATAAGTGGTTTGATGACTATTACATGGGAGAAAACGAATAAAGATTTTAAAAGTTCTACCGTGTAAGAGTGAAAGTGAAATTTTGGTCTTTACCTAACTTTTCTAGAGCGTGAAAGACTTTTAAACAGCAGTTTTTGACGGTTGCTTGCATTTGATTTCAACACACAACTTAGTAAAAGTATTGAAAAGTTCTTAGTGCTAAGAAAGAAAATAAATAATATTTGTTGTATTTTAATCTTATATTACCTCCCAAACAAAATAAAAATAAAAATCCACTGGACATAAAATTCAAAATGCATCAGTAAATGGGGGTCAAAAATTGAATTGAACCGTAAATTTTTATTCAATTTGAATCAAAATGACCTTGAATTCATCCAAGCAAATACATTGTGCAGATTCCTCTTTAGATCATTTACTTTGGCCAGAGAACTAGCCTGCATTAATCACCTGGCATGGAAAATACTGTTAGAAACGGTGGCAACTGAAACAGCACTGCCATGATCGAGGATTGGCGACGTTTCCTCCTCGATCATGAGATTCAGTTTTGATGGAGAGTTTTGAATAATATGTTGTGCTGCGTGTGCTGAGTGATGTTCAGTTCAATAATATGAAATTTAAAGGTACTGAAAAAAATGAATTGAAAGTAAATAACACAGTTAATTTTTAATGTGGTTTGGAGATATCAGCTCCTACATCCACAGACTGATAACACTGTCAATCCACTACTTGGGATTAGTCTAGCTTACGGTTACAAGAGAAAATCTAGATACATAAGTTCAGATATAGAAGTTCACCTTATTTGTACCCCGACTTACTTGTCGTTTCTTCCTACGCGTACTGGTGCTATGAAACTTCTGACTGCTTACGGGTGTAGTTGGCCTAACTTTCTTGCTTATAGGTGCAAGAAAAACCAAGCTTTCAATAACGAATACTTTGTTGCTTATATGTTCAACTTCTACTTCGACTTTTACAAGTGTTTGGTAGAGGGTGGTTTCCAAATAAGGGGTTTGAGCTGTTAAGATTAAGAATTACAAGGTAAATGCCTAAATTTTAAGGAAGTGTATGTTGAAATCATGAGCAAATAAATATATTTGAGCTCTTAGGATTTTCTGATAACATTTAGAACTCCATTCTTTGAAAAATTGATGTTCGAATGTTCTTGTGGATAAGGGCTTTGAAATCTTTCAATACTTGAATGTTCAACGTTTTTTGGTAACCTTCAAAGGTTGGATCTCGCGGGTATTTATAAGAGAGGCGATAAAAGTTCCGTTAGAAGAAGTGTCAATCACATCTGTTCATTTTGTTGATTGAAATATTCCCTTTTGAATCCCAGTACGTTGCTTTTGGCGCCTGCAATATCGTACACTGTAGCTCTGCGGATTTGGTACTTCGCTTTGACTTCAGAGGATTCTCTGTACATACGTTTCGTCACGTGACAAGTCAAACATCCATGCGTTAAATATTTTTGTGTTTCTTCAATAAGATTGATTTCGTGTAACTTTAGTACCGTTGACTTCGGGTTCCTTCAGTAGAGTCTGTTCCACCTTTCTTCAGTAGGAGCCACTCTATGTTTATTCAGTATGCTGGACTCTGAGTTAGATTAGGCACTTCAGCTGACGTTCTTCAGCAGCTTCTTCTCTCTTCTGCTTAAATGACAATTAGTCATTTTCCTTAACAACTTTGTCTTCAGTAGCACTGAGTTTTTAGTCTTCGACTTCAATCTTCAGTAGCATTGTAATTCTATATCGTTATGCTTGGTCTTGATGCAATGCGACTTTCGAGAGTCTTGGTATCGAATTTCTTCAAGACGAATGACTTCAAGATCTTGCTTGACCTCCTTCATTTATGCTAAAACATAAAAACATAAAAAGCTCGCTTCTTAACAAGTGAGCAGCACTATATTATATCAGTATATCTAATCATCAATGAGTTTTGGAATCTAATCAAAACACATAGTAAAACCGAATTTTTCCAACAAGTTCCATGGTTTTTTCATCCATGAAAGGGGGATTGGTTGGTGGTGGAAGGTGTTCGTTCCCTACTAGCATTAGTAGTGCCATGGACATGGATGGCCGTAGCAAGGAGGCTTCTTGTATGCACAATAGTGCCAGATGAACCTCCTTTAGGATCTTGGCGTTAGTGTTAATGGAGTTGTGATCACGTAGCATCAGGTTCAGGTCAAAGAGCTCCTCTATAGTTGTTGTGAAAATGTCAAATGTATATGCAAATACAAGTAGTCAAAAAAGTAATAAATTGGAAGTATTCCAAGATTGTCTCCATAGGGATTGCAAAATAAAATCACATCGACTTCAATTACTAGAACAACGACAACAAATAAAAACACAAAACAAAAAGAGTTTATGGATTTTCTATGGAAATTAAATACTAAACTAAAATGTAGGAAAATAAATGAATTAAGCTATCTGAACTGAAATTTAAAGATACGAAACAGAGATTAGTTCGGAAAAGTTGATTAGGCGTATTTTATACGTATATTTTGGATGATTTTGATAAGTTTAAATGCTTAATATCTACTTAATCATAGTCTATGAAGTTAATTGCATATTTTGTGGATTTTGTAGGTGTTAATATTATTTTAGAAGAATTAACATCAAATTGGAAGAGTTTTGGAATATCTAAAGTAAAGCTGCTGTCTAAAGGTTGTGCAGTATGCCCATACTGCACTGTTTCGCTGGGACTTGACGAAAAGGACGTGAATTAAATGGATTTTTGAAGACCTTGTGATATCAATCGAAATTTTAATTATGTAATAGGCCTCAAATATTGATTTGGGTCTCTTTAGTTATTATTTTGAAGTATCTATTTGTTTCCTTATTATATTAGATTAGTTTTTCCTTTTTTATATGGATTTTATTAGATTTTATGGGAAGGGAATTTCCATATAGGATAGCTTTTTATTCTTTTTCATACTCTCCACATTATCATTCACGCAGGGAGAGAACTCCAGAATTCAGTTTTTGGTTTTGCAAATAAATCATTGATTTTCATCTTTATTGTTCTTATATTGTTCGATCATTATTATCATTATTATTATTAGCATGAATTCACTTATGAGTTCTAGCTAATCTCTTTCATCCCGGTGAAGATTAAGGAAGCTCTAGCACGACACGTTCCGTGAGATCTAATTGGTTTTTATCCTTTGATTTTATGCAAACATCTGTTATTCTCTGTGTTTATTGTTGTTAATTACTTCGTCTCTGCTAGGTAGTCGCGAATATTTAGTAGTTTGGAGTTAATTAGTAGCCAATTGAATCGGCCATCCGTAATTGTGGTTTAGATTTGATTAGTGGTAAAGTGATTCATCAGAGTCAAGAGTTTAACAATCTTAATTCGATAATCTTGTGTCAAAGTTTATCGGTTTTGAATCGGGTTTCTCTAGTTATTAAAGCTATCGGCTCATTAAATCTATAGAGTGTCTCTTACGGTTGTCAGTCGATTAGAGAAGTAGTTAGTGAAGCGTCTTCCTAATTACCGCTAAATTAAGGAGAGATAAGATTGCGTCGAAGTGTCTTCGGTGATCGTGAATCGGTTTGTTTGCATGAATTAAAGTTATATTTGCATCGAGGATCGGTTTGTCTAAGCTAGAGTGGAATTAATTGGGCAACCGGATACTTTCGTCATATTTGTTACAGACAAACATCGAGATACCTTTCTTATTTGCTATTTTCGATTTTATAGTTTAATCTCTTATCACAACTTATTTTATAGGTGGAAAATTGGAGAAATTCTCACCAATCCTTTGGGAGACGATTTTGCTTATCGCTTTACATGCGGTTTGGGCATCTTGACCGAGTGTCGAATCTGCTGCTGCTATCTCGTAGGGTGAGCAAAAATCGAACCGAACCGAAAAACCGAACCGGACCGAACCGAAATGGGCGGTGATACGATCCTCGCTGGTACGAAGGATCTATCGAGACGCGAACGGAAGAACGAACAAGATGGAATATCCCAAAACCTCAGAATCTAACCTCAAGTGATATAGGTCAAGATTTCGCCTATACCCCAACTAGATAGTTGACGCGAGAACTCGGGGACGATGAATGACACACGAACGAGGGATGAATGTCTCGTCGATCGTCGATAATTGAATTCCTTGGCAAACACAAGAAAATTCAAGAGCTAATGAAGAGAATAAAACTCACATTTATTGATCAATCAAAAGTCAATATTTTCATATGCTTACAAGCCTTTATATAGGTGAAAATAAAGAACCCTAATCCTTGTCAAATAAGGATTCCTAATCAAAATAGGAAAATAAAGAACCCTAATCCTTGTCAAAGAAGGATTCCTAATCAAAACAGAAACTAATTAATATAAGAGACCTAATTAAACTAGGATACTATTTAATCTAACATCTAAATGGGTCATGAAAATAATTAAAGTTAAAACATGCCCAACAATATCGGACTCCATCATTCCTCCTCTTGAGAAGGATTTGTCCTCAAATCCAAATCATCACCTATATCAAACGATCTCACCCACTTCAATTCACTAGCCTCGTGAAGATACCAAATGTGAGAATCGACCTTATATCCAACCCAGATAAGCCTCCGCGGCAATGTGGGACGATCATCCCACCCCATAAGACCCGATCGCCTCGGTCGGCGATCCGACGAACCCTATGAGACACCGACCCAATGGAAGGTCACTCGATACCAAATGATACGATCCTCGCTGCACGAAGGATCTATCAAGACGCGAACGGAAGAACGAACAAGATGGAATATCCCAAAACCTCGAATCTAACCTCCGGTGATATAGGTCAAGATTTCGCCTATACCCCAACTAGATAGTTGACGCAGCAACTAGGGGACGATGAATGACACACGAACGATGGATGAATGTCTCGTCGATACGTCGATAATTGAATTCCTTGGCAAACACAAGAAAATTCAAGAGCTAATGAAGAAAGAATAAAACTCACATTTATTGATCAATCAAAAGCTGAATATTTTCATATGCTTACAAGCCTTTATATAGGTGAAAATAAAGAACCCTAATCCTTGTCAAATAAGGATTCCTAATCAAACAGAAAATAAAGAACCCTAATCCTTGTCAAAGAAGGATTCCTAATCAAAACAGAAACTAATTAATATAAGAGACCTAATTAAACTATGATACTATTTAATCTAACATCTAAATGGGTCAAAAATAATTAAAGTTAAAAACATGCCCAACAATATCGAATCCACCTTATATCCATTGGATAAACCTCCATGAGCAATGTGGGACGATCATCCCCACCCCATAAGACCCGATCGCCTCGATCGGCGATCGCGAACCCTATGAGACACCGACCAGTGGAAGGTCACTCGATACCAAATGATACGATCCTCGCTGATGCGAAGGATCTATCGACGCTGTGAACGGAAGAACGAACAAGATGGAATATCCCAAAACCTCTCGAATCTAACCCTCAGTGATATAGGTCAAGATTTCGCCTATACCCCAACTAGATAGTTGACGCAAAACTCGGGACGATGAATGACACACGAACGAGGGATGAATGTCTCGTCGATCGTCGATAATTGAATTCCTTGCAAACACAAGAAAATTCAAGAGCTAATGAAGAGAATAAAACTCACATTTATTGATCAATCAAAAGTCAATATTTTCATATGCTTACAAGCCTTTATATAGGTGAAAATAAAGAACCCTAATCCTTGTCAAATAAGGATTCCTAATCAAAACAGAAAATAAAGAACCCTAATCCTTGTCAAAGAAGGATTCCTAATCAAAACAGAAACTAATTAATATAAGAGACCTAATTAAACTAGGATACTATTTAATCTAACATCTAAATGGGCTGCGAAAATAATTAAAGTTAAAAACATGCCCAACAATATCGGACTCCATCATTCCCCTCCTCTTGAGAAGGATTTGTCCTCAAATCCAAATCATCACCTATATCAAACGAACTCACCCACTTCAATTCACTAGCCCTCGCAAGATACCAAATGTGGAATCCAAATTTTATATCCAACCCGGATAAGCCTCCGCGGCAATGTGGGACGATCAAAGCGGTTTGGTTGGTTTGAAACGATAGTCGGTTCGGTTCGGTTTCAAATTTTCAAACCGAAATTAATTCGGTTCGGGTTCGGTTTGGTTAAAAAATTGGTTTTAAACCGAACCGCCAATTAATTATTATTATATATTTTTTATTTTTATATATATTATATATATATATGTGTTATTTATATTATTAATATTTAAATTGGTTAATATTATATATTTTATATATATAATTATATTTATATATTATATTTATATATTATATTATATATATTATAATATGTATATTAATTTTAATTTTAATTCGGTTAAGAATCAATCGAATCCAACCAAACCGAATATTTCGGTTCGGTTTGATTCGGTTTGTACAAGATAATTGATTCGGTTCGGTTTGGGTTTTTAAAAATTCGGTTTTCGATTTTTCGGGTTCGGTTCGGTTTTGAACCGAACCGCCCGAATGCTCACCCCTAGCTATCTGTGCAGTGTGGGCACACTGACCGAGTGTCAGATTTATTTTTGGTGAAAACGACACACCAAATTTTGGCGCCGTTGCCGGGGATTGGTTTTAAGCAGTAATTTATTCGATTTTCTATCTATTTTATTTTTATTTTATTGTTTCTGGTTTATGCCTCGTTCTTCTCGTACAGAAGAATTAGTCTTTAATCTAGAAATTAAGAAAACAGCGCGTAAATTGATAAAGGTAGTTAAGGAAGGAAAGAAAGCTACTACAATCATCATGGAGATACAAAATGGTGAAGGGAATGGAGGAGCAAATCCACAACCGTTGATTAAAGACTTGGGACGTCACAGGAGCAACCGCCCTTTGTGCATTGTGCTACCTACTATCAACCAGAACTCTGAAATTAGGCCTGGATTTATTCAAGTTCTTCCCAAGTTTGGAGATATGCCTGGAGAGAGTGCACATAAACATCTTGCTGAATTTGATTTAGTGTGCTCTACTTTACGCGCACAAGGATTTACCAATGATAATTTGAGATTGCTAACATTTTCTCATACTTTGCAGGGTAGGGCTAGAGATTGGCTATTTGATCTTCCCCTGGTTCAGTCCAAACATGGAGCCAGTTGGAAGAATACTTCTTACGTAAATTCTTTCCAGAATCAAGAGCTGCAAATTTACGAATGGCTATTAGTAGCATTAAAAAAAAGAATGGAGAGAGTTTGGCAGATTATTGGGAACGATTCCAGCAATTGTGTCGCAAGTGTCCTGACCACGGATTTTCTGATTATCAATTGCTTACTAATTATTTTTACCGTGGTACGTCTTCGTTTGATAGGAAAATTGTCGATGCTGCTTGTGGTGGATCATTAACAAATAAAACATTGGACGATGCCAAGCAGCTCATCATTGACATGGTCTCGAATGGCCAACAATATGAAGACGAGGATGATGATAGATACAGACCTGTAAAAGCAGTGGAGAGATCAGAGAGTTTAAATGTGCACGACAAGATTGATGCTCTAACATCCTTAGTTCGAGAGCTTGTAGTAGCACAAACGCAAAAAATTCAATGTGGCATATGTTCGAAAAATGGTCATTATACTGATGCATGTCCTACTTTGCAGGATCCTCAACCCGAACAAGCATGCTATGGTTCGGGTGATGCGCAATATGATGCACAAAGGCAGAGGCAAAGACGAAATGATCCATTTTCAAACACATATAACTCGGGATGGAGGAATAATACAAATTTTAGTTGGAGTCAAGAGGGACCTGGAGTTTATACTCAGAGGCAATCGCAGAGTGGGCAGTATGGTCATACTGACGGGTCAGAACCAAGTCTGAATGAAATTGTGAAGAGTTTGGCCCAAAGTCAACAAGCTTTCCAAAGAAGAGACACGAGTGCGTTAAGCGATATGGGCACCTGATCACACAGTTAGCCACTCAAATGAACAAGTTGCAGGTTTCTCAAGGCAACTTCCGTCGCAAACAGAGATTAATCCAAGGGGAAGTGTTTGTGCAGTCACGCTACAGAGCGAAAAGGAGCTGCTCGAGCACAACCTCAAGAAGGATGCAAAAGATGAAGTCGAACATGGAGGAATGAAGGAAGATGGAGCCACTCAAGAAACACAAAAATCTAAAACTCATTTGTCTTCCAAAGTAAATATCGATTCCAATATTTTAAATCATAAAATACTAACTGATGCACCTTTTCCTTCTAGGTTGATCCGCAACAAGAAAGAAGATGATGAAAAAGAGATCCTAGAGGTATTCAAGAAGGTAGAAATCAACATACCATTGATCGATGCTATCAAGCAAGTTCCCAGGTATGCAAAATTTTTGAAAGAATTATGTGCTAAAAAGATGAGACATGAGAAAGATGCAAGGATCCAAGTAGGGGATAATGTCTCTGCTATTATTCAAAAGAAATTATCACAAAAATGTAGGGATCCTGGTATGTTTACAATCCCCGCATTATTGGTAAAAGCAAGTTGAGAGAGCCGTCTTTGGATTTAGGAGCATCCATAAATGTCATTCCATATTACATTTTATAAGGAGTTGCATTTAGGACCATTGAAAGAAACTCGCGTAATCATTCAGTTAGCTGATAGGTCCAATGCATATCCTTTAGGTGTAGTTGAGGATGTTCTTGTTAAAGTAAATGATTTGATCTTTCTCGTTGATTTTTATATTATTAACATGGATGATTCTTCTTCTGCTCATAAGTATTTGATTTTATTAGGAAGACCATTCATGAAAACAACAAAGGCAATAATTAATGTCGATAAAGGCATGCTTAGCTTGGAATTTGATGGAGAAATTGTCACATTTAATATTTTGAATCTATGAAATATGTTGACGATCCCGAATCTATATTTATGATTGATATTGTTGATCCTTGGGCTGAAGATTTTATTGAGCATAGTTGCGGGAAGATAGGTTCAAGCATATGATAGATAAGAATGCATTATTAGGAAGTAAGCAGCAGTTTTGAAGATGCCCATCTTGACGAGACGAAGCGAAATTTGTCATCTTTATGAAAGACCCAAAGTGGAATTGAACAATCTCTCACAGTATTTGAAGTATGCAATTTTAGAAGAGGATGACACGCTGCCCGTTGTTGCCAACAAGGACCACAATGTTGTTAAACATTTAAGCAGACTCGCAGAAGGAGTCGACAAGATCCCATACCGCACGATCCCCGGATGGACAGCAGTTTATAATTGAAGAGATGAAGATAGCCGAGTTTCAAGAGATGAACTTGGCTACTTCCGTCGTCAAATCTTGATCGTACCACCATGGTGTCCGGCCTTGGACCTTAAATAAGGGCGCTACTTGGGAGGCAACCCAAGATTTTCTTATTTGTTTCTTTTACCTGCTTTTTAGTTTCTTTTTATTTTAATTCCTTTTTCTACATGTTTGGAAGCTCTGCTCTACATGGCATGAATACTCCAGCAACCCGTCATTCCATTCAAGTGAACCACCACAAGAGCCGCGCACCGAGCCCCTCACAACCTGCATTCATCTCCTGTTGTCTGCCTCACCCCCTACTTGATTTGTTCAGGGAAGTTTCTATTCTTATTCTTATTTTGTTGTTCTTTTATGTTTTTATCTATTGGTCTCTCTTTCACACAATGAGGACATTGTGTTGTCTAAGTGTGGGGGGATAGTTGGTTGTGTTATGTTCGTAGTTTCTTTGTTCTTAAAAGAAAAAAGAAAAACAAGTTTTTATCTTGTTTTGTTTTGAGTTATTGGCAACTTCAAGATGGATGAATTGAATATGAAAGGATGAGGATATTGCTCTGGTCTGTTTGGTTGTTTTCTTTTGATGATAAATTATGCAAAAACATCTGTATGTACTCATGGACGATGAATAAGTGCAAGATTGATCAAATTGTTGAGCTTACTTATATTGTGAGATTTGAGCCTATGAGCAAAAAAAAAAACTTTAAAATGCTCCATGTTTCTTTGAAGAGTGTTGTATCTGACTTAATTGCTTGATGTCTTGTTTGCCTTGTTGCCATAGTTGAAACTGCATATGAAATTCTAGCATTAAAGTGATCTAGACAATTTTTTTGAAACGAATCCCTATATATTTGGCCTGATTATATACTTCCTACCCTAAATTTTCCACTAGTTAGCCTTTTTGTGCCTTAATCATTTTCTTGATCATTAAAAGCTACTAAATATGAGCCTTAGCCTTTCATAGCCTTCTTTTGACCCACTAATAATATGCAAGTTTTGTGAATTTTTTGACATGATCAGTGGGATTATATTTTGGTGTTCATATTGAGTGAAAATGTGGAAGATTTTGCTGGGGTTTCATAAAAAAGAAAAAGAAAATAGAAAAAAATGAAGAAAAGAAAAGAAAAAGAAAAAAAGGGATGGAAAAGAGGAGGTTCAAATAAACTGGGGAATAATGTGAATGAGCAAAATATTACGGTGTGCAACAATGTGTATTGATGAGATAAAAGATTTGAGGAGTACGTACTTGCATATTTTGGTATTATAAGCCTATTTTTATCCCTTTCTTTATCCTACCTATGCACCCAAGCCCCATTACAACCCATCGAAAGACCTAGTGATTATGCATGAGTTCATTTGTAGTGGATACAGTGACATATGGGCAAACTTGTGATTGAAAGCATCAAGTCATGATTTAATGAGTGAAATATGCATATTTTCTTTCTTTGAGAGTCTTGAAGTGAACTTGGTGAGGTTTGGATTGATCTTGCATGATTTGACTTGAATGAAAGATGTTTGCATAGTTTTGAATCGAAAGAAGAGTTGGAGGATTGCGGAGGATTGTATTCTAATCTCGACTATGATATTTGTCCGTTGAGTCGTTGCCAATTTCTATTTTGAGTCTGTTTCGTTTTCTCTCGTTTCAGTTTTTGTTTTGCTTCCATTTCTTTATGCTCGAGGGCGAGCATTATCCAAGTATGGTGGGATTTGATTAGGCGTATTTTATACGTATATTTTGGATGATTTTGATAAGTTTAAATGCTTAATATCTACTTAATCATAGTCTATGAAGTTAATTGCATATTTTGTGGATTTTGTAGGTGTTAATATTATTTTAGAAGAATTAACATCAAATTGGAAGAGTTTTGGAATATCTAAAGTAAAGTCGATGTCAAAGGTTGTGCAAGATGCCCATACCGCATGTTTACTGGGACTTGACGAAAAGGACGTGAATTAAATGGATTTTTGAAGACCTTGTGATATCAATCGAATTTTAATTATGTAATAGGCCTCAAATATTGATTTGGGGGCCTCTTTAGTTATTATTTTGAAGTATCTATTTGTTTCCTTATTATATTAGATTAGTTTTTCCTTTTTTATATGGATTTTATTAGATTTTATGGGAAGGGATTTGTTTTGAAAGATTTCCATATAGGATAGCTTTTTATTCCTTTTCATACTCTCCACATTATCATTCACGTAGGGAGAGAACTCCAGAATTTAGTTTTTGGTTTTGCAATTAAATCATTGATTTTCATCTTTATTGTTCTTTATTGTTCGATCATTATTATCATTATTATTATTAGCTTGAATTCACTTATGAGTTCTAGCTAATCTCTTTCATCCCGGTGAAGATTAAGGAAGCTCTAGCGCGACACGTTCCGTGAGATCTAATTGGTTTTTATCCTTTGATTTTATGCAAGCATCTGTTATTCTCTGTGTTTATTGTTGTTAATTATTTCGTCTCTGCTAGGTAGTCGCGAATATTTAGTAGTTCGGAGTTAATTAGTAGCCAATTGAATCGGCCATCCGTAATTGTGGTTTAGATTTGATTAGTGGTAAAGTGATTCATCAGAGTCAAGAGTTTAACAATCTTAATTCGATAATCCTGTGTCAGAGTTTATCGGTTTTGAATCGGGTTTCTCTAGTTCTTAAAGCTATCGGCTCATTAAATCTATAGAGTGTCTCTTACGGTTGTCAGTCGATTAGAGAAGTAGTTAGTGAAGCGTCTTCCTAATTACCGATAAATTAAGGAGAGATAAGATTGCGTCAGAAGTGTCTTCGGTGATCATAACTGGTTTGTTTGCATGAATTAAAGTTATATTTGCATCGAGGATCGGATTTGTCTAAGCTAGAGTGGAATTAATTGGTACCGGGATACCTTCGTCATATTTGTTACAGACAAACATCTGGATACCTTTCTTATTTGCTATTTTTGATTTTATAGTTTAATCTCTTATCACAACTTATTTTATAGGTGGAAAATTGGAGAAATTCTCGCCAATCCTTTGGGAGACGATTTTGCTTCTTTAACGCTCATGCGGTTTGGGCATCTTGACCGAGTATCGAATCTGCATCGCTATCTCGCAAGCAAGGGCACACCGATCGAGTGTCGATTTATTTTGGTGAAACGACACACCAAAAGTGGACTTGAATTATTGAATCATCTATGTTTTCGGAACAAAAGGATGCTGCAACGTTATTTTAGCAAAGCACTCACAGTGGCGTGAACGCACGATTTGTCTTAAGATTTTTTCAAATCCTTAAGTTCTAATGTCTTCAGCTAAACAATATATTCCTATATTGAAATAGATTCATATATTTCATATCCGTGTTCAGTTCAAGTAGTCATACAAGCCAAACGACATATTCCTATGCTACTTGATCAACACAATCAAACAAGGATCATGCTCTTGTGTCATTCAAACTTATCCACCATGCTTAAATTTTCCAAAACCAACACAACTTCTTATCTTGCCATTGGTGATCAAGTAACAATAAGAAATATCAACAAACCTATTTGAATGAACACTGAGATAGCAAGCTAAAATAAAGCGTATAAAAATTACAAAGCTAAGACATAAATTTCATCTAGAATTGAAGTCACAAAGAGTTTAGCTCATGCTAGGAATTAAAGAAAGAAAGGAAAGTGCAAAACTTTTCATGAACTACAATAAATCGAAAATACAAAGAAGATATAATAAGAGAGAGATAAGGATAACGATTTGAGGAGTTGGTCTTCTTCTTTCTTGCTCCAAAGATGGCAACTTCCTCATCTCATTCGTATCCCCCTCTCTTTTGTTATGTTTTCTGCTTCCCATTTGAAAATGATTTTTCCTCTTTTAATATTGCGATTGTTCTCACCTAGAGTAGGAGCTAGGTTTCCTTACTTGATATGCTAAAAGGCTAAGTTGCCCTCCAAAATGTGCAATCTTAGGTGCTCCCCTTTAATCTAAGATTTCATTTTCTTCACTTCACTTCTCCTCCTCTTCACTTATCTTTACCTTTCATTTATGGAACCCCAACACGCTTATTTATAGATGTGAACTAGTAGGCTTTTGGGGGCTTAGGTGGTATTTTAAGGTTTATGTGGCAATTAAGGTTTATGTGATGCAATTTGAGTGAATCTTCTTTTCCAAAGTGTCACTGCCATGTGTACTACTCTCATTATAAAATTAAATATTACTCATATACCTATTGCATTTTGGAATAAATCCATTAATAAAATAAAAAATATAATTAATTATTTAATTTATGATTTACACGTAGCATAATCTCATTTGCTAACAATTTTAATTGTCTACACTTGTCTATACTGGTACGTCTTGACATATTGATGGATCACTGTGACATGAGTTCTTCTATCTGATCGTTGTGAAGAATCTCGATCTCGGTGACTTTACGTTGATCTAAACCTCGATAAAGTTTCAAGTGAGTATGAGTTACTGACCATCACTTTGACTTGTTATAGGTGTGGGTTACATGAGATAACCCAAGATTCTTCGCATCTTGGATAGTGACAGTGCTTGTATGTTATGTTAGTTACTGTATCGAGTCACCGTATCTATTATGATGATTACGTCCCCTTAAGAAGCTCAAAAGATTTATTGTACTCCCTCTGTCCCGCTTAAAATGTCTCATTTCTTTTGAACACGGGTATTTAGGAGAAAGATATAAAGTAATTAAAGTGTTAAAAAGTGGATAGGGTCCACCCTTTTTGAAGGGATAATTATTTCCTAAAATGGAATGAGACATTTGTAATGGGACAACCCAAAAAGAAAAATGAGACATTTTAAATGAGACAGAGGGAGTACTAAGCATTGAAGTTTGAGCTAGCTCAAGTACAATAATAAGGTTGAGTGATACTATTTAAAGAATTAAAGAGATTAATTATTTTAAGCAGTGAGAGTGCTATAAATAATTAATGGACTTGCAATATCTTAAAGACGGAGATTCATAAGTCTAAGTACAAGCCCTACTCAACTTCGATTATAAAGTGGTAAGTCAATTTTGTTCTCTAGTGGAATGAATAAATATTTATGAATTGATTTAAATTCTGGGCTGAACATAAGATAATTAATGCATTTGAGGTCCATCTTTATTCTTTGTATTTGATCCCTGTGCTGGCCCATTAAGGCCTTATACTGTGTAATTTTCAATCATCCCATGTCGGATTCTGTTCTGATTAATGTATTATTTATTTAATACATCTCATATTCTAGGTAGACATTATATGATATTATTATATATCAAGAGATAATTATTTTAGAAAGAAATTATCTTCACGGAAAAAGATAATTATTATAGTTATTAGATATGCAGAGTCCTATCACAATATGAATCTATGAAGAACATTATAAATACAAGGTAGGAGAAAATCGGATTATTCATTCCAATATTGTGATTTTTGAAATCATTATTCATCAATGCAGGGGGGTAAAATTTTCAGTGTTCTCCATAGATTACTCCCATTCAGTATTGGAGATCAAACATCTGGGACAATATCTAGAAGATCAAAGCTGAACTCTTCCATTGATCTACTATGTCAGAAATTCACAGATAAACACGAGAAAACCCTTGTGTGTTGCAATTAATTATATAAGAGCATGGTAGGAATATAATCAATATATGGTGAATTAAATATCCAAGATAGATCATCGGGAGTACAAGTAAATTCAGTTTTCCCATCAAGATCTTTATTGTTATTGTTCATATGAGATTTTTCACATTCTAATTCTTTGTTCAGTTCATATAATTCATTTTAATTATTATTTTATTTATTTTAATTATTATTTTATTTATTTTTATTATTATTTTATTTATTTTATTATTAATTAATTTTAATTCGTTGTTGTTCATGTAATCGTAGTTCGACTTTTTCAAGAAATGTATACGTAAACAATTATCGAAAATAAAGTATAAAATCAATTGTTATAGTGCTAAAAACAGTTACCATTAAAATCTAAGGACAATAAATGATTGAAAAATTTGAAGGACCACATTAATTCTTAGTTCTCAAAAAAATTGAAGTTCTTGATCAACTATATATATATATATATATATATATATATATATATATATATATGTGTGTGTGTGTGTGTGTGTGTGTGTGTGTGTGTGTGCAGCGGCAGACCTAGGGGAGGGGGCACTTGAACCCTGGGTTTTATAAAATTATTAGGTGTATACATATGTACTTTTAAATTTATTAAAAAAAATTATGTTCTTTGTTATGGTGCAGTCTTGTTTTTTATGTGATAGAGAAATTAAATTAGTTTTCTTTTATTTATATTGATGTTAAGTTGCCTTGATAAAATATCTAGTATGTCAAAAAAATTATAGTTACATTTAATTTTTGACAATGTTCTGAGTATAAATAATATAATGAGGAACTTGATGTCCTACCATTTAAGATTTGTATATTATGATGTTTTTCTATCATTTGATTCTTGTTTATAATGGTGTCATGAATTATAAAGATAGTTAAGATTTATATTATCTATACGAAGAGAAACTCAAGTTCAAATTCAGTGAAATTTTATTTGTAGTTCATTCTTTTCAATTTAAATGATTGAAAATTAGGGTTCATTATGAATTTTGTTATTATTATTTAGGTAGATAAAATATTTTATATGAAAGCATATCCTATTGTGGAAGTTTAATTTTTATCAGTTAATGGAACTACCCATCAAACATCAAAGAATAAAAGAGAACTATTATGAGGTGGTCATATTTAACTTTAATATTTTTAATGTTGTGATACAATTTAAATGGTGTTATAGTTGTATTAAAATTATTATTTATTTTTAATTTTAATTTTTTTTATAGATTTATAAAATTATAGTTAGTTGGACCCCTTTAAGTAAAAAGTCTAGATCCACCACTATGTGTGTCTATGAATATAATTCTAAGACCATGGATCTTCTACACATTAGGATTCAAAGCTAAAATATTAATCAAACAAAGCTTAATTCACTCAAACTACTTAATTCCAATTCGAACAAATTAAAAAGGTGGTTGAACGAATGAGAAATTGGGATTCAAAGTTAATGATGGAAAAAGGGTTCGAAAGTGTCTGTCCTAACTATAGAAAAATGATGAAAAGTGCACTTATATAAGTAAAGAAAGAAATGGACGTCGTTTTCACCTACACCCACCACATATAGGAGGAACACAAATAAGTTGAATGATATTTTGCAACAATCATGATGCTCAGAATATGTTCGACAAAATGTAGCAGAGAAATCGACCGGAAGAATGGTTGTGTTCTTTATCACCTCAGCCAAATCTATTCACAAAGTACCATCATTTGCTTCTCTTACAAAATAAATAGGTTAATTCTATCCTAGGAAACAAGGCAGCCCATTTCATCATCACCTGGGAAGAAAAACACTTTGGGAAATGGTGGCAACTGAGGCATCACTGCCCCGACCGTGGATCACCGATGTGCCTCGGCTTGTGTAATGAAACTCCATAGTCTCCTTATCCATAAAAGGAGGGTTGCTTGGCGATGGAGGGTGCTCTTTTGCCTCTAGCATCAGTAGTGCCTTAGACATGGACGGCCGCGATGATGGGATTTCTTGGGTGCACAGTAGTCCTACTTGCACGACTCGTAGCATCTCCGTAATAACATTGATCTTGTTCCCGTCGCCTAGCATTAGGTGAGGGTCGACAAGCTGCCGGACTGTTCCTTGCTGGAAATGCTTCCATGCCTGACAAAATTTAGGCACAAGAAGCTTGTCAAATTGTGTAGTTGTTAATTGAACTAAGAACTGCATGGTTTTAAAACTTACTCTGTTGAGCAAGCTTTCCGTGAAATCTGAGCTTTCGCCCTCGTTGTTCCTTCTACCGGCGACAATTTCCAGCACGAGCACACCGAAGCTATAAACATCGGCTTTCTCCGTCAAATGGCCGTAGGCCAAGTATTCTGGGGCCATGTATCCCCTGCAAGTTTGTTCAAATCAAGATCAAAACTAATCAGAGCTCGACTCGTGTTACCAAAATGATCTGTATACATTACTCACAGTGTTCCAGCAATGGCTGTGCTGATATGACTTTGATCTTCCTGGAAGGATCTAGCCAGCCCAAAATCCGCGATTTTCGCGCGCATTCTCGAGTCCAAGAGGACATTGCTTGCTTTGATGTCTCTATGAATGATTCTTGTTGCTGTGTTTTCGTGGAGGTAGACCAACCCCTCAGCTGTTTCCAAAATAATCTTGAATCTCTTTTACCAGTTTAATTCTTTACCTTCGTTTAAGTCTGTCGACAATCGAATAACATCATTCATAATTTAATGAGGAAATTACACCATTGCTTCAACATAGATGCAACGGATCGAGTACTAACCGAAGATGAAGTTGTCGAGGCTCTTGTTGGAGCAGAATTCGTAAACGAGGAGGCTTTCTGGTCCGGAGCAACTGCACCCCAACAATCTTACTAGATTCTTGTGCTCGACGCTACTGATCATGTTTATTTCATTGCAGAAATCTGCTGCTCTGAGTCTGTTGTTGAAGAAAAGCCTCTTCACAGCAATCTCTCTCCCATCTGCCAAAACTCCCTGCACCAAGAGATGACTTTCCAATATTAGAAAGAACTAGAGATGTCAAGGGGTCAGGCCGGTCCAGCCGAATTTCTTTTTTGCCGCAATTCTACCAGTCCAGTCTAGTCGACTCATCCAAATTTTCAGGTCAAATTGGCACTTTGAGCCAATCGGATCTGGACCGGAAATTTTTGGACCAAATATTATGTGGTTCAACTCAGTCTGGGCTGTGCCACTTTTGACAGCTCTAGAAATTCGTAGCCAAAAATAGGTTGTTTGCAAGCATACAATGAGGAATTTACCTTATAAACTGTGCCAAATCCTCCTTGTCCGAGCTTGTTGGCTTCATCGAAAGATCCCGTAGCCCTCTCGAGGGTCGAATATTTGAAGTTCAAGCTGCTGTGGCTAAGGTTCTTCACTAATTTTTCAGCATCATCTAAGTCAAGAACGAGATGGATTTTTGTATGAATTAAGAATAGTTATGCGTCAGCATTGAGATAATTAGAGATTGGAGAAGCTTCTAATGACCTTCAACCTTTTCTATTCTTCTCAAGGGCTCTGATTTTCCACACATAAACTCCAATAATGGCTCCAATTGTCAAAAGAGCTACTCCACTCACAGCTACAACCACAGTGACTATAACTCTCCCTGTACTAGAAAAGTTAGTTACAACAGTGAATCAAAAACAAACCAAGTAGAATATTGTTCGTTTTGAGGCAGAGCCTCATACTAATAGAGTTAGGTTTCACACCACCTGAACTTCCACTGTGAAACACGGGATTCATGAAATCATAATTAGAATATCCAACGAAGCAGCCCGTGTTGAGGGCTTGCCCCTCGGATGAAGGGAGGCACCTTAAGACGGATGCCAAAGCATTCTCCAAACAATCCCGGCAAGCGCTAGCGCTGACCGTCCTCCAGCAATCAGCCAGCGCGTAAACTGATTCATTTACAGCCCCGACCACAGCCACCTGGGCCCGCGCATAATGCTCATTCCTCGATGCAACCTGCGACAAAGCCTTCCGTACGGATTCCTCGAATCCCGGTTCGTCCTGGGTTCGATTCCCACACACGGGCCCGTCGTTTGGGCCCGAGTACTCGTGAAAGAAGCTATAGTTTTCGGCCCGAAGGAAGCAGCCCTCGAGGTAGACCCGGGCCCCATTGGAGGGGTAGCACTGAGGCAGAATGTTTCGGGCCTCCACATAGCAGAGGATGCAGTCAGTTGGCGAGAGATCGCCGTAGCACTGCGCTAACCCGTAGCTCGCGTGGCGGCCCGAGCCCGTTACAGCTGTTCCGTAGCCGGAAGTTTGCATTTGGACAGTTATTTTGTCCATTGTTGCTACGAAGTTTGCTAGGTTAATGGTGGCGTTTTGCTCGATTTGTTTGCCGCAGATGAGCTTAATAATCTGAGCTCTTGGATCTGCAAATGAGGTGTTTGGCAATAGCAGAATCAACATAGCCATGATCATCACATTGGGGTTCATACTGCAAGAGAGAGAGGAACACAATGATAATCAGCAGGGAAAACATGATCAAAATTGAAGGGAAAGGGTTGCTATCTAATCATTCGAAATACTGAGAAATAAATTATAAAAAAATGAATTTATCTTTACTCTCAAATTATAGTGTGAATCTTATTGTAATGATTGTGAATTAATGGATTACTTTATAACGTGCGTCCACTATTTGTGGTGTGAATCTTATTGTAACGATTGTGAATTAATGGGTTACTTTATATCGTGCTTCCGCTGTTCGTGGTCGTTTTTTCACTTAACAATAACGAACAACTGCACTAAGAAGGTGCAAAATTTAGAATGCTTCTAGTTGCATCACTTTTGTTGAGCCCAGATATAATTTCCAGAAAATGATAAAGAAAATATAGATTTTTGTTGATGGATCAATGGAAACTCTTAGCAGGAGAAAAATAATAAATAAAAAGATCAAAACTAGAGATTCGAATCTTACCCCTTAGATTTCGAGGCTTATTCCACAGGCAGCAAGAAAAGTGAAAAAAAATCATATATTTCTGTGTTCGTTGAAGATGCAATAGTTACATTGTATAATAGAGAGCGAGAGAACAGTGGTCGGAATTCGTTGTACATTTTTGACAAACTTTAGTGTACAGGAAAACACTTGGATCACGTTGAGATTTCTATTTTCCAACGATTTCCACGTCTGGGTTCTGATTGTGATCTTCCAATATGTTACGTAAGCTAAACTCTGGATGAGTTTAATAGTAATATCTTGAAATTAGAAATATTTTCAAATTTATTTAGAAAGCTTGTTAATCCGATATTTCAACTAACGATTTGAGTCGGGCACTGAATTATTTGCGATATGCTTCTCCAACCTTGTTTATTTTCCCTTAATCACTTGCATTTATGTTTCAATTTTAGAGTTAATGTGAAAAAAATTCACGTCACGTCATTTTTCGGTCAATATAAAATTTTGGACGTCATAAATCAATCACATATGTAATTGTTACTACGATTTGTGAACAGGTCTAAAACTAATTAACTCTACAGATCGTACCTGAGAATGGTATTCAACTGAAAGAAATGAGCCCAATGACGAATAAGAAAGCCTATTGGGCCTATTATCACCAGAAGCTGTCTTATATGACTCCCTAAAATTCATTCTCATCAGGAAACCCTAAATTTTCGCCCATTTCACACCCATTGCCGACGGAGCGAGGAGAGGCGGAGGCAGAGATCAGCAGAAATGGTGACTTACAGGGTACGTAGGCTTAGTATATGTCTACAAGTGGAAGACTGATGAAATTATGATTTTGATGGGCAATGTGATTTATTATATGTCGTGATGTACTTCGCGCAGTTCCATCAGTACCAAGTGGTGGGCAGAGCTCTGCCGACGGAGGCCCAGGAACACCCAAAGATATACCGTATGAAGCTCTGGGCTACCAATGAAGTCCGCGCCAAGTCCAAATTCTGGTATTATTGTTGTCTCTAAGCAGGATTATGGTTTACTCTGATTTCTGTGAATCTATTTTAGGTTTTTGTTTACTCTAAAAGAAGGTGTTTGTTGCTGAATCTTTGTGTAGTTTCATTTTATTTTTTATGAATCGAGGTTCCTATTAAATGCTTTAATATTTAAAGATCTGTATGTATATATATTTTATTTTATGGTTGATGTTTATTTGGGTCGTATTGTTGCCTAAATGTTGCTTGTTTTGCATCAGTGAGCTGGTGGTTATGTTTCTTGAATGATTTTATGTGTGAAGGTATTTCTTGAGGAAGCTTAAGAAGGTGAAGAAGAGCAATGGTCAGGTTCTTGCTATTAATGAGGTATAATATTAGTATCTTGAACATTGATTGATGCCTTATGGGGCGTTTACTTTTTATGAAGATGCATGATTGAGTACTTTTAACCCCGTTATTAGGATTTTTCCAATCCACCCTTCCAATGTGGTATGAATCAAGCAAAATTTGTTCAAATGATACAAATTATCAAGGGTCTTGGGATATTCCAAAGTTCCAATCCATCTATACTAATTTTATGATTTTTATCTATCTAGGCTAATCCTCAAACATAAATGCCTCCGAAGAGAATTTTGATGAGTGTTTTTTGTTACTTATTCCCTTAGGCCTTGCTTATTTTGATGGATGAACATAAATTATCTAACTATACGTCTATACCAATGTTTTCTTTCTCTTGATATTAAAAGGATGGAATAACACAAGTTGTTGATAAATTGTACTCGTTCTTAGGTGTGAATCAAGTGTATTGCATCAGTCATTGAATTTATCCTGCTTTCAGTTTTGATGAGTTCTTTTTGCCTTAATGCTTGATCATTGTTTTCTCATTTGTCAATGTTTTTTTGCTTCTTCTGTTTCTCTACCTATCTCTAGTTTTTCAATTTACACAAATGGTATGATATTTAGTCTGGTCTATGCATCATATTAGAAAAGAAAATATGTATCTGCATATTAGGTATGAACAAATGCTCAGTTTTTGCACCATATATTTTAAAATTGTTTATTGTATATTTTTTTCCATCTCAGATATTCGAGAAGAACCCAACCACAATAAAAAACTTCGGCATATGGCTGCGGTATCAAAGCAGGACTGGTTATCACAACATGTACAAAGAGTACCGTGATACCACTCTGAATGGAGGTGTTGAGCAGATGTACACTGAGATGGCCTCTCGTCACAGGGTCCGTCATCACTGCATCCAAATCATCAAGACGGCCACCGTCCCCGCCAAGCTCTGCAAGAGGGAATGCACCAAGCAATTCCATGACTCTAAGATTAAGTTCCCATTGATCTACAGGAAGGTTAGGCCCCCAACAAGAAAGCTCAAGACCACTTATAAAGCAACTAGGCCAAACTTGTTTATGTAATTTTGCTCCGAGAGAGAATTCGCCCGGCATATCGTGAGGATGATCTATGATCCTTGATTTGTTTTGTGAATTTTTGTACGTTTTGTGGCTGAGCTGTAACCGATTTTGTTACATTGATCGGAGTATCGAAAAGAAAATTTCAATGGATTACAGTTCTCCTTGATGGATGAGGTGGTCAGTATGCCATTTTTGATGCCAAACCATATAATTACCATAATTATTTCGTGTATTGGTGCTTAATCATGCTTATTACTGAGTATAAAACACGGAGGCAGGGCCAGATTCAAGATAATAGTTTGGAGGGAGTTAAAGTTGAAATTTTTGGCAAAGAGATGTGCTAAAATCATTAAGTTTTTTGGCGAAATAATAAATATATTGTTAAAAGAAATAATAAAATTTGGTTGGGGTGTTGAAGCTCCACTAAATTCAAAACTGCAAGTAGGTGTGTAGTCGAGCTGATTTAAGATAGTGCTACTTTCATAGGTTTGATTTGAGCTCAACTACAAAATTCCATTTGTGGCCATATTGTGGCTGGCCATAAACTGATCCAATAAATAAAAAACCGATTTATTTAAGATTTTCGGTTCAAAATAAAATATGATTAACTTAATTTTACTATTTTGTCCTTAAAATTTTTTGGGAAGAGTTATGGCTAAGAATCAAGTCAAGGATTTCATCATCAATACTCGACATGAGCATTAAACGAATTAACATCAAATAATCTCTAAATTATCAGTCCCACAAACGAATTTCAGTACTAATAGATGAATAAAACTTATAATTATATTTTTATTTAGAAATCCCCCAAAATAATAATAATAATAATAATAATAATAATAATAATAATAATAATAATAATAATAATAATAATAATAATAATAATAATAATAATAATTACGGTTTGCGGTTTGATTTGATTTACTTTAAAAAAAATCAAACCTAAACCGTATATAGTAATTTGCTAAAAATATAAATCAAACCGTATTTTTACAATCAAACCAAATCGTATAAATACAATTTGATCTTATTTGTTTTACGATTTAAATCAAAATGTTAACACTCTTAGATGTAAATGAAGCCACGTCACATTTGAAATTTAAATTTTGAAATCATTTTCATCAAAAATGGAGGGAAAGGGTACAAAAGTCATTTTCATTGCCTATTAATTATAATTAATATTTTATTTAACAATTAATATTTTAAATTTACTATTATAACCCTGTGTGGGTGGCCATAATGTGGCCTGTTCGACCAAATTGTTCTACTTGAGTCGTCATCATAATAGACGAGGTCCCTATAGCGTGGTAAGGTCGACCAAGTCGAATCTCTCGAGGAAGACTTAAGGGGCTTATGATGTGTTACGATAAAAGCAATAAATCTAAATCCTAAACTTGGTTTGGGGAGATGATTAACTAAGATTAACATTAAAATTAAACATGCAAACGATTCAACAATAGCGTTCAAGCAGTTCAATCGCAACAGGAATTCTTCAAGAATGTGAGATAAACTAGGGCATTAGGGTTCTTCGCCTTGATTAATCGATTTATTGCTTGATCAAGAAATTTACCTATTCATGCAATATTCAAACCTCAATCCAAACACTCGACTTTCGTTCCGTGAATTAAACCTAGGTTATCAAATTTCACAAATACATAAACTATTAGAGTCCCGTTTCCGGTAACCTCTAATCCAATCTATTCCTATGATGCAACGTATCTATCTCTCGATAATACACGAAACATAAACAATTAAATGGTGATCAATCACTTAATCATAAACCCTAGGATTCAATTGATGCACTCAATCCAAACAAATAATCAATTAAACAATTTGAATCACCCAACCCTAGAAAAGAATTAGTTCATGCTCATTTCACGGATCAAACAATTATAATCGATAGAAATCATAATCCAATAATTCAATGAAGTAAAAATCGAATAATAATCCTTACAATCGTAAATGTCGTTGATGGATTTCTCCAATCAAATGTCTTGAATCAATCCCAAATGCAAAAGAAATAACTTGGAAAATAGAGATGAACAATCGCTTAAAGGGAGAATTCAGAAAACTGAAGAAATAAAAACTGAAAGTTAAGAATGTGTCTAGGGTTTCACGCGTTACACTTATATATATTCGCGGAAATTCACGCCCAGCGCCGGACGGAGACCCAGCGCCGGACGCGAGGTCTTCAAAACGAGGCCAAATAATGAGCACCCAGCGCCGGACGCGTACTCAGCGCCGGACGCGGGCGCTTGTGGAAACCGAGGCCAGCGCCGGACGCATGCCAGCGCCGGACGCGGCCCTTCTCTGGACGGACTCCGCATTGACGCCCAGCGTCGGACGCGATGCAGCGCCGGACGCGACTTCATTCTGGACAACTTCAACTTCGACGCCCAGCGCCGGACGCTCTCCAGCGCCGGACGCGGCGTCTCTCTGGACTACTTCACTCGGGACACCCAGCGCCGGACGCATTGCAGCGCCGGACGCGGAATGTCTCTGGACGAACACAACTCCGCGCCCAGCGCCGGACGCGACACAGCGCCGGACGCGGGTCTTCACGCTGATGCTCCACCTTTGCCAGACGCACCCAGCGCCGGCTACGCCGAGTCCGGCGCTTGGGTGCGTTTTTAAGCTCCAAATGTGTAAAACGCGACTTTCCCTACACAAAACAAAACAAGCATGATTCCAATAAAAAGATATTCAAACTTGAGCATATAGGAACCAAATCGTAACAAACAAACAAAGAAAAATACAACAAAAACATACGAAACAACTCCCCCACACTTAACTCTTTGCTTGTCCTCGAGCAAATTTAGTTTCTTGAAAAGAGTGGTACACATAGAATCAATACTTCAAATAGAATCAATCTCATATTCACATCCATTCAATGCATCTTAATAATATAGTTCTCAATATAATGATCCTCATTCATCAATCAAAACATGTGACTAATCATAGAATAGCTGTGCTTCAACTCAATATGATCTCAAAAATCAATATGCGACTTATATGGTTCCCTTTTCATGTAAGATATCCCAATGACAAAATCAAATAAGAATTTGTGGAACTTAAAACCGATTATAGGACAATGATCGTTAGGTGAAAACTTCAAGTTATACACTCGAGTATCCTAACGTAGATATTTATACCCATAGCAAATAGTCTCCATTCGAGACAACACAAGCAAGAGGGGTAGAGCCCTTATTCAATTTTAAGCCCACTTATTTCATATTTTTTTTTTTTTTTGTCCACTTTTTCTAGAAAATCATACAAAAGACAGGTTCCATTTACGAAGCATATGACATCCGATCACACACTTTGTCTAAACACAGCTTCCTAATTATGTCCCACAGTTCAAATTGACGCCTAAGAATTATCAAACTAAAAACCATATACCAAGATGCAAAGAAATTCAGATCAAAACTCAATCAATTCAACTTAAAGCATAATTCTTCATACACCATTGATTTCAAGAGAATAAATTCGTCTCTAATCCAAACAAAGAGTTAAGAAACGACGAAACACAACGACAAGACGCAACAAAACAGGAAACGACAAACGACAAAACAAAAACGACACAAACCAAACGATATCCCCCCCACACTTAAAACAGGCAAGGTCCTCATTGCATATGAATATAAAAGTATAGTAGAGGCGACTTCCCTGAAATTGACGAAACAGAGCGGCGGGACATCAAAACCGAAACAAACCTACAAAACAAAACACAAAAACAGAACGAACAAAGAACAAAAACAAAACGAACAAAGAAAACGGCAAAACACATACACTCCAATAGTGAAGAATCACTATTGGTCAGACGGCGGTGGTGGAGGTGGATCGCCATGAAATGAAGTCCAAGCTTTCCATCGAGCCTCGAGGCGCCATGCGCCGATTATGCTCACCCATCTCGCTGATTGTATTGGTTCCAGCCATTGGTTCGCTCTCTCCAAAGTCGGTTCGTTCACAAGACGTTCATTTTGTTGATCGAATCGAGAGGAGATGTCTTGACGAAACTCTGTCCATTGACCGGCTAATTCATTTCTAAACTGTCCAAACTCCTCACGCATGGAATAGTAGCCCTGCCCTGATGGACCTTGCTGAGACGGGAACTGTGGGTGATATGGATCGGCGTTGCTCTGAATAGGCTCTGTACCCTCTCCTGCAGATGCATGCTGATCTCCTTCTTCATCAGATGCAAGAGTGGTATCAAAAATCATCATTTCACCAGAAGGGGGATGGGATGGTCCTGCAGCCTCTGCTTGAGCTTCGGCGAGCTGCGCATGCATGTATCTCCTCACACAGTTCCTCCTATCATGCGGAACAAGGGTCGTCTCATTATAAGCAAACGGGGCACCTCGAAGCTCACTGATGTCAATCCTTTTCGGCCTTATCAAATTCTGTCCAGGAATGTGCGTGCCCTCATTACTAATTATCCTCAAATGCACAGCTAATCCAGTGGGGATTTGGCACAAGGTAGGCCGACACTTCTTACGGCGCTGAATTAACTGCAGATGCTCCCAAATGAAGAAGGTTGGGCTAACCTTCGTTTTCTTAACCGCGCAAGTGAGGAGGAAGACCTCAGCCGTATTAACTTTATTAGCCTGTTCATTGCCGAAGACATTGAAGGCAATGAATTTGTGCACCATTGCCAAAGCTGGATCCTTGATAAATCCACTCGGCATCCCAACCGACGACCGATTATTAAAACACGAAATCTCCGCCAAGCCTCTCTCACATTGAATGATTGAGGTACACCACGTGCACCCGAGGTCGGAAATCCAAATACACCCTTCATAACACGAGGTGTAACAACATACTCATTCCCCAACAGACGACAGTTCATATTATCTGACTCATCATCAAAACTCATTGTACAGTAGAATTCAACCAACAACGGAGAATATCCAGGCAATTCCATCATAGCATACTGAAGTAAGCCTAAGTTCTTTAAATATTTTTTAATCTTATCTTCCAGACCCAAACTTATCATCAATTGCCAATTAAATACACGCGGAGGAGTAATATCTTGATGGATAAAGCGGCGATGAAGAGTACCTTCCACAGGATTATAGATAGGGAAGGCGGCTGAATACATAATACTGATATCTTCGATGGGTTCCTCCATAGGAATATCATCATCTCGTGGATTACGTGAGCTAGATCCTGCAGGATTCTTCGTACGAACCATATCTGTAAGGGAGGTATTTGGGCGCAAGTGAAACGCCGGACGGGCGTCTGCAACAAGCGTTGGCAGCGTTGGAAAGATGGAACGCCGGATGGAGGAGCGCGAGCGCCGAGGCGAGCGGATGGCGCGGCGGCGAGGCGCTGCCGAGGTGAAGCGGATGGCGGCGGCCGAGGCGTGGCCGAGGTGGAGCGGGTGCGGCGCCTGGCGCCGAGGCGAATCGTCGGCGCCGGGCGCCGGGCGAGCGCAGCCGGACGGAATGGTAGCGTCGGACGCGGGGCGCGAACGCGAGGTGGAAACGCCGAGCGTTGAGCGCCGAACGAATCGATGAGCGCGCGGCGCCGAGTTCGCGCGGGCGGAGGGCGTGGAACGCGCGTTTGAGAGCGAGCGCCGGACGGAATGCTAGCTTGGCGCGGAGGTGGCGGACGCTGAGGGCGAACGCCGGACGCGTGCAGAACGCCGGACGGATGGCGAGCGCGCGGCGCTATGGGGGAAACGCCGGACGGAGGCGAGCTTAGCGGAGGAGCGACGGACGGGCGGGCGAACGCCGGACGGATCTGAGCGTGGAGCGGAGGCGGTAGCGTCGGACGCGAGAGGAAATTTGGCTGCGAGAGAGAAAGATAGAGTTTAGGGTTGAATCCACACATAAATATATAATATTTTTTTATTTTTTTCATTTTTTTCATTTATTTTTTATTATTATTATTTTTTTATTTTTTTTTTTTTAAAAGGAAAATCGGACCCAGTACGGTTGCACTCGTCCGTATTGGTAACACTCTCTCCGAAAAATAAAATTTTCCCAGTAGCACGGTTTGGATCGTCCGTGACTGGGTACCTTCTCTAGATAATAAATTTCTCCCAATACGGTTTGGATGCGTCCTACTGGGTAACTCTGCCGATAACAATAATCTCCACCAGTAATACGGTTTCGTCCGTCCGTCATTGGGTAGCCTTTTCTTCAATATATACCCAATAGGGTTTGCCTTTCGTCCGTAGCACAGATACCCTCCGACGGAATTTTAATCTTTTCTTCTTGTATCCAACACTCCAAGATATTTAATTCCAACCCGCACCACACAAAATAAAAAAACAACATCAAAACACAAGCGTAAACAAAACAAAAGAAAACGAGGAAAACAAAATAAACATGGGTTGCCTCCCACGGCGCTAATTTTAACGTCGTTAGCTCGACCATTGAATCCTCATTCGACATTGCTTCGAGTCTTATCGACTCGGTCTCCATTACATTTGATGCTCCTTCAATGTACAACTTCACCCGTTGTCCATTAACTTGAAAGGACTTCTTGTCATCACGACTGTATAATTTCACCGTTCCGTAGGGAAACACCTCTTCTATCTCATATGGACCACTCCATCTACTTCGAAGCTTCCCGGGAAACAATCTTAACCGTGAATTGAACAAAAGCACTTTCATTCCAGGTTGAAGATCTTTTCTCACTAATTTCTTATCGTGAATCCTCTTCACCTTTTCCTTATAAATTCGAGCATTTTCATAGGCTTCATCACGCAGTTCTTCAAGCTCAGACAACTGTAAAGTTCGCTCTTTTCCGGCTTGAGACAAATCCAAATTCACATTCCTTATCGCCCAGTATGCTTTATGTTCAATCTCCACCGGAAGATGACAAGACTTACCATAGACCATCTTATAAGGGCTCATCCCTAAAACGGTCTTGTAAGCTGTTCGATATGCCCACAGAGCCTCGTTCAATTTAGTTGCCCAATCTTTTCTCGACGGCTTCACCATTTTCTCCAGAATCCCCTTGATTTGCTTGTTGCTCGTCTCGGCCTGTCCTGAAGTTTGAGGATGATACGGTGTTGCAACCTTGTGGGAAACTCCATTCTTCTTCATCAATTTCTCAAATGATTTATTACAAAAGTGTTTTCCCCCATCACTGATTATAGCTCGAGGGAATCCAAACCTGCAAAGAATATTATCCTGCACAAACTTGATGACAATATTAGCATCACATGTCCGGGTAGGAATCGCTTCCACCCATTTGGACACATAATCTACAGCAAGAAGAATATACTCAAATCCACAAGATTTTGGAAACGGACCCATAAAATCAATGCCCCATACATCAAAAATCTCAACAGGTAGATTAGTATTCAAAGGCATTTCATTCCTAACTCCTATCGCACCCACCCGTTGACACCTATCACATGCTAAACAGAAATTATGTGCATCCTTAAAGATTGACGGCCAATAAAATCCAGATTGAAGAACCTTAAAGGCAGTCTTTCGACCCCCAAAATGTCCTCCACAGTTCGAAGCATGACACAACGTCAGGATCTCTAGCTGCTCCTCTGCTGGAATGCATCTCCTGATAACCTCATCCTTACCAAGGCGAAAAAGATGAGGATCATCCCAATAGTAATTCCTGCAAGACGACAAAAACCTTTTCTTCTCTTGAGAAGAAATATCAGAACGTAATTTTCCACTTGCAAGATAATTACATATGTCAGCATACCAAGGAATAACAGAAGTCTCAAATGCATGCTCAAAGGGAAACTCATCACTAATGCCAGATTGATGCAAGTCATCTGTTTGGGAGTTAAAGGGAAGACGAGATAAATGATCCGCTACTGCATTCTCACTACCCTTCGTCGTTAATCTCAACATCAAATTCTTGCAGCAACAAAATCCACCTAATCAATCTAGGTTTGGCCTGAGATTTTGACATCAAATACCGAAGAGCTGCATGATCACTGTGTACAATTGTTTTAGATCCTAGAATATAAGACCTAAACTTGTCTAAAGCAAAAACCACAGCCAAAAGCTCCTTTTTCTCGTAGTCGTGTAATTTGCTTGTGCGAATTAAGAGTTAAATTTGCATAGTAAATCACACGCAACATTTTATCAATACGTTGACCAGGACGGCTCCTCTGCGTTGTTCGATGCATCACACATAATCTCAAAGGGTAATGACCAACTGGGCAACTACAATGGGTGCAGAGATAAGTTTTCCTTCAAAGTATTGAAAGCATGCGACAACTTTCATCAAATAGAAATTGAACATCTTGGGCAAGCGCTTTACACAAAGGTTGACTTATTTTAGAAAATCCTTAATAAATCGCCTATAAAATCCTGCGTGCCTAAGAAACTTCTAATTCCTCGACATCAATTGGTGGAGGCAATTTTTCAATTACATCAATTTTTGCTTTATCAACTTGAATCCCTTTTGGATATCACATGCCCTAATACAATCCCACTCGTCACCATAAAATGACTCTTTTCCCAACTCAATGTAAGATTGCATTCAATACAACGTGCAAGAACCACATCTAACTTCCTAAGACAATCATGAAAAGATAATCCAAAAACTGAAAAATCATCCATAAAAACCTCAATGAAATTACCAATCATTTCTGAAAAGATAGAAGTCATGCACCTTTGAAATGTTCCAGGGGCATTGCACAGACCAAACGGCATCCTCCTCCATGCGAAAGTGCCAAACGGACAAGTGAAAGTTGTTTTGGCTTGATCCTCCGGAGCAATTGCTACCTGATAATAACCAGACAAACCATCAAGGAAACAATAGTATTCATGTCCAGCTAACTTATCTAACATTTGATCAATAAATGGAAGAGGAAAATGGTCATTTCTAGTGGTGACATTCAACTTTCTGTAGTCGATGCACATCCTCCATCCAGTGGTAGTCCTTGTAGGCACCAGCTCTCCTCTATCATTCTTCACCACGGTTATACCACCTTTCTTGGGTACCACGTGAACCGGATGACCCATCGATCTGCGGCATGACGGGTAGATGAGTCCCTCTGCAAGGAGCTTTAAAATCTCCTTCTTGACTACCTCCATAAGGTTAGGATTCAACCTCCGTTGTCCTTCCCGAATTGGCCTAGCCCCATCTTCAAGTACTATTCGATGCATGCACATTGCTGGGCTTATCCCTCGAATATCAGACATACTCCATCCAAGAGCTCGTTTATTCTTTCTTAGGACCTCAATGAGTTGTTCTTCCTCTACCTTGCTTAACCCGGCAAAGATTATGACAGGCTTCTGCTCACCCTCTTCAAGGTAGACATATTTGAGATGCTCGGGTAACTCTTTTAGGTCTGGTTTCCCTTGCGAAGGTAATCTTTCCACTTCTATCTCCCGGTTCTCCTCCGCAACCTTGCTCTCCAGACAGAGCTTCTCTTCATTCTCATCATAACCTGCACCAAGGTCGAGCATGCCTGTAGCTTCCTTTCCATTCCCCAAAGCAATCTTTATCACAAAGCTTCCTGGATCGCGTTGCTTTGGTGGCAATTGATGCTGAAAAATAGCACTGGCAACCTCAGATACAATCACCTTCTCATCATCTACAAACTTCCTCTTCTTCGATGCTAACTCTTTAAAGAACTTGACATAGGCTGGGACGTTTCGAATAACGTCAAGGAGAGGCAAGTTCACATTCACTTTAGATAGCATCTTGTAGAACTCTAAGAACTGCTGATCCTTCTTTTCACTTCTCAATCTGCTCGGAAAGGGAATTGGAGGTTTGTATGGAGTCTCGGCTTTGTGAAGCCTCGGATGGCTCTTCTCTTCCTTCTCTGTGCTCTCCTTTTGCACTTCCTCAGTCACCTTAGTCAATTCTGGTTCCTCAAGTGGAATTTCCACTTTATTGTCAATTATTTTTCCACTCCTAAGAATCAGAATCGCCAGCTTGCTCGGTTGACTAGCAATTTTCCCTTTGTCCTTGTTGTGCCGATTCTCCAACGGTCCCAGCCAACTGTCCCACTTGAGTCTCTATCCTCTTCATTGATGCTTCCACAGACTCAAATCTCTGATGACTTGCCTGAATGAAAGTGTGTAGAGAATCTTCAAGTGTTGGCTTCCTCGGAGCACCCGACTGCTGTTGGGTTTGTGGAGGTGGCTGCTGCAATTGTTGTTGCTGCTGCTGCTGGAACCGCCGAGGAGGGGTTCTTTCGTCGAATCGAGCTCCTTGACTAGATCCTCCTTGATTCTGGTTCCAGGAGAAATTAGGATGATCTCTCCAGCCTGGATTGTATGAATTGGAAAAGGGATCATATTTAGGCCTCGGTTGATACCCTTGTTGATTGCCTCTTTGGAACCCTTGCTGGAACCCTTGCATTGCATTCACTTGCGCCTCCTCATATGCCATCTCATTGGCTCGTTGGCATATGTTAGCCCCATGTCCCGCTTCACCACAAATCCCACATGTCTCCATCGACATCACTTGTTGCTGTTGGAATTGGGGCGGTGGTTGAGATTCGTTCACCCTCATTAGTTGAACTTGGCGAGTGAGCTCCGCCAATTGCTGTGTCACTTCATAATTGGGTGTAATCTCTTTAGCCGCTGCAGCAGGTCTTCGACCTGCACTTCTCCTTTGAGAGTTTGCAGCTAGTGTCTCCAGAATCTCGCTAACGTCCTCAGCAGTGTGGTTTCCAATGTCTCCTCCAGCCGCATTATCTATCATATATTGATAGTCCATCGTCAATCCATCGTAGAAAACCGATTGAGAAGTTCACCGGGTAATGATGATGCGGACACTTCGCGTCAGAACGACTTGAACCAATCCCATGCCTCATGCATAGGTTCTCCACCATCCGCTTGAATGTGGCTATCCGAGCCCTCGACTCTTGTGTCTTTTGGTTCGAGTAGTACTTTCCCATGAACTTATCATACACGGCTTGCCAACTCGTCAATGAACCGGGTCAGAGACATCAACCATGTCTTGGCTCTATCTTTCGGTGTAGGAAAACACCTCATTCTCGCCAGATCCTCGGTAAGCCCGTTCGGTGGAAAAGTGTGAACCATCGCATAGAACTCCGGATGAAGTTCAAGCATCCTCGCTAGGCATCCCGTAGAATGACCAAGCGGGTTGAAGTGAATTGGCTTCAACTCATAGTTACGGGCCGGATCCCCAAGGACTATGCATGACGTTGTCACCCCAATGACGGGTCGAGCAAAATCACGCATCCTCGGGTTTACTTCTTCATGGGCTCCTCCATTTGCTGCCATTTCTTCTGGCACAAACTCCTCACTTGGAGATCTACTTCCCAAACTCTCGTACTCTACTGTTGCTGCACTTGCCTCACTTTCAGACAAGTTTTCTTCCGAGTTCGAAGGATAAAATTCTCCTACCCTGTGAATGTTGTCGAACACTGGTGCCAACTTCCTTTTGAGACTTCGACGACCTAGCATACACAAACACAAGACAAGAAAACGGATTACGCGCACCTGTGGGAAGAATTAACCAAACAAAATTAAAAATAAACCAAAATAGAAGATAGGTGGGAAAATAACACAATCAAAAATGCCTAAAGCCTTCCCCGGCAACGGCGCCAAAATTTGTTCCGACCAAATTGTTCTACTTAGTCGCTCGCAATAGCACGAGGTCCCTATAGCGTGGTAAGGTCGACCCAAGTCGAATCTCTCGAGGAAGACTTAACAGGGCTTATGATGTGTTACGATAAAAGCAATAAATCTAAATCCTAAACTTGGTTTGGGGAGATGATTAACTAAGATTAACATTAAAATTAAACATGCAAACGATTCAACAATAGCGTTCAAGCAGTTCAATCGCAACATGAATTCTTCAAGAATATGAGATAAACTAGGGCATTAGGGTTCTTCGCCTTGATTAATCGATTTATTGCTTGATCAAGAAATTTACCTATTCATGCAATATTCAAACCTCAATCCAAACACTCGACTTTCGTTCCGTGAATTAAACCTAGGTTATCAAATTTCACAAATACATAAACTATTAGAGTCCCGTTTCCGGTAACCTCTAATCCAATCTATTCCTATGATGTAACGTATCTATCTCTCGATAATACACGAAACATAAACAATTAAATGATGATCAATCACTTAATCATAAACCCTAGGATTCAATTGATGCACTCAATCCAAACAAATAATCAATTAAACAATTTGAATCACCCAACCCTAGAAAAGAATTAGTTCATGCTCATTTCACGGATCAAACAATTATAATCGATAGAAATCATAATCCAATAATTCAATGAAGTAAAAATCGAATAATAATCCTTACAATCGTAAATGTCGTTGATGGATTTCTCCAATCAAATGTCTTGAATCAATCCCAAATGCAAAAGAAATAACTTGGAAAATAGAGATGAACAATCGCTTAAGGAGAATTGAAAAAGAAATAAAACCGAAAGTTCGAATGTGTCTAGGTTTCACGCGTTACACTTATATATATTCGCGAAATTCACGCCCGTCACGGACGGAGACCCAGCGCCGGACGCGAGGTCTTCAAAACGAGGCCAAATAATGAGCACCCAGCGCCGGACGCGTACTCAGCGCCGGACGCGGGCGCTTGTGGAAACCGAGGCCAGCGCCGGACGCATGCCAGCGCCGGACGCGGCCCTTCTCTGGACGGACTCCGCATTGACGCCCAGCGCCGGACGCGATGCAGCGCCGGACGCGACTTCATTCTGGACAACTTCAACTTCGACGCCCAGCGCCGGACGCTCTCCAGCGCCGGACGCGGCGTCTCTCTGGACTACTTCACTCGGGACACCCAGCGCCGGACGCATTGCAGCGCCGGACGCGGAATGTCTCTGGACGAACTCAACTCCGCGCCCAGCGCCGGACGCGACACAGCGCCGGACGCGGGTCTTCACGCTGATGCTCCACCTTTGCCAGACGCACCCAGCGCCGGCTACGCCGAGTCCGGCGCTTGGGTGCGTTTTTAAGCTCCAAATGTGTAAAACGCGACTTTCCCTACACAAAACAAAACAAGCATGATTCCAATAAAAAGATATTCAAACTTGAGCATATAGGAACCAAATCGTAACAAACAAACAAAGAAAAATACAACAAAAACATACGAAACATGGCCAAATAGCACCACTCTAATTCAAAACTGCAAGTAGTTGTGTACTCGAGCTGATTAAGATAGTGCTACTTTCATAGGTTTGAGCTCAACTACAAAATTCCATTTTGACATTGAACTTGGCCAAGTTCTCCAATAAATTTTTTCTAACCGAATCAAATCAAATTTGTAATTTTTAAAAAAAAATTATAATCGAACCTAATTATTCGAAAATTTTCAACTTGAAAAATCCAAAATCGGAATCGAACTGAATTATCCACAAAATTCATAAAATTCGAAAAAATAAATAAATAAATTATTATTATTATTATTATTATTATTATTATTATTATTATTAATGATTTTATCTTAACTAACACAATGTAATTTATCGTTCCATTTTCACCCAATTAGGATTAAAATTTAGGAATTAGAATTAGAATTAAGTAAAATTAATATTATATATATAAGAACTGGATTAAATACAAACCAATTTTAAAGTATAAAATATGAACAATTTTCCATTCATGAAGATCTATGATAGATTTATCACCTTACTTGATGAATTCAAATACCTGAATTCGAATCACATGATGGGAGAGATTTTTTTTTTTTAATTCATAAACTTTCATGAAGTTCAAACGATTCTATGAGGTCGTAGTTTATATATATATATATATATTTCAGATTTGCTTGATAGATCATTTAATTCATGATATATATTGATCCGATTCAAGAGGGTTTGGGCCACATGATCTATTCGGGTATCGATCTGCTTTTGATTTTATGACAGTGGTTTTTAAAAATATCAATGCGAAATACTAAATTTGAAAGAAATAATATGACATGAACCGAAAATTCAAAGAAACAAATTTGAATTCAATATTACTTTAATTCGATTCGATTATTTGAATTCTCAATAATTTGATCATCTCACCCCTAATGAAAATAGCATACTTTAACATGTCTTCTTATCATTCTTTGAAATTAAATCACACTTATATTAATACCGAAATGTCAAGAAATATATTAACATCTCATAAATGCATGCCAACAATAACTTTAAATTATATATAAACAGAGAGGTCTAAGGTTCAAATATCAGTACCGTTCTCTTTTCTCGAATTAAAAAAAATATTAAGAAGAGAAAAGATGTCTTTATGGATCATTCGACTTATTCCTACCGATCGAAGCGGTTTTCCTCGTAAGTTTCTCGTATTGAAACATGTAAATATATTTTGATAGGGAAACCACAAACATTTGCGAAAAAATAGAAAACCATGCATCCTTAAAAACCCAAATCCAAACCTAAGATAGTTGTCTTCTTTTCTCAAAATGAAGTAACTCTTGAGCTCAATCAAAGAGATACTTACGAGACAGAAGACCAAAACTATCCATACATACTATCAAAATAAAATTAGTAAAACTAATCAAATTTTATTTTCATTTTCTTTCATAAAAAAAACGCCAAGAAAAATGGCATCGAGAAAGTTGATAAGCTTCATCTTCATCGCCGCTGCCACTCTCCTGCTCCCCGGCGAGGTCGAGGCCCGCAAGTTCGCCGGCGTAAACCCCTTCTGTCGGACAGCCAGCTAACGGCGCATCTGCACGCAGATGGTCAACGACGCGTCCAACCAGCACGACGCATCGGTCAACGCCATCAAAGCCACGATGGCGCTAGCGGAGCGGCTACGGGCTCTCGTCCCGACAATCGAGCCGGCCATAGCCCATCTGGCGCCTGTGAGCCGCGACTCGGTCAGGGAGACCTGTGTCGACAACTTCGACCACGTCGTCGACGACCTGGGCGTGAGCCTCCGCGCGCTGGAGGCTGGCGATGTCGGCACCGCCAAGACGTACCTCAGCTCGGCGGCGTCGGCCGAGTGCGCCGACGCGATGAAGGAGTTCGAGATCGGCGGCGAGTTGCTGCTCAGCAAGTACTCGGCCCATTTGACTCAGCGAGTTGACAATTGCTTGGCAGTCATAATGCAGGACTGAAAGATCATAACATAATAATCGAAAACTTGATTTTTTATTTTATTCTATTATTTTAAACTTTTAAAATTCCTGCTGCATTAAGGTTATTTAAGCCGTGGAAGGGAAAATTAGATCTTGGCCTTAAAATTTGATTAAATTTAGCTAAATCGGCACAAAAATTATTGTATTGAGTGAGCATCGCTCAATTTGATTTTCCCAAACTGTCAAATTGAAATGACAGAAAAATCAATATTGTGCCGCCCAAAATCAGTGTATGGTTGGTTGGTGAATGGTGATGGTACAAAACAATAGAGTTATTGGGCTTTATATTTTTTGAAATAAATTTTCCAAAAGAAAAAGAAATTTGTTTATGGAACGATGATTTTGAGTGATAGAATCAATGAATAAAAATAATTCATACTAATCTAATATTTTGATTTTGATTGATGATCTTATTCTTTAAATACTTAATACTATTTTTATCAATTTATTGTACCACTCAAAATAAACATCATCTGAAAGTAGTTTAAGTTATTCAAAATAATTTAATGAAGTTTAGAAGATATCATTGTAAATCCTAATAAAATTTTATTAGCTAGTCATTTCCGCATCGTCCTGTTTGATAAAAGTGTTTCCACATCCTAACATACATTGACATAATGAAATATCAAATTAAGTATTAATATCAAAAATCCGCATTCCAGATCAACAATTGCTCACATAATATAAAACTGAATTTTCGTTCACCCAGTAAAGCCTAAATTATTCGTAATCAATGTTTATTTTTGAGGTTTTCATATAAATTCTGTTACACTATTTTAGGCCGTATAATCTCATTATAAGAACAATCCATTGATATTATTTTTAGGGAGAGAAATTAAATTACCCAATTTTATAAACTACATGTAGTATATATCCAATCTTATAAAAAGATGCAGGATATACCCATTCTAATTAAAATAGTATTGATGTCAGAGAATTCTCGTGAAAACAAGAAAACAAAACCGCAAAGTCGAAAAAAAGCATCGAACACCGAATCGAAACAAAACACTTTGAAAAGTCAAGAATCTTTTCAGTAAAAAACGTGAACCAACAACCAGAATTAAAGCAAAGTTTGACAAAAAAGATAAGTTTGACCACAATAATTTATCTCTCTCTATTTAAACTTCAAAAACCATCGATCGGTTTCATCTCAATCTCCAAATTTTCTTTCAAAAACCATCGATCGGTTTCATGAAGAATCAATTGATTCTTCATAAAACCGATCGGATTTTGGAAAAATCAAGATTTATGATTTTCAAATTGAATTTTTATTTTCAAATAATTTAAATTTCATAAATTTAAAAATAAATTGAATTGAATTTTATAAAAAGCGATTTTCCCGATCGGTTTGATGAAGAATCAATTGATTCTTCATAAAACCGATCGGTTTTATGAATCGGTCGGTTTGATGAAGAATCAATTGATTCTTCATCAAACCGATCGGAAAAATAAGTTTTATGATTTTCAAATTGAATTTAATTTTTTATTTTCAAATAATTTAAATTTTCTAAATTTAAAAAAAAAATTGAATTGATTTTCATAAAAGATCGGTTTTTTTCATAAAACCGATTGGCTTTATGAAAAAACAATTCATTCTTCATAAAATCGATTTTTATGATTTTCAATTTGAATTTAAATTTTTATTTTAAATAATTTAAATTTACTAAATTTAAAAATAAATTGAATTATTTTTAATAAACCGATCGGTTTTATGGGGAATCAATTGATTCCCCATAAAACCGATCGGTTTTATGGGAATCAATTGATTCTCCATAAAATCGATCGGTTATAATGGAGAATTAATTGAATTTAAATTGAAATTTTCTAATAAATTATTTTTACTAAATTTAAAAATAAATTGAATTATTTTTTTATAAACCGATCGGTTTTATGGGGAATCAATTGATTCACCATAAAACCGATCGGTTTTTATGGACAATCAATTGATTCTCCATAAAACCGATCGGTTTTTATGGAGAATTAATTGAATTTAAATTGAAATTTTCTAATAAATTAATTTTACTAAATTTAAAAATAAATTGAATTATTTTTTATAAACCGATCGGTTTTATGGAGAATCAATTGAATTTAAATTGAAATTTTCTAATAAATTAATTTTACTAAATTTAAATATTAATTGTAATTTAAATTTTCAATTTTTGTAAAAAACCGATCGAATTTTGTATAAAACCGATCGAATTTTGTATAAAACCGATAGAATTTTATACAATATATTTTCAATTGTTTAATCAATGATATTTCGTTAACTCCAAAAATAAAATATAAATACAACTATCAATTCACACTGAAATCAAGAAAACGTATTGAATTTAATAACAGACTGAAATATGTAAGACATGCAGACTGAAATGTAAGAAAATGTAAGAAAAGAAACGAAAAAGTAAGGGTAAATTAGACCATTAACAAATAAATGGGTATGTACTGCATGTTTTTATGATTTTGGATATTTACTGCATATGTGTTATAAATTTGGTCATTTATTCCTATTTACACTTATTTTTAATTAAAAAAACCTAACAGAAATCATCTTTTGTCGGTGCTAGTACAACAACTTTCCGCTCAAATATCTAGAGGTCAAATAAATTGAGGTTAATTTGGAAAAATTGATCCTAACTTGGAAAATATTTTGTTAGTGGGAAATCATATGCATCTCAGAAGTCAATGGATGAAAAGTTACAGATTTTACCGACCATATCTATTGAGTTATAAATGCTAATTAATTTTCTATTTTGATTTTTGACTTTGGTTATGTAACTTATGTTATTGTTACAGGTATAGTGGATCATGAAATATATCACCTTCAGTATTTACTATTTGCAAACACACAGTCACAAATACATTTTTCTGTATTGCACTTCAGCTCCAATTTATCTTGGTGGATAATGTGTCCAATTTTTATTTTTCTTGATTTTAAACGGCTGATAACTCGGAACTCTTGATTGTTTTGGTTTTGAGTAATTAAATCAGTTGACGTATGATTTATCCATCTCTTTCTCAAGTGGCAAATTTGTTTTTAGCCATTTTGGATAATGAATATATTTTTTGCCACAAACTTCAAAATATACTTTTTCAACCATTAATTTTTTAATAGTTCATAATTGTAAGTTTAAAGCTAAATAAATACTTTCACTATTCAATTGTCGTATCTTTGCATATTTTCACTTCTTCTTAATATAGCAAAGTATGCATAGGATAGGATATATACATATCCAACATTACTCTATTCATCAAATTATACTTCTACCAAATTTCAAATTCTCAAAATAAACAAACTAATAAAGTATATATAATACATATGTGCACAATAGTTTCATGTGCAAGGGTTCATTTCTTTTGGGGACATTAGATGGCATGAGCATGGATTTCAGCATTAAAGAATTTTCATAAATGATAAGTTTTTGTTTTCACATTTGATGTAGTTGAACATGGCATGAGCTACAACATCATCTTGAGCATCATCATGATGCAATAGACACACACACACACACATACAAATATATATATATATATATATATAAAATATGCATGATGATGAATAACCACATGATTACACCAGCCAAAAGGAATATAAGTAGGCAACATTCTCATTTCTCTCGTTCCAACTCATACACCCTTCTTCAATCATGATTTAGGAAAATCTCCACTTTTTTGACTGGTGGGGTGGGGTGGAGTGGGGGTCTGTATGGTCTTTCTTATCTTTGAATATATTTCAATATCAACAATCTTTTTTTAGGCTAAGAAAGGCTGACTTTGCAGTTCAGACATAATGATGGCTTAGCATTTTTCTTTAGGGGGTATAAACCCCATTAATCCATGCCATTTTCCCTCTTAAAAGATTACCTTCTTTTTGCTAATCCAAGTTAAAACAGGGAGGAGTATAGTTTGTATCCCAATAATTTTTACAATATTTTAAAAAATATTTTAGTTTAAATTAATATATTTAAATGTATACAACTCTCATGATATTTTGAAAAATATCTCGATATATTTTAGAAAATATCTTTTACGAGATTTAAAAAAATATCTCGATATAGAAGTTTCGACAATGAAATGTTGAGTCACCTCTCCATATTGTTGCATGAATTATAGCTAAATGATGTGAATTTTTCCCCCACCTCATTTAAGCCATTATCTACTCGAGAACCCGACATGTGATTAGCATTCCGTCGCCGTAATTATTATATCTGGACATTTTTAAAATCATATATAAATTAAGGATATTAAAATATATAAATTAAAATAAAAAATATTTTTAAAATATCATGAAAGTCAGAGATATCTAAATTTATTAATTTAAGTGGAAACAATTTTCAATATACCGTATCCCTCTAGCATACTACCCTTACAAAAAGAGGATGACGACCAAACAAAGCTTAATGGAGCATACTGTTCCACGACTTTTATTTGATGAAAAAGATAAATAAAGAAGTCACATCTATTTCCTAGGTTTTCACATCAATACCATCCACAAGTAGAAGGCCTTTGAACCTTTATTAGCTTGAAGACTCCATTGATGGTGGAAACTCTTTGTGCATCTCTCCAAATTCCAAATTCCAATTCCAAATTCCAAATTCCATTCTTCTATTATGATCACAAATTATATTCTCGTTCCGTGTGTACCTAAGTTAATGTACTAGATATTTATTCCCCTTCTTTCAATTGTACTTTAGTGATTAGGAAAGAAGTTGCCAATTGGTTAACAGTGTGAGGTTCAAGTTAGCACCATTTTTTTTCTTTTGTCGTGTTGTTCCTTGTCATTACCTGTAGATACATTCTAGTGAACTAGATTTATAGAAATAATTGGTGTGTCTCAGAATAATTATCATCGAAGTTTGGTGGATATTAGTAAAAAAATATTAGCTTGATGGATGAACAAGAGTAATTTAGTAGATATATGTGGTGTTTACTTTGGATGATTAAGTTGGATATATAAAATTAATCCAACATATCAAGTGTTTATTTTAAGGATTAATATTTGAGGATATCCCAAAACCTGATATTATTTTAATCATTTGAATTGTTCTTCATTAATTTTAATCCAACCAATATAAGTATGATTGAAATAATCCTCAAAATAAAGGGAGAATTATTTATCCCAATTTTAATCATTCACTAATCATTTGTAGTAAACAAATGATTGATAGATAAATATTATCTTATCACATATTTAATCCATCAAATAATCAATCCTTCAAAATGCTAGTCATACAAAGTAAACACCACCATAGTAAAACTTTTGAGTCAAAGGATGGGCAAATATGTGCTCATCAATATCTGTTTAAGGACTTAATTATGTTATGCAGTTAGATTTTGAAATAGCAGCGAATACTGTATCTTATTATTTTATTTTATTAATGAAATAACAAATCAAACACTTGTATGTTGCGCGATTTTCATAGGGACCAGATGGCTGCTGCAAATATGGTTTGCCATTTTGCGTGAGTTTTCAATAATGACTGGAAGGAGTTGAAGACTAGATTTTGCTTAATTCAATCTGCATCATCGGTGATATCAAAAATAACAAAGTCATTTGGTGATAAAAGTGACTTCCGATCCATACCTGACGAGCAATGTCTGAAAATGTGGATAGCATCTTCCGCCGAACAAAGGCATTCTGCGGAGTCTTATTTGTTGAGTATTGCTCAAGGAGAGTCCTATAAGCTTATTGAAAAGAAAATCTTCCATGAGAAGTTTTATTCCAAAGGATTTGGTCTTTTTCATGACTGAGTTGAAAATGAGATTGTTGCAGCTCTTTCATTAGATTCGTATGGAGCCTTTGGAAATTCCATGTCCCATCTTCTTGCAGTACATCACATAGTTTGACATTCTTATCTCTACGGTCAAACACTGCCATTATTTTTGTTCAATGAAATCCAAATCCCTCCATTTCGTATTCTCCTCCGTCATAACCTTCCAAACAATTAAGGTTCATTGTTTGTTCTGGTTTCCCTTAAGCCAAAGCCCTCCCAAGTCCCAAGTGCTTTGGTTGGATCATTTTTTTTTCCAGCAAAATCGTGCATGCCGCAAGTTACCATAGACGGTAACTTGCGGCATGCACGATTTTGAAAATACAGCGAATACTTTGTCTTATTTTTACTTTATTAATATGAGTCGATATACATAGTTGTTAACTTGCGACGTACACTACTTTCATTATTTATTTAATAGAATATTTGAAGTTTTTTTCTTCTCAATCACATATTCTGCACCTCGTAAAAGAATATGGAATTCTCAAGTCCCTCTTTGTTTCATTCCTTTTTCGCATTAGAACGCTGCATCCTAGGCCTTTTCTTTTTAGGGTGCTAGCTATCTGTGTAAGCCTTATATATGAGAAAATACAACTTAGAAAATGTACAATAATCATGCAAATTGTTACCGATGAGGTGATGTTTGGCTAACCTTATTCCAAGAAAATTATGCCATCTTATATGATGTGAAATCTTATTTTAGAAATAGAGTATTGAAGTGTTTGAAAGATAGTGATGGTAAATGATATACAATGAACTTGAGACTAACTTTTCTAAAAAATCATCTAAAACATCTTACTCTCTCGTCCCATTCTAAGTAGCTCACATTTTTCTTTGGGATATCTCACTCATACTTAAAAAGGAATTATTTTGCATATAAAAATATTTCGAAATTCGTATATCACACTATTTTATACATAAAATACAATTTTTCTTGCTTAAAGTGGGAAGGAAGTAGTATTTAATGTTTTTAAATAGCTCGTAATTAATCTCTAAAGAAACCAATGGTATCTTATGAATGCGATATTATAAATTTACAGCGTATATATAGATTCGCCGCAACATACAAAAAGAAGGAGAACAAGAAAGAGAAATTTTCTTGCAAAGCTAGAAAAACATATGCACACGCATGGTATGATTGGGTTTGTTGGGTGAGGCTGCTTTTGTAGTGTAATTTAATATAGTTAAAGATATAATGTGGTCTCAAGAATTCTAAACTGGCCCTTTTCATTTCAAAATAATGTATGTTGTCCCCTCTCTATAAAGCAACCTATGCTTTTTTAAGCAGCCTTGAGATCAAGCGAATTTCTGCCTTCTTTGATTGTGTTTCGAATAATTACTGTCTTATTTCCTGAGTTAATCAAGATGTATTAGGAAATTTCCAAATTTGTTCCCCTTAATTATTACGCGAATCAGGGAATTATAAAAATAATACAACCATGATATTATCAAGACAAAAACTTGGGTGAGCTCCGTCTTAGTGTGAGCTCACCCTTGTTTTTTGTTTAAATAATTATATATTAATTATGGTAACTAAGGATAATTAAATTTTATTAATTTATAATTAAATTTATTAATTCAAAATTAGAATTTATTAATTCGTAATTATGATTTATTAATTCACAATTAAGGTTTATCAATTCATAGTTAAAGTTTATTAATTCAAAAATATGGTTTATTATTCTAAATTATGGTTTATTAATTCATAATTAGGATTTATTAATTCAAAATTATGGCTTATTATTCAAATTAGGATTTATTAATTCAAAATTATGATTTATTATTCAAAATTCGGGTTCATTAATTCACAATTATTATTAATTCCAATTAGAGTTTATTAATTTAAAATTAAGATTTATTAATTCACAATTAGAGTTTATTAATTCCAATTAAATTTTATAAATTCAAAATTAAAATTTATTAATTCATGATTAGAGTTTATTAATTCAAAATTATTATTTATTAATTTACATTAAAATTTATTAAATAAATAAATAAATGGTTATATCACTATGCGCACGGCACGCACGGGAGACCACCTCTATTATCAATCAAAAATATTAAATATTGAAAAAGTGACAAAATGCCCCGGAGGTCAGGTTTCGGCCACGAAATGCTGATGTGGATTGATGAACCCTTACAGTGGCATTTTGACACATTCTTTATTTATGACGTGGGTTAGAATAAGTAAATTTATTGATCTTATTCTTAAATATTGCTTGGAACATTGAACAGACGAAGAATGTACATTGAAAATAAGGACAAAATGATAAGCCTCGCATTGCCTTTTTATTAATTTTGAAATATAATACTTTATTAGGGACATGTTATATTTCCAAATATGACACTTAGGAATAAAGGAATATTCTTTTTTTTATTAAATAGGGAAACATAAAAGAGAAAAATGGGGGCAAAATCAGATTCAATTAAAGAAAAATTAAGAAAAGAAAAGGAAGATGATTAGTTTTGTTTTTTGTTTTTTTATGCAAGATGATGATTATTATTGTTGAACAAAATGTTTAGTCCCCCCAAATAATGAGAAACCCAAAATATGCGCGTGAAGATTAATGCTTGAATGCTTGCATAAGTAGTTGCAAATAACCAGGCGCGCGTGCCACTTTCCACTTCCTTAAAAAGAAAATAAGGTAATTATAAATTTTCCACTTTTTCATAGAAAAAAGGACATAGTTTAAACTTATTATTATTATTAGTATTAGTATTTGAAAGTATTGATTCGCCTAAAATAAGATGTTGTGCAGATATGTTATCGGCACATAGAGTAAAACAGTTGAATAAAATTAAAGAACATCAAAGATACTTTTTCTATATATTATAATTTTAATATGCATATGTCAATATGACGAAATTTATTTTCTACTTGTATAGAGTGAACTTTACAAAAACTCACTTTTTATCTAAGATAAAGTTGGATATCTTGAATCAAAACTAACTATCAAACTATGACAATATTTTCTTACATCACTTGTGACTAAGACTCACATACTTCTAAGACAATGGAAGATAAAACACAAATATTGTAGGAAATGTTATAAAATAAATTCATAAATAGGATCAAATCTTCAATGTATATCTTCAAAATTGTGTGTCTATCTGCAAATGATCCACCTCTTATTTATAGCAGATAAGAGGCCTTCATATTCACGTCTTGATCCATTAAGATTGAGGAAGTCATGGTGGTTGAGGAGAGACGTTAGTTCCTTGAGTTCGGAACCAACTCTAGATGAATCCCTTAGTCTTCTCTCTCTTTATCTTTAGTTCTTGACATTCCTCACGTCTTTTCTACGATTAGAATCATGTGTTTATCGGCAACGTTAGCACCGCAACTCTCTCAACAAACGCGTCCTTCACATACTAACGTGAAAAATAGGTAGAAGAATTTAAACCAACTCCAACATTATTATTATTATTATTATTATTATTATTATTATTATTATTATTATTATTATTATTATTATTATTATTATTATTATTATTATTATTATAATTATAGCAAGTAGCAACGGTATAATATCATAAACGTATATACATCACTTACATTAATGAAATGGCATGTGAAAAATATTAGATTAAAAGAAGTGAATCATAGAGAAGCAATATACGTCGAATAACATGTGAACACCCACCATAAGCACAATTGATGTCAGTATTTTTTTTTTAATTACGCTTCTTCTTCTCACACAAGAAAATATGATGGAGTTCATCAATTTGGCAAATTGTATAAACACCAAAGCACAATTTATTATTTTCCCCTATAATTTCAAAAGTGTGAATAAAAATAATAAATCAAGCTTCGATTTTTATGTAATTTATAAATTTAATAATTCTAATAATAATTTTTGAAGTCTAGAAAGAAAAAGAAAGAATAAATATTGTTGTGGACTAAATATATTAGTACTTACAAATGATGTGCGATATGTTAAATCTCATGAAATTAATCAATTTAAGCAAATTGAAAAATTAATAGCTCGAATATCCTTATAAGATTTGATTTCATAGCCCCACCCAACAAAAACTCAAGTTACTCAAGGTCAGGTCGGCAACATCATTTAGAAAAGATAAATTTTACATTTTCCGAGTCCTTTTTAGGAATGCAAAAAAAAGCTCAAAGATGGTTCGATCCACTGGAATGAAATTATTTGGTGAGTTTTGTAGGGCTACTTTTGTTTGCGATAATCATTATGCGTCAAGACACATTCTGGAGTTGGGCATGTTGATTTCAAACATAGAATTAATATGGGGTGTAGTTAAGTGAAAACATTCACTCATTTGCTCACAATTTATTCATAAAACTTGAGCTTAGAATTACCCAAGTAATGGTCAAATTTTAACTTGCGAACAATATAGAATTGGTAAGTTAAATTTAACTATATTAGATGAAATCAAGATAGATTTTAGAATTTAGAATAGAAGAACCGACAAATGAGTCAAACTCAAACTCAAATCAAGCACTAGACTTAACTCACTCGATTATACTTCTTAATCTGTAGTGGACTTTATTTGTGGCGAAAGTTCAAATATTACACATTTTCAGAAAATTTTGCTTTATGAAATAATGACAGTTAAACAATGGGTGGGAAAATAATTATATGAGGGTCAACTCAGCTTGCATTACTCATAAAGAACATTTAGAGGTGAGAAAGAAACACCCAAAGTAAGGAATCTCACACCAAGTAAGGAATAAACACAAGCCCTTCCTAATTACTGCTAGCTTCAACGAATTTGTAACTCAGAGTTATAATTCAAATTTCACCAATAATTTATAGATCGAATTTGTCGCATAGAACTTTTTTCCTTATTTTTTTACAGAAGTTGTACTGCCATAGAAGCAGACTTTACTGAGAATATACAAATTTCATATATACATATAAAAGAATAACACAAATCAATAATCATTATAGTATATATATATATATATATATATATATATATACTATAATGATTATTGATTTGTGTTATTCTTTATATATATATATATATATATATATATATATATAGAGTTAGGTTCAAATAAGAACTATTTTTAACGTGGTAACCAAGAACCACAAAATTTAAGTAATGTACAAAATGAATTCTCTATGAAAGTTATGCATCCGTTGGAAAATTCTCAATCCAAAATTCGATATTTTTCACCGGGTTCGAATCCCATGAGAGAAGAAAATTCTATTTTTTGGATTCATTAACTTTCCGATGAGATTCATTAACTTTCACAATAATTCATCATTTTTGTTTCTCGCGTTCTCGTGATAAAAATGGTTACACGTTAACCCTTCCTATATATATATATATATATATATATATATATATATATATAATATAATATTTAAACAAGATTATTTTATATAGAAAGTGAATTTTCAGTCTTTGTATTGGAGACTGGAAACATATATAATCCTATTATTACCACCCCACCCCACCCCACCCCACCTTCCGTCCCACCTCTTTTCCAAAAAAAAATTCTCAATAAAATTATCATTGCATGTCTTGGCCACAACCCCATATTAATATCCCCCACCCCACATGGGCAAACTTCTAAAAATTCAAAGTTCCTATGTATTCAATTTTTAAATCTCTCTTTCACCTCATTCCTAGAAGTTTCACATTTGTCAGAATATAAAAGCAAAACCACATCGCTCAAAAAACTCTGCAAGAATCAAACACCGAAATCACTCTTAACCTTTTCCTCTCAAGTTTTGAATCTTGGGAAACGGTGAGATAGTGAGCTCTTTTGTTTTGCTTCGCTTTCCCCTACAGTTAGCTGCTGGTACAGTTGTGTGATGGATTAAGGAATTTGTAAATTCTGAGAAGATTTTAGTGGTTTTGGAATGACAGAAGAAGACAAAAACCAATGTAGACAGAGACAAAGAGTTGTGTTAGAAGAAGAATCAAATCCCTCAAAAATGGCTTCTTGTTCCAACTGCTGCTCCAAGAATTCCCCAATCATTCCTGTTTTTGTTTTCTTCCTTTTCTTTATTGCCTCTGTGCAATCACAATCACAAAGTTTCAATGCCACAAATCAGAATCTCAGACCTCAAAATTTGTCCAAGAAACTCAAATACATCTCAGCCCATCTCATGAAAATCAACAAACCTGCGGTCAAGACAATTCAGGCATGTTTCTTTTCTTAAAATCCAATGTTTTTTTAAGCTCTTATTTCTGTCTGATTTTCCTTTTTTACTTTTTACAGAGTCCTGATGGTGATATCATAGATTGTGTATTGACTCATCAACAACCTGCTTTTGATCATCCTCTACTCCAAGGCCAAGTGCCCATGGTATGTATGCACTCAGAAAGAAGAAATAGAAGTGATGATGAACATCATCCATGCATAAATTCTTGAAATTCTTTTCAGGATCCACCTCAAAGGCCGAAAGGGCTTCACACAACAACAACAGAAGACACGTTTCGAGAAAAATTCCAAACATGGACATTGTCTGACGAATTTTGCCCCCAAAACACAGTTCCGATAAGACGAACAACCGAGCAAGATCTCCTAAGAGCAAGCTCCGTCCGAAGATTCGGCCGCAAAATTAGAAGGCCCATCAGAAGAGATTCCTCCAGCAACGGCCATGAGGTCAATCTCTCAATCAATATTCGTAAAAGATTCAATTTTTATAAATAGTGAGGCTTGATTTTTCATTCTTTTTGTTGTTGTTTGCAGCATGCTGTGGGGTATGTGAGTGGCGATCAATACTATGGAGCAAAAGCGAGTATAAATGTGTGGGCTCCCCGAGTTGCAAATAAGTATGAATTCAGCCTTTCTCAAATGTGGGTTATTGGAGGCTCCTTTGGCGACGACCTCAACACCATAGAAGCCGGCTGGCAGGTACTGAAACACGACATCTATTGCAGAGTAACGTGGGTTTAAACAGTTCGTATCGAATGTAACGATTGAGAGTTCTCCATGAATTCTAAAAAATAAAAACAATTCTTTGTATGACACGATCATGGTAACAGAGAATCTGCGTCGTAGATTTTTTTGTGTAAGGTCATTAAAGCTGCAATTACACCTTCAACTGCTTCCTAATTCAATTAATTCTTTCACCAAGCAGGTTAGCCCGGAGATCTACGGGGACAATTACGCTAGGTTCTTCACCTACTGGACTGTAAGTAATTATATTGATGTTTTTTTTATTTACTATTCTACTTAGAGGATGTTTGGTTGAGCTTATTCAAAGTGTTTGACAAAATAAGTTTTTAAACAGTTCATAAGTTGTGAAAATAAGCTCCTAAACAGTTTATAAACTGTGAAAATAAGCTCCAACAGTTTATAAACTTCCCAAAATAAGTAGCTCAACTCCAACATATTTTCCATAAGTTTATAAGTATCAATGAATTTATCAAAATAATCTTACTGTGGTCCATTATTTTCTACATATATACTGTCGATTTCACCTTTCGTCAATTTTCTCTCTCTAACTTACGATTTTTTCTCTAACTTATAAGCTCATTTATCCAAACGTTTTGACAACTTATAATCTCTTCAAACATTATGTCTTATAAACGCTTGAAACATCTTATAAGCTCTTTAAAATAAATTTAACCAAACATCCTCTAAATTACTAGATAAGACCAATTAGTTGCCTAGTTTGATGGTGTCCCTACTTTAATCATTGTTCCAACTAGTTACATGTAGAAAAGTGATTAGGGACTTTGGTTAATTTTATTATATGATGATTAATTTAAATTAATTAATATGGTTGCAGAGTGATGCCTATCAAGCGACTGGGTGTTATAATTTGTTATGCTCAGGCTTTGTTCAGACCAACAATAAAATAGCTATTGGCGCTGCAATTTCACCAACGTCTTCATATAATGGAGGCCAATTTGACATTAGCTTGCTAATTTGGAAGGTGATTTTATTTTTATTTTACCTTTTGGGTAATTTTTGTGAGTATTATTATCGTTCTTTAATTTTTTGATGGGTATTGGGCCATTGGCTCTTTCAGAGTGACCTAACCGGTAGATTAAATTATCCCGTGCTTGAAACGTAATAAATAATACCTTCTTATAAGTCGATTTACTGAAAAATTACTTATAAGTAGCTGTTGGTAGTAGCTTAAAAATGAAAATATCTGAAGAGTAATTTTGTGAATAGTATTATCGAAGTAGAAGGAATACGATTCAGTAGCTATAATATTGGTTCATGGTTAGGCTCTATTTTGTGCATTACTATAACTTACTTTTCATAATTAACATTTTGAAGAATTGAATATTTGATGGATTAAATATATGATAATATAATGTTTATCTATCAATCTTTTATTTACTACAAATGATTAATGGAGGATTAAAATTAAGATAAATAATTCTCCCTTTGTTTGGAGGATTATTCTGATCCTATTTATATTGGTTGAATTAAAATCAATGGAGAACAATTCAAAGAATTAACATAATCCCGGACTTTAGAATATCCATAAATATTAATCCTTAAAAGTAAATACTTTAATAAGTTAAATTAATTTTATCTATCCAACCTAATTCTGTAAAATAAACACACCTAATACTACTTGTTATATAATGCAGAGCCAGAAAAAGTATTGAAAGTTCTACCATTTCTTATAAATTTACGAGGGAAACTATTTCAAATAATTTCCACTAATCTTATATGATTTCATAAGAATTTCTCGATCTGCGGGAGCTTCATGATCAATATCTTGATAAATCAAACTTTTGGGATCGAATCTAATCCGCACAAACATATTCCAGTTCTAGGATATAAAAGTTAAGGCAATGCGAGAGAATTCACAAAAATGTGTGAGTTTATAGAAAAATAAAGTTAGAAAGGTTTAGATTTTATTTATCGGAATAATTTAAATTAATATTCTTTTTTTTGGGGGGTTGGATTTAGTGGTTGGGAAAAGTGAGAGTGGAGCTAAATATTCATCATGCTTGTACGCCAGCTAGCTAACATACGCATGTTGTGAGATACACTGCACTATAATATTTGCATTCACCATCGAACAACTCAACGGACATAATAATTTTGCTCGTTTCCTTTAATGTTTGCTTTCTAAGATTCTTCCCACTCTTCCTTACCAAGCAAAGGTTTTTGACCCATCCACTTTATCGTTTTAATTATGCAAAATATTTCCCACTTGCTATTTTTCTAGCTTCTTGTAGAATTTTGTAGGGTTTGAAAAATGTTTTAAATTGTTGTTTTGTGATTTTGAAGAAGAGTTCGTGTCAATTTCATGATTTTTTTAAGACTTATTGTCGTCGTATATATTCATGCTCGGCCCTAAATATTGTAAGGATGAGTGTATGGAATTTTAATGTGACATGAGTGTGTCCTAGATATCTCGGAGCAGAAGATGTAAGAAATTCACAGCTTTAAGTCACGATGTTGTAATGTTCACTTTGCTAACCCACACACTTAAAAATAACCATATTAAGTAGTCTGTAAATATTATATTGTGATTGAAATGGTATTAATTTTTCCTCCGTTGCTCTGTAGGATCCGAAACATGGAAATTGGTGGCTAGAATTCGGAAACGGGGTTCTAGTCGGCTACTGGCCAACGTTTCTATTTACACATCTTCGAGATCGTGCAAATATGGTACAGTTTGGGGGCGAGATTGTAAATAGAAGAAGTTCAGGGTCACACACATCGACTCAAATGGGGAGTGGACATTTTGCAAGAGAAGGGTTCGGAAAAGCGTCTTATTTCAGAAATCTACAAGTGGTGGACTGGGATAATAGCCTAATCCCTTTATCCAATCTGCGAGTTTTGGCCGATCATGCGAATTGTTACGATATAAGGGGTGGAATCAATAGAGTTTGGGGTAACTATTTCTATTATGGAGGACCAGGGAGAAATTCAAGGTGTCCTTGAAAATAAATATGAGTTTTTCTTTTTTACATTGTGCTGTGTCCTTTTTTCCCCTCATTTATGGGTGATTTTAGGTCGATTTCTTGTGGAGAGATGGGGATTATTCTTTTGGTTTTTCCTTGGATCTAAACAAAGTGATCCATTGATTTTATAATAGTTTTAGGGGCAATGTAAATTGTGGTGAATGAAATAGTAAAAATAGTATGAGCTTTCATATTTTTTGTTCTTTTTAAATGCAATGATGTGCGGAATTTATGTGAGTTTTATAAAGAGTTAGCATACTATATATATCATTCTTGATGAAAAGGGGCATAAGATGGAGAGAAAAAGAACTAAACGAAGTCGTTTTTGCTGTTGTGAAATATTCATTTTTCTTTTATTTTTCTTGCGAATTTGAGCATACGATTCATCCACTCTCGTCCGTAATTAATAACGAATAAAAGTTGTATAAGTTAGATTTGCATAACAATTTAATAATTCGGGTTTGCTTAATCGGTAACAACTCTCGTCCGTAATTAATAACGAATAAAAGTTGTATAAGTTAGATTTGCATAACAATTTAATAATTCGGGTTTGCTTAATCGGTAACAATAGTATGGATTTTTTATTTTTTTTATAAAAACGCATATAGTTTAGAGTGTATTAGTAAATTTGGCCATTTAAAGATAAGTGCATTTTCTTTTCCATTTCTTTTTTTTGTATTCTGAAATCAAAGAAATTACTAGGACTGCAAACATTTGAATTTGATGCGTAGAGAGGGTCCATCCATAATGAATTGGGCCAAAAAATTTCAATTATTGCTAAGGAGCAACTAATGTTATGGTTGAACATCAACTATATTTTAAATGATCTGCATAAATTTAATGAGAGTTGATTTGCACCTCAAACTCAACTAGACTTTATAATTAAAAAGTCGTCCTATACATATCTATAGTTTTTGAACTTAACTTTGTAATTTTTTATAATTGGACTTTCATACTTCCGTTTGGTTCAATTGAATCCTCGAATTTTTAATACAATAAAGCTATGCGGTCACTTATGGTTGGCCACACACCATTTTTCCACATATTCTGAAAAATATTAAATTATTAAACTTAAATTTAAATTTTTCATTCGATAGGTGAAAAATTGTAATTCCATAAGATGGTTTTAATGTAAAACCAAATTTTTAATAGATCAAAAATTAAATAAATGGTTTTTTCATTTAATAAAGTTGATTATGCCGGCCACATTATGACCGAATAGAATTACTCTTTTTAATATGCTGAATTGATTTATGAAAACTTCATTTGGTTAAATCAAATCCATAAACTTTATGTTATATAATTATAGAAAAATATGTCATATAAGTCATGAAGTATGTTTCAATTTGCAATTTTAAGCGATCTCACTGACTCAATAAAAATATTAATGTAAATACTGAAGAAGGGATGTTTGGTTAAATTTATTTTAAAGAACTTATAAGAAGTAATGTCTCAAGAGCTTATAAGTTGTTAAAGTGTTTGGATAATTGATCTTATAAGCTAAAGAAAAAATGGTGAGTTAGAGAGAGAAAATCATAGTTAGAGAGATAAAATTGACGAGAGGTGAAGTTGGTAGTGTATATGTCGGAAATAACGAATTATAATAAGATTATTTTGGTAAATTTATGGTTGTTTATAAACTTATGAAAAAATAAGTTGAGATTGAACAAATTATTTTTATGAAAACTTATAAAATTTGTTGAAACTTATTTTTCATGATTTATAAAATTCGCTTAAAACTTATTTCCAAAACCTTTTCAACAAATTTATAATTTCTTAAATAACTTATAAATTTATTTTAAAGAGCTTTATAAGTTCAGCCAAACACCCTCGAAATCTAACTTCTCCCCTTGATTCGATTCAGTTACATTTTTAATGAGACCAAAAGTTGATGAACGATGAGGGGTTAAAATAGGAATGATTGATGAGCTTGACCTACATTTGATTTGTTCTTTGACCATTTGATGTCCATTTTTAAAATTTTGAATTATTGAAAATATTTAATGGTATTGGTAACTGTCTTCCTCTTCCTTCTTAATTGAATCCCACCCACCTTCATCTCCACTGCTAATGGCTACCACTATTCCTTAAATTGCACCTCTAGATGATGTTCCACTCTGACTGATAGAATTTAGGCAAAAATACATTTTCACACAACTCAATTTTCATAATAATAAACATGTTCCACATGGATTTTGCAATATATACAAAATAATTTTATGGATTTTTTTCCACATTAGACTTAGTGGTATTAGATCATTCTAGATTTGAAATATATTCTTTGGGCAATAAATCTAAAAAGTGTCTGAAACTTCGGATGTAAAAGTACAGATTTCTTTTTAAAACTTGGATATATTTATCAAATTTTATTTGTTATATGGTGAAGTAGTACATGTATATTATATGTGAACTCGAGTGTAGACCGCCAAGATATATATAGTAGAGGTGGTCTCTTGTTTGGATGTATGTATATATGGACATTGATACTTTTCTTTAATGTAATTTTTTTTTCAATGTAAATGATATTTTCTACTTATAGGGTCAAAAACAAGTGATATATTTCTTTAATATAAATGATATTTTTCTTAAGAGCAAAATAATACTTTTTTCCATCCGCTATTACGGATAAATATACATAAACTTTAGTATATATAATACTCATTAACAAGTTGGATTGGCCCAAAAGATTGACTTATCAACGGAGCAGACGATCTGCTATGAATTCGAAACGTGACAAATTAATGCGTTAAGTCCATCTATTTAGAGACTTAGTGCACCTATGATAGGTATTGTAGGTAATTTAGGGGAATTTTCATAGAATATGTAGGTATACTACATCCCCTCCACATGATAATATTTTATTAATATACACCTATATATTCTATGGAATTTTCCATAATTTAGATACAAATTGGACCCACTATATATAAATACATGTGGTACAAGTTATATGTAAGTAGCTAAAATGGATAGCAAATATGTATTTTACTGTTTATTACAAATTGTTTTATTATTTTTGTTTTAAGAAAAATAGATTGTGATCAGGTATTGATGATAGTGGACCTAGTGATGGTATGTGTCATTGGTGATGATATGTTGATGTCTCATGGTATAATTATAAATGATCATGGCCATGAACCTTTGTGTATATATTCTCCGAAACCATCTCATATCACAATCTCCCATTCATTTAAACATGTATTATCTGAGCAATGCTGTAGATTTTGACATGGACAATTCATGCCTCCATAACCATACATGTTCATATCGTCTATGCTTGTAGCGTTGAAACTAGCCAAATTTATTTTCGGACAAATTTTCTGAAATGCGAGTTTAATTTTCAATTTTTTAAAAACAAAATTTCAGCCTCAAAGTGAATTCATTTTGAACTTACGTGACATTAAAAAAATCCTATTTGCATATATATTCCCGCATCAAGCCTTATCAAATTTGTGAAGAGTCCCAAGACGGTACGATGGTTAATGTGGGTTCGCGATGAAAGGTCATAGGTTGAACCCCACCAAACACCTCTATGGATTTGAGCGCATCACATCCTGGTTTTTCAGTGTGGTTTACTGTCTTGTGTGTGGTTTGCGGCTATTGCAGGAACGTGGAGTTTACCCAGTGCGCACCTAAGGTAGCGGCTGTGGGTTCCCCATGATACAAAAAAAATTGTGAAGATTTTACTCAATTCTTAGGTACCGAAAATAAAATAAAACTAGAATTACATAATTTTTCTGTAGTTTGGATATTATATGTATAAATGGAATTAATAAACATGGAGATAGTACTCATGTTTAACCATGAAAAAGATTATACGCATTTTTAATGCAATGTAAATTCAAAATAAATTAATAAACATGATGATAGTACGCATTTTTAATGCCACGTAAGTTAAAAAAAATAAAACATGGTAATAGTAAAATCAAAATCATAATTTGGGATGGAATTAATAAACATGGTGATTGTACGAATGGAAAAGATAAAATTACTCAGTATAAGATGAAAAGCTCAAGGAAATATAATTGTGATTTGATGACACAGAAAAACAAAGCTTAATATTTTATAGTAAAAAGTGAATAATATTTTTCTTCATTCTCAACATACGAGAAACATTGTAGTTGGTTTAAAAATGGGGTGGGCTCCTTATCCAGTAAGAGGTAAAAAGAAAGTGATAAATTGGCCCATTATTATCAAAGGCTTTTCTCTGACCCAATTGCTTATTGCAAATTGCAATACCTTTCGGCCTACTGAAATCAGTGTGTGCACTTATCGTGTATAGTTCACGTCCAGCAACTCTTTTTTATTTTTAGTTTATCAATACCTCCGAAATTATGATCAGTATATGAAACTTACAAATGACATAAACTAAAATTGTATTTATTCTTTTTTTAAACTCTAAATAAAGAAACAAAACTTAAATTTGGTTATCTCAATAACAATCTATGAGGTATGGCCTGGGCCTATGTGTGCCTTCATTCTAAATAATTTTTAATTCGAATTATTAATTTATAATCAAGATTTATTAAATTACTTTAAAATTAATTAAGTTAATTGATTAAAATTATAAAAAATAAGGGTTGGGCCTGGTCCCGGCGCACGGCTCTATCGGATGCACTTAAGAGTAGGGATGACAATGGACCAGATCTTGTTAGGTCCAGATCTAGATCTAAATTTTTTTACTTTGATTCGAATCCAATCCAGATTCATTTGGTCCAAAAAATTAGATTCAGATCCAGATCCATGAGATCCGTAGGGTCCAGGATCTAGACTAGGATCCATATATTTTTTTCTTTTAAAATAAATTATAAATTAACTATAATTCACAATAACACCATAACAATAATCTAAATATACAATAACACAATAATAATTATTTAGAATTCTACAATCATCACTATATAAGAAGATGTTAGTTACAAATTTACTTTTATTTTCATGACATCAAATAATATTACAATAGGAATAGAAGTAGCATACATGTCTTAACAAATAGATCACTCATAGCTAATCCATATACAATTTTTTTTCAAATTTAAGGTACAATTTTATAATGTTATTGACCTACCATCCAATTCTATAAACTAGTATATCCAAATTCGATTAGAAAGAAAAATAATATAATATACTTATAACTAAAATAAAATTTACATATATATGGATCCATGGGCCGGATCTAGATCTCATAAATCAAGATCCGGCTCCAAATTCAGATTTTAAAGGAATTATTCGGATCCTATCCAGATCCGTTGGATCCTATTTTTTGAATATCCAGATTCTGAAAAATGGATCTGGACCTACAGATCTGAACCGAGTCCAGGATCTACTATCATCTCTACTTAAGAGTTAAACTACCCCTTTAATCTTTGGAAGGATGGCAAGATTGTAATATTGAACAAAGTTAACCTGAATAAAGGAGAAATGGGAACTTAATCTGCATTCACATTGAAATAGTAATATTAAAATGTCAGAACGATTACCATTTTATTAATAACTTAATTATATGATTATGTTTCGAAACTGTAAATATCATGTTCAATAGGAATTTATATTCCTTTCCTTATACAAGGGGAAGGGGATCGGGTCTATTCTAGTTGAGCCAAAAGTAAATTTATTATACAATAGTCGCACATGAAGAGGTGGTCTCATGTACATCCGGCGGATTTTGATATTTTTCTTCGATGTAAATGATATTTGATATTTTTCTTCAATGTAAATAGTACTTAAACAAATGATGTTTTTCTTTAATGTAAATGATACATTTTCTTATAATAAATTATATTTTTGTTCATTTGCACGGTGCGGATAGATATACAAGAGTTTTTGTGGCACATGAATTATATATTCATAATATGAGTGGGTTTTGTGGAATTAAGATCGCAGTACATATCAATTTTTTTTAAGATGAGTCTAAGTTTGGATTCAAACACAAATAAATGCCAATAAACTTATGAATAAGCCACCGGGAATAGATTTGGATTTAGATACTGACCCATCTAATAAATTTGAACCGTATAAGATTGTCTTATACAAGTTTTTATTTTATAGAATGGCGTTTTGTTGTTCATAAAATAGTTTGAAAATTACGTTGAATAATTTTATTTCAGTCATGTCATTGATTGATTCTCATAAAAAAAATTGACAAATGTATTAAAAGCACAGATGGATTTATTTTTATTTTATTGAGTAAAATGAATAACAGTACCATATAAATAGTAAATGTAAATATATTTGAATAAACTAAGCTATCTAATCATGTTATATATTTGATTAAGCAACAAAATCTAAAATGAAATTTTCATATAACCAAAATCTGAAAACTATCAAGTGTTCTCTTATTTAAATACTTATTTGTAATTTTGACTTAACATATGTATACAATGATACATGCCACCTATTTATAATGAAAATGGTACCAGTGTACGTGAACACATGAAATGCAACAGATAAAACCATAGTCTAAACTCTGTATTACTCGCACATTTTCACTATCACTACATCACAATATGTATTGAATATCAAAGTTTATTAGATTACATCGTAAATATACACATAATATCATATTAGTGGAGTGAGACACGAAACATAAATATAATCCAAAGATATTTTTAAAAATAACATGACATTTATTGTTATTTCTATGCTTTAATCCGCTTCATCTACAACCACCACCAACCTTCCACAATATTTTTCTTTTGATTTTTCCTTCCCATGATCTATTTACACAAAAGGGCCATGACTTTCAATTACAATGGAATATTGCATTGATTTCTCATGTAGCAAAAAATGGAGAAGCAGATGGAAAAAAATCATCAATGGTGAAAAGCATTGTTAGACTACATGTTGATTCTGGTATTCAAGATACACTTGGCGTGCATAGAGCTGATAAGAATATGATGTGTATCGTAGATAATGTTAGATTGATATCGTATCTTATTGTTTGGTAGATAAGATATAAAAATATAGATAGCAAACTTGTTTGTTTGGTACACTAGTTAAAAAGCAAGATTAAGTAAAAAATTACAATTATATTCTTATGACAAATCAATTCTACACTCAGAATATTTATTTCCTAAAAATTACCAAATATTAATTCAAAATATACCAAAAGATTACCAAATATTCAATGAAAAACGTCAATTTATTTGTAAAAATTACCGAACAATCAACAGAAAAAACCATTCATACCATCCCAAATTAGCCAACAATACAAAAATGCATTGAAAATTCACCAAACGATGATCTTACAGAAAATTAACAGACTAACTTTTAATTCAATTCACCAATGCATTGAAATCGGAGAAATTGAAAATGCATTGAAAATTCACCAATTACTCAATCATATCATTTCAATAAAATTACAACAAAAAATTTCAATTCAATTCAACCCAAAATTAACATTACACAAGCTACGGATCTTACAGAAATTACAGCGGCTCCTAAAATTTACAAAAATTAAATAAATTCAAGATCAAAAGCAAACTAAAATTCAAGATCAAAATTACTCAAAAATTCAAACGAGAAAGCGACGGAGTGCGCGGTGGCGGCGGCGTGAGGAGGCTGGCTTCCATAAAAGCCTTGGAAAGAGAGAAAAGACCGAGGGCGGACGGGGAGAAGACGAGAGGCGGTTTGCGGATCGGTGAAGGAGAAGGCGTGAAGGCGGTGCGCGAGAGGAGAGGTGGTCTTGAGAAGGCGGCGAAGAGGCAGCTTTGATGGGCACGACACTAATTCGATTTCAAAGTTTTGGGAAGCTAGAGTTGCGTTTGATTGCCCGAGCGGAGCGTCTGAGAGCCGAACACGGATGCGAAAAGCTATCTCCGAATGCCTACATCCATCCGGTGTTTAAAAATGAAGGCGATGAAGGCGATAATGAAGGAGTAGATATTGATGAAAAGATGCAAGAGAGTTTGCTAGTAGCCACGACGCGACAATCGCGGAGAAATACACTGCTCCAAGCAAATATAGTGGTGGGTCCTCACTCACACTTCAATTTGTTCTGAAAATGCGGTGGAGTGAAGAAGGGTAACTTGGCCAAAGCAAATGTAATCTTGTCTCTGTTGCAAATGAGTTTACATATCTTGTGTCTAGGTTGGGTTGTGTAATATGGGCTGAATAGTGATTTAGGACCGGGCTTCGTATAGAAGGCGGGCTGAGGATCTAAACTAGGATACCAAATACGATAACTATGGATAAAATAAGCAATCGGCCTTATCTCCCTACCAAACACTCCTTAGGGTTTAGGATAGAGTGCTAGCCTAACTATAAATAGATAAAACTCTTGTAAGCCGCGTTGTCTTCTACCTATTGAATGAAACAGATAAAAGTTCTGAGACTCGAGCTTTATGATGTGTTCTTTCTTTTCGCGTATATTTCATCATGGTATCGAGCGAGTAGATCCTACTGTCTCTTGATACATTCTCTTCTTCTTTCTTTTATTTGTTTTCATGAGTACAACACCACCAAGATCCACCATGAATGGATCGAGCTCGGATCTATGAGCTCGGTAATTTTCCTTGAATATTCCGACTCCTATCAAGCTAAAAGACACAAACTATCTTATTTGGAGGCAACAAATTCTAGCAATTGTTAGAGGATATGGTCTAGAAGGCTATCGTGGGTTTTACTCAACAACCTCAATGTGGATTGAAGATAAAGATGAATCTCTTGTTAGAAGGTCCATTAATCCGATTTCACTACTTGGGAACGACAAGATCGGTATTGTCACAGCTTCAATCTTCCTGTTGAAAATGTGATGTTTCTAGTTGTTGGCCTCACTCTGCTGCCTCTCGTATGGGATGCTCTTGAAACTAATTTCTCAAGTCAATCTAGAGCCAAGATAATGCGATATAAGCTTCAACTTCAAACACTCAAAAGGATAATATGAGCATGATGGAATATTTATCAAAGGTTAAGACATCTTTGTGATTTCTTGAATTCGTGGGATATCTTGTATCAGTGAAGATCGATCATGCATACTCTTAATGGTTTAGGATCGAGTATGATTCGATTATGGTGGCTGTTAGCACTAGAGCGGATTGATGCGCTATAGATGTTCACTCTTTGTTGTTGAGCTTTGAGAATAGATTGGAGTCGATAAAGCCGCACCCTTAATTACGATGGTTCACAACCTTCCCGCATTACATGACTCAATCAAACTCACAACGAGGAGGTCGTTTGGTGGTCGAATTTCGAGGCGGGGTGGTTACAATTGAAATAGTGTTGGTTGTATACTAAAAGCGGTTTGGTTGAGCTTGTATCTGATGTTTCTGTTACCACTATTACAATCTCTGTGTGAATTGTTTACTTGATTGCATATATCTATGTCCCTTTATCTTATATAAGTTAGATCATACGATTGTGTAGAAGATCACGAAGTCGTATGATTGGTCAAGCTTAATGAGATATAAAAGAATCACGGTGAGACAACTTGAGGACGAGTTGTCGGTATAGGTCTGCGGTATAGATAAGAAGTGACTTGACTTGGTTGCTTATCTATCTTTGATGCGTCTCTGACGTATTGATGGATCACGATGAGATGAGTTCTTCTATCGACCGTCGTGAAGAACCTAGATCTCGGTGACTTACGATGATCTAAATCTCGATAAGGTATTAGGTGAGTATGAGTTCTTGACCATCACTTTGACTTGTTATGGATGAGGTTATATGATTTAACCCAATATTCTCCGCATCTTGGGTGGTGGCGGTGCTTGTATGTCATCTAGTTATATGTATCGAGTCACCGTATCCGTTTAGGATGATGGCGTCCTTAAGGAGCTCAAAGGTTTATTGTACTAAACCCCGCAGTTGAGTTAACTCAAGTACAATAATAAAGTTGAGTAGTACTACTTAAGAAATTAAAGATATTAATTATTTTAAGCGATCGAGAATGCTCTAAATAATTAATGGACGTGCGATATCTTAAATACGGGATTCGTAATGTCTAAGTGCAAGCCCGACTCAACTTGGTAATAAAGGGGTAAGTCGGCATTTATTCTCTAGTGGCATGAATGAATGTTTATAAATTAATTTATGTTCGGTGAACATAAGATAATTAATTTATTTGAGGCCCATCTTTATTCATTGCATTTGATCCCTGGGTGGCCCGTCGGACCCGAAGCTTGGTGAAAATCGGCACCTACTATCTCTCTAAGGATGATGATTTTATTCTCTTTATCCAAAAAGGATATTAATATATTTATGGGATATGCATGGATCCTTTCCTTATGGGATTTGGTAGTGCATTATAAATATAAGGTAAGAGATAAAATCTAGGTTAATCCTCAATTACACATCACAATTTTCGAGAATCCCATAGAGCTTGGGAGAGATATTTTCGAGAATTATAGAGTTTGAGGTGATTTTACGTAGCATTCTCCATAGATTATCCTCGCTCGATATTGGAGATTGGGTAGCAGGGATACGATCCGGAAGATCAAAGCACGAGTCTTGATCCGTTCATCCCGAGAGTTCGCGGTAAACACGAGAAAACTCCTACGTATTGCAATTAATTATATAGGTGCATGCTAGTCATATAATCGATGTATGGTGAATTAAACATCGAAGATAGATCTAGGGGGAGGGTTAAATCGATTTTCCTACGGTGGGTATCGAGCACAGGATCGTGATCTTGACATTGTTGGATTAATTCACGTTTGATTATAACGTGCACAATTAATTAATTGTGAATCATCGTTCATCGTGGCTCGTTTTATTTTGTCGGTTTTGTTTTTCACCACGAGAAAATCCGTGGTTAGATTAGATTTTTTCCCGTAAATCTTATCGTAAAGAAGAACGAAGATGAAAGCACGAAGAACGAGGCGGCGGGTGCGCGGAGAAACCGGACGCCGACGCGAGGCGTGCGGGCTACGGCACAGCGTGGCGTGCTTGGCGCTTCGCGACGCCTCTCGGCTGCTGCGCGTTTCTCGGTAGAAGGGTCGTGGCGAGGCAGGGCGGCATGGCTCGGTGGCCGGGTGCGAGTGCAGCGCCAGCATGCGGATGCCTCGGCCTTTGCACCGGCGGCGTGCGCTCGGCGGTGCTCGGGCGGTTAGCGGCGCTGCAGCGTCCGCAGGTGGCAGCAGCGCATTGCGCAGGCAGGCGTCTTGAGGCGCCGCGTTTGTCGCGTGAATCCGGCGTTCCTCGCGAGCACCTTCACGGCCGTGAGTAGCCAGCGAGGCAGCGCGCGTCTTGTGCAGGCGGGCGGTTCTTGGGGCGCCTCGGCGGCGGCGCTTCGTGAGCTCGCCGCGATCGTGAGGCGGCCCGCGGGCGGCAAGCAAGCTCGGGCGGCGGTACACGAATCTCGCGCAGGCCTCGGCGGGCGCTCGGCGGCCTCGGCGTGAGATTCGCGGGAAAACTCAAGCCGCGATTATCTCGGCGGGCTAGGGCCTTGCGAGATGGATGGGCGGCGGTGTTGGGCGGCGCATGGGCATGCCCTGGCGGCGGCCCGACCCGTCTTGGGCCGACCAGTGAAACACGGCCCCGACCCGATTTTCCGCCCAAACTGATTTTTGGCCCGAATCCGGTTTTGACGAATCGGTCCGTGCCCGTGCACGCGAGGCCCGTTTTCGGTTTATGAAGATCTATACTTTGCAATTCTATGTAATAGATTAGGCGGAGAAAGTACGTGATCCACGAGTGGGCGCGATGAGCGTTTATTTTATTTTATCATTCATAACATGTCGTGGATGTTTAAATTATGCGATAGCATGCTATGTATGTTTAAATTACGTAGATAAACATGCTATATGTTTTCGTGATTGGATGAGCATAGTAAGCATGCTAGGTTTATCGCGTTTTTCAAGCATATTTTAGAATTCTGCGAGCATGTTTTACATGTTGAGTTCTATAGAAAATCATGCTAGGATTACGTGATCTGCATGGACAAACCTTTTGAAATAAAAGACTAAGCAAGTAACCCGACATATTAATTTTTAAATTAAAATGTCAAGACCTCCACTTTTTGATCTCTAAACAAAGTGATACGCACTGTGAGTAAATGTCCACACGCGTGGCTTGCTTGCACTATTTGTCATAAGTTTGTTAGATGAGATTTCTAAATAAAACATTTTAATCTATTGAGAAGTGGGAGTTTCATGTGTAAACGTCCACACGCGTGGCTTGCATATGCGATTTTTCATAAGTTCTCTAGAGATAGATTTAAAATGAGATAACAAAAGAATTTGGATTGGAAGCGGTATGGTCCTAGTGAGTATGCCAATTCTAAGAATTCATTTTCTTTGTTAAAATTGTGGTCATTGCTTAGACATCACCTCAAGTACAACTTCCATGAAGTCCCTTCTTGCGATAGTGATGTGGTCTAGTAAGGTCGATCATTAATTTCATTTGTCGTAAGAATAAGTTGACATAGATTGAAATTAAGCGACTAAAAGGTATATTTTAGTGCAGTCGGGGGTTCATGTGTAGCGTCCACACACATGGCTTGCATGTGGGATTCCTGGCGATTGGAGGTTTCAATTAATATTGTTTTATCAAAGGTTACAATATTATTGTTACGAATTATGTGTGATCGTATGCTTATGTGTTTACATTACTTTTCAGATATGTCTCTTACACCGATTATCAACATGCTCGCACAAAATCCTCTATCCGGTCTGAATTTTATCGAGTGGAAAAGAAACATGAAATATGTTCTTATCGCTGAAGAACACATGTTTGTTCTCACTACTCCCAAACCCGATGCCCTATCGACATCGACTAATGAGCGGCGAGATTGAAACAGACTTTGGCATAAGTCGAACAATATGGCCAAGTGCTATATGATGACTACGATGTCCAAAGGCTTGCAGTACTGACATCGATCGATGGTGAGCCGCGATGAAATATGGTCAAGTCTCGAGAGTAAGTTTGGGCGATCGGATCGAACGATCCGCTTCCACACAATGAGAGAAATCTTGGCGTGTAAGATGGAAGAAGGAAGTTCGGTCCATGAACATGTCTCCCACATGACTCGTCTCATGGATAGTCTTGATCGGTTGGGAGGAGGTATTGACGTGAAGCCAGGTCGATATCATCCTCAACACACTTTGCCCAAGTCTTTGAGAATTTTCGTGAGCGATCATGAGCAAGACCGAGTATACACTTAGTCGGTTGCTTAATGATCTCGTGGCGCGGAAGAAGTCATGGGCAAAGGAGCACATGCTCTTGTTAGCACATCTAGGGCCCAAATTTTCCGTTGAAAATGGAAAAGAAAAGGGCACCAAAGGTGGTAGAAGCGAGGAACTAGTGGGAGTAATGGGAGCAAGAACATGTGCGCCATAGGAGGCTTGAAGAAGCGAAGGAGGGGTAGGTGCTTCAGTCTTGGCAAGGCGGGCATTGGAAGGCCAGTGCCCTATGCTCGAGGCTCAGTGCGCCATTTGCTTTAATGTGAAACATGTTTAGCGACTTGTTCTACCCATTCTTGGGTAGTGAACACGGTGCGATGATCATGTTTGTTACACTTGCAGGGGTTCCTACGGACAAGGGAGGCGTGTGATGGCGAGATAACGATCTCTATAGGCAGCGCGCGAAAGTCGAGTCGTTGCGGTCGGAGATGTTACTTTATGTTTTGATAGAGCAGTTTAGTTTTAAAAGATGTTTTTATGTGGGAGTTTCGGCGGAACCTTGTTCGATTGAAACTATTTATTCATGGATATTCAGTTATTTTTGATAGTGGTGTTTCTATCATAAGAAATGACGAAGTTATCGTGGTGGCACTTTATATAATTAGCTTTATACTATTTACGCGAACATAATACATATAACTATGTTGCATCTTCTTCAAACCTTAAAAGAGAAAGTTTTCTTCGCAAGATGACATCACATTTCTCGGCATCTTAGATTAGGTCACATCAATCTAAATAGGATCAAAGGCGGCTAAGAATGGGCGTTGGGTGATCTCACGATTACTCAGTTCCTAGTCTGCGAATCTGTATAGAAGGAAAGATGTCGACCGGACCCTTCAGCGAAGGTTATAGAGCGAAAGAAGTGTTGGAGCTAGTACATTCGACTGTGTGGACCTATGTCAACACAAGCTCGTGGAGGTATGAGTATTTTGTCACTTTCATTGGCGATTACTCGAGTGCGGATACATATACCGCTTCACCGCAAGTCAGAATGCTTAGAAATTCAAAAGTTTAAGGCGGAAGTGGAGCGAAGCTTGGTAAAAATGTCAAGTCCTTTGCGATGCGATCGCGGTGGCGAATACCTCGATGCGAGTTTATGGACTACTTGGTGCGGTGTGGGATTACCTCATTTCATTACGTGCACACCACAACAAAATGGTGTGTCGGGCGAAGAAATATGACTCTTTTAGAAATGGTTAGATCGATGATGAGTTATGCAACATTGCCTATTTCGTTATGGGGTATGCCTTAGAAGCGACAAACATACTTGCTAAATCTAGTACCATCAAAGTCGGTCGATAAGACCCGCTTCGAGTTGTGGTTTGGGCGCAAGCTGGTTTAAACCACATAAGGATATGGGGCGATCCAACACATGTCTTGAACAAGAAGGTGACAAGTTGGAGCTAGATCCGGCGCAAGAAATTGTTTATTGGCTATCCTAGAGGAGCGAAATGTGGTTATTTCTATAGTCTAAGGATCGGAAGGTCATTATTAGCACTAATGCCCGATTCTTAGAAGAGTTATATGAAAACCATAAATCAAAGTTGAAATCATTCTTGAGAATTAGAAGATGATCGTACTCCACCACCGATTAAGCGAAAGTGCGAGATATGGGTGTCTAGTGGGAGGAATCGACACGAGATACTTGAAGAAATTGAAGTGGGTCGAGTTCGATGGAAATACCGGCCGTCTGGTGGCTCCTATCCGACAAGTTGTGCGAGATAGAGAACCACAAGTTATTGCACTCACCGTTGCCATTGTGCGATGGCGCCTCGTCGTAGTGGGAGGGTTGTTCATCAACCCGAGCGATTTATGTTCATGGGTGAATCTTGGTTTAGTCGAGGAAGCGGCGGCAATAATCGACCCATGGACATCTGATGACGTCTGAAGACAACGATGCAAGATCATGGCACACGCTATGGATTTAGAAATTGAGTCGATAATAGTTATGGATGTATACGAAAGACACCTCTACCGGATGGCGAGGAAGCCATAGGTAGCAAGTGGGTATCTGAGAGGAAGAGATTCGGATGGAGAGGTTTCGGCTTTTAAAGCCGGGCTTGTGGCGAAGGGTACACTCAAATTGAGGGCATCGATTTCGATGAGACCTTTTCGCTGTGCAATGCTCAAGTCCATCAATTCTTACGGCCATAGCAGCCCAGCAAACCTTGAGGTTTGGCAAATGGATGTGAAAACCGCTTTTCTAAGCGGTTACCTTGAGGAAGGTAGAGACATCTATATCGTGACCGAAGGTTATGTGGTGAAGGTGAAAGCATCTAGTTTGGAAGCTTAAGAAGTCATTTATGGACTTAAGCAAGCTTCACGATCCTGGAACTTACGCTTTGACGAGGTGGTAAAGTCTATGGATTTACCCAGTTGCTAGAGAAGTTGTGTGTATCGTTTAGATGTCAGCGGTGATGTGGTATTTCTTGCACTTTACGTGGTGACATCCTTCTACTTGCAACAATGTGAAGTTGTTATCGGGCGTAAAGAGTTGGTTATCCGATCGGTTTCAAATGAAAGACTTAAGAGATCGTACATTCTTGGGATCAAGGTTTACCGAGATCGCAAGAGGCGTCTTACATTGATCTTGTGATTACTCGTTTTAGTATGCGAGACCGCCAAAAAGGATTTCTACCTTTCGGACATGGCGTTCCTTTATCTAAGGGCGATCACCTATGACCGCAAAGGAGATAGAGGAAATGAGACAAGTTCTTACGCTTCCGTCGTAGGAAGTCTCATGTCACATAATCTATGTGTCGAGACCCGATATCGCTGTCACGGTAGGCATAGTAGCTAGATATCGATCTAACTACGGACAAGATCATTGGACTGCGGTGAAGCATATACTCAAGTACACGAAAGGACTCGAGATTATAGGCTAGTTACCAGCGAGATAGTCTAATGCCTTTGGGTTATTCGACTTCGGTTTCAAGTGACGGTGATGAGAAGAAGTCACCTCGGGCTATGTGTTTACCGTGGGAGGAGGAGCCGTATCTGGCGGAGTGCAAAGCGGCGATGCATTGCGAACTCCACCATGGAAGCGAATATGTAGCCGCTTGGAGGCTGCTAAAGAGGCAGTATGGTTCAAGAACTACCTCATGGATCTAGATGTGGTACTGGTTTGCCCAAGTATCATAGTTTCTTGTGATAACTCGGTGCGATGTGCAAACTCGAAGGAACCACGGACCCACAAGGCAGACGAAACACATAGAGAGAAAGTACCATGTTATCTGAAATCGTTGAGGCGATGGGATGTCTTGATTGAGAAGATTGATGCTGCGGATAACCTAGGCTGATCCATTCACGAAGAGCACGCCTAAAAAGTCTCTGAAGAGCATATTCGAGGACTTGGATTGCGCAAGATGGCACCCACTTAGAAATGAAACTTTTGTATAAGTGGGAGAAGTAAAGTGATGGTGTTGTTTGTAATAGCCATAGAGAGACACATTGTATACTAAAAGTTTTGCTTTAGTATAAGTGGGAGATTGTTGGTTGTATACTAAAAGCGGTTTGGTTGAGCTTGTATACAATGTTTTACATTACCACTATTACAATCTTACATGCGAATTGTTTACTTGATTGCATATATCTATGTCCCTTATCTCGTATATAAGTTAGATCATACGATGTGTGAAGATCACGAAGTACGTATGATTGGTCGAGCTAATGAGATATAAAAGAATCACAATTGAGACAACTTGAGGGCGAGTTGTCGGTATAGGCTCTTGTATAGATAAGTGACTTGACTTGGTTGCTTATCTATCTTTGATGCGTCTCGGACGTATTGATGGATCACGATGAGATGAGTTCTTCTATCGTGAGTCGTGAAGAACCTGATCTCGGTGACTTACGATGATCTAAATCTCGATAAGCTATTAGGTGAGTATGAGTTGTTGACCATCACTTTGACTTGTTATGGGTGAGGGTTACATGATTTAACCCAATATTCTCCACGTCTTGGGTGGTGGCGGTGCTTGTATGTCTGCTAGTTATGCATGTCGAGTCACCGTATCCGTTTAGGATGGTGGCGTCCCATAAGGAGCTCAAAGGTTTATTGTACTAAACCACGCAAGTTGAGTTAGCTCAAGTACAATAATAAAGTTGAGTGGTACTACTTGAGGAATTAAAGATATTAATTATTTTAAGCGATCGAGAATGCTCTAAATAATTAATGGACGTGCGATATCTTAAATCGAGGATTCGTAATGTCTAAGTTCAAGCAGACTCAACTTGGTAATAAATGGGTAAGTCGACATTTATTCTCTAGTGGCATGAATGAATGTTTATAAATTAATTTATGTTACGGGTGAACATAAGATAATTAATTTATTTGAGGCCCATCTTTATTCCTTGCATTTGATCCTGGTGGCCGTCCGGACCCGGCTCGGTGAAAATCGGCCTACTATCTCTCTAGGATGATGATTTTATTCTCTTTATCCAAAAAGGATATTAATATATTTATGGGATATGCATGGATCATTTCCTTATGGGATTTGGTAGTGCATTATAAATATAAGGTAAGAGATAAAATCTAGGTTAATCCTCAATTACACATCACAATTTTCGAGAATCCCATAGAGCTTGGGAGAGATATTTTCGAGAATTATAGAGAGTTTGAGGGTGATTTTCTGTAGCATTCTCCATAGATTATCCTCGCTCGATATTGGAGATTGGGTGTAGGGATCACATCCGGAAGATCAAAGCACGAGTCTTGATCCGTTCATCCTCGACAGATTCGCGGTAAACACGAGAAAACTCCGTGTTGCAATTAATTATATAGGTGCATGCTAGTCATATAATCAATGTATGGTGAATTAAACATCGAAGATAGATCCTCGGGAGAGGTTAAAATCGATTTCCACAAATAGGGAGGCGGTGTGGTTTAAGCAGAGGTGGTTATCATGTAGGCGGGAAGAGGCGAAATCCCGTAACAAGCCGACTTGTCAGTATGCTTTATACAGCCATCTTGCGATCATTGTTGGTATCGCTTTGATCAAAGCTTTGTTCCTAAACCACGACAAAATCGGTAACCTACACAACAATCTCTCTGATTCGAGAAATCGGCGCTGACTTGATCACAGTGCTAATGTAGCTCAATTCTCTCCTCGGTTTTCTAATCCGACACCATCTCACTATCTTGCTTGAGACTACAATATTGAGAACTCATGGTATCCAGTTCAGAGCTACGAATCACATCGGTGGTGATTTATCTAACTTGAACTACGCTATAGAATATCAAGGTGGCACCAAACTTCAAATGGGAAATGGACAAGGTGTTGATATTGCTCACATTGGTAAAGGAATTCTCTCTTCTCCTTTTTCATCAAAACCTTTCATCTTGAATAACCTATTGCATGTTCCTCATATAACCAAGAATCTTCTTAGTGTTTCTCGGTTTGCTAAGGATAATAGAGTCTTCTTTGAGTTTCATTCGGATTTTGTGTTGTGAAGGATCAGGTCACCAAAGCTATTCTCCTCAAGGGTACAATTGATAAGGGTCTCTATAGATTTACCTCTCTCCTCGACTTCAATTACTCCTCCTCTGCTGGTAGTCTTCCTTCCGGCTTTTACTTCTTCCAATCAACGGTGGTGGCTTACCTTCTTTTCAACCCACTTCTCTGTTGTGTCTTTCAATCTTCTTCTTGATTAGCTTTGATGTTTGGCACGATGAACTAGGTCATTGTAATGATGATATTGTGAAAGGCCTTGAATTCTTGTAATATCTCTTACGGTGCAATGAAAAGTCCTCATTTGTGTCGACCATGTGTTTATGCAAGATGCATCGTTTACCATATCTTGATTACGCTACTCAATATCACTCACCTCTTGCACTCATTCATAGTGATCTTTGGGGACCTTCTCCTATCACTAGTACTAATGGCTTTGTCTATTATGTGAGTTTCATTGATCATTTTAGTCGATATGTTTGGATATACTTACTCAAAGCCAAAGTGAAGTCCATGATGTATTCCTACGATTCAAAACCTTCTGAAACTCGGTTGAACACTAAACTTAAGTCTATCAAAGTATTGGGGTGGTGAATATAGAAGCGACTTCGTTCTTTTCACAAAATGACATACAACACGAGTCTCATGCCCATATACTCCTCAGCAGAATGGCTTAGGTGAAAGAAAACATAGGCATATTGTTGAAATGGGCTTCTCTTCTCTTCGCCTCTGGTCTTCCATGAAGCATTGGGATGATGCTTTCACAACCTCTGTTTATCTCATCAATGAGGCGCCCACAAAGCTATTAATTTTGTCTCGCCTTTTGAAAATTTATTTCACCAAAACCCGATTACCTCTCTCTCAAAACCTTTGGATGCTTGTGTTATCCCTTTATGAGACCATATAATAAGCATAAGCTTCAAGCTAGATCAGATTCTGGAACTTTTTAGGATATAGCCTTCATCATAAAGGCTATAAGGTCCTCTTATCTTACAGCAAGGTCCTTGTGACAAGAGATATTACATTTGATGAGTCTCGGTTTCCTCACAAATCTCATATACCCTCTCGTCTTCCCAGCCTTCACCACTTCTATCCCTACCACTACTAACTCGATAGGTCCTTGGCCTTCTTCTTTTCCTCTATTTCCTAGGTGCATTCTTCTTGCTCCTTCCAATGAGTCTCATTTACCTACATCTTCGTCTTACGAGTCGTCCTCTCCGCATGCTTTACTCCTCCTCCCACTCATGCTTCTTCCACATAGCTTTCCTTCTCTCTCTTCTATAGGTTCTCCTCCTTATCTCTCCTCTCACTCCTCTTGGATTCTCTATCTCCTCTGGTACTACTTCTCTCTCTCTCTCTTCTCCCGATGTGAGTCCTATCACTGCTTCCTCCTCTCTCATGTGCATGTGCCACCTCCCACTTACTCATCCTATGATCACAAGAGGCGAGGCGGGGATTTTTAAGCGAAGGCATTTTGATGAACAATTCCTCGATGCTTTCATCAATCTTGAACCAAGTGCATTTACGAAGCTTTGTCAAGTCCTCTATGGACAAATGCTATGGTCGAGGAGTTACAAGCACTTGTTAAGAATCACACTTGGACTCTTACTCCTTCACCACTGATAAGAACACAATTGGTTGCAAGTGGGTGTTCAAGATAAAGAGGCACGCTAATGGCGACATTTCACGATATAAGGCCGAGGTTAGTGGCTCGAGGTTTTGTTCGGGAACCGGGTTTGATTTCAACGATACTTTTAGTCACATTGTCGAACCTACGACCATTCGAACTCTTTTATCTATTATTTGTTCAGCGTAATTGGGGCATTACTCACCTTGATGTGGACAATGCCTTTCTTAATAGCACACTTGATGAGACTATTTATATCGGCAGCCTCCGAGTTTGTGATTGATGCTCCTGTTCCTCTAGTTTGCAAGTTGAACAAAGCCATTTATGGCTTAAAACGAACTTCAAGATCATGGTTTCTTACCTTCGATCGGTTCTACTTCAAGCGGGATTTGTTCAATCTAAGGCTGATCCTCCTTTTCTTCAGTCGGTGCTACTCCCATTTATCTACTTGTTTATGTTGATAACATTCTTGTCATTGGAAGTTCTCAATTTGGTATCTCTTACATTATTGGGAGTTTGGACAAATCTTTCTCTTTAAAAATCTTGGTTTTGTGCATCATTTTCTTGGGATTGAAATTTCTCAAACTGTTCAAGGCTTGCATCTCTTTCAAAGGAAATATGCCGATATTCTATCTAAGGCTAATATGGTTTCGGCTAAACCATGTTCTACTCCTATGGTTTCATCATTGCATTTGTCTAAGCTTGATGGCGGTCCATGGCTAATCCTCGAGATTTCGGGGAGTATTATAGGCGCCTACAATATCTTACTATTACACGACCCGACCTTTCTTTCTCCGTTAATAAAGTGAGTCAATTTATGGCTAATCCCTTGAGCCGCATTGGCGCGCGATCAGCGTATCCTTCGATCGTGGTGGTACTTTAGATCATGGCATTCACCTTATTCGTCTTGGTTCTTCTTATGTTGTGGGGTTTTCGATTACATTGGGCATCCGATATTGATGATCGTCGTTCTACATCCGGTATGTGTGTCTTTTGGTGGAAATCTTGTTTCTTGGTCCTCAAAAGCGACACGTTGTTTCTCGTTCTAGCATGAAGTGAATATCGTAGTTTAGTGATGCGTGGTGAGATTGTAGCTAGCTTGCTCTCCTTCGTGAGATTTCTTTCCTGTGTCTCTGCCTCACTGTTATTTGGGTTGATAATTCTAGTGCTATCTCTCTGCCTCTAATCACATTCTTCATGCTAGAACAAAGCATATTGAGCTTGATGTGCATTTTGTGCGTGAAAGGTTCTTCTCAAGCTCTTCAACTTCGCCATGTTCGAGTCTCTCGATCAAGTGGTGATATATTCACTAAACCTCCCACTTGCAATTCTTCTCTCCTCGAGAACAAGCTTCAGGTTGTCTCTTTCCATTCGCTCGAATTGAGGGGCATGTTAGACTACATGTTGATTACGGTATTGAATACACTTGGCGTACATAGAGGCGATAAGGTCGCAGGACCACCCCCGACTCATAAAGGAGATCTTTGTAGATTACGAGGAGACACATGTCATTAGTTGATTGATACATGTGTAGTGTTACGGTTGTTTCAGGTATATTCCTTGATCATGGGGTTTAGGATAGAGTGCTAGCCTAGCTATAAATAGATAAAACTCTTGTAAGCGCATTGTCTTCTACCTATTGAATGAAGCGATAAAAGTTCTGAGACTCAAGCTTTATGATGTGTTCTTTCTCTTTCGTATATTTCATCAAGCATTAAGTATTCTTTGGAAAAGTAAAATATTTTTTTTTAAAAAGATGAATCTTTGGACAAATTTCTTGAATCTTCAGTTAGAGGTTTATTATAATATTAAAGAAAAAACAAATATGTGATTTCATCGCATCTGAGTGCAACCCCCTATATATGGGGAATCAAGCAGCTCCGAATATTGTGAGAAGAGAGAGGCAGAACAAGTGAAGAAAACAAACCTCTTCAAAATCTAAGAATTTTTGAAGTGGAAAAAGAAAATTAAAACGAGGAAAAATGATGACATGAGCATAGAAGCCGCAGTTATGATGGAAAGCTCCCTGACTTCACCTGTTGCTGCTTCCGCTGCTGCTGATGTTGAAGCAATAAAGACTGAGTCCATAATCACCAACCTTCAGCTTCAATCCATTCCCATTCTCAATCTTAATCAGTATGCATGCATGTCTTCATTTTTTCAGTTTTGATGTTTTCATTTAGGTTTTTGTTTTTTGATCTATCTTTTTGTTTAAGTTGATTGCATGCAGTGCATTGTGTGTGTGTATGTGTGTGTTCTTCACCACCAATTCTTGGAGGCTTTTCACCGTTGTGTGTATAGTCTCTCTCACTCTCGCAGCCTGCGTGTGTAAAGTGTTTAATATGAATTTATTCTGTTGTTTTGATTTGGGGTTTGTGTTTTCGATCTATCCTCTTTGTACGAATGCATGCAGTAATAACATTGTGTTTGTGTGTCTTTTTCACCAATTCCTGGTGTCATTTTTATATTGTGTATATAAAGATATTGCTTCTTTGCTCTCTCTCTTTCTTTCCCTCCAGTCTTCATGCCTTTTCTTCCCCACGGCGTGTTGTGTGTGTTATCTTTATTTTTTTCACAAATTTTTCAAATTCAAGAAATGTGACTCACCAAAATCTTGAACGTGGATCAGGGGGTGATCCCACAATGTACGAGGCCTACTGGAAATCACTAGGTGAAGCCTTCAAAATCACCACTACAACAAAAACTGGATATTGGGGCACCTATTTAGAGGCACTTATTACTAATTGTCTCTAAAATATATTGTTGGGGCAATTAGTAAAATATATAAATTTAGAGGCACAAATATTTTTTCTCTAATATTTAATTTTTAATGAAAACTAACTGTGGTTATTTTGGAACAAAAAACCCTTGATTGATTTAATGCCTATCTTCATGCGTCTCTATTTTCTCTCCATCTCCCTCTCTTCCTGCGCCTATATTATTCTCTATATTTTTCGGCTAGAACTCCGTCAATCGTCCACGCCACACGTTGCTCGTCCCCAACAACACCGTCGTCATTATCTGCGTTGTTCGCCTCTGAGACTACCGCACCCCATGCCTTTGCGGTCGTCCACTAAAGCTTTGCTGCCGTACCCACACCTTATTTGTCGTTCTCCCACAGCCACCGCACCGCACCTTAAGCCTTCGCTCGTCCCCAAAGCAAGTACGTTTTGTTCGGATCTCGGTGATCCGGGTGTTTTGATTAATGCGCGTTTATGTACGGTGACTCGACTATTTACGGATTTACTTGAGTGTTCCGTGTGAGATCTGAATTATTTTGTTGAGTATGTTCTTTGAGTTATTTTGTGATCCCGAATTTGAAGGTTGATTTATACAAGTGTGGGAAATCATATTGATGCACTCATATATTATACATATATTATACGCATAACGCCTTTGCTAGATTGAGGGTGAGGTCGGAAGCGGAGGCATAATTCTAGCCCCACAGATCGTGAGGACTCCATCACCGATCAGCTAAACATAAAGCATTTATATTTTCGTCTTTTCTTTTTTATGCGTATTTTATTTACTTCTCATGTTAATATGTGCTGTCATCGGCAAATTATTTGTTTGGGGTAAATTATGTATTTTAGTCTAAACATAAAGCATTGAAAAAAATGAAACAAACGTAAGTTACAAATTGGCATCCAATCCCATGTCCATAAGCAGGAAGAGGAAACACCTTAACAAAAGCTGGTAAGTCTGCTTGAAATACCAAAGCAGAGGAAAAGAAGCATGAACAATTTAGTGTAGGTGAGGATGAAGCTCACAAACTAAAGGTAGGAGGAAAAATCAAACATAAAACTTCATTTTGAGCACCACAGAGAACGTGAATGCATCATAAGAAACTAAGATTAACATTCAACACTGAAAGCATCTAGGATGTTCAATTCCATGAATTTATATGCTATCTGTGATCAGTAAATATACTCCACATATGTGCTGTCATTGGGAAAGTATGTGCCACCTTTACGGCATGAAATTTTGTGTTTAATATGCGGTGGTGGTTTTCTAAGCTATAAGCATGTAAATGAATTCTCAAAAGCTCGATTTATACATTACATTTTCATGATACCGATTAATCGTATTATTAAATGCATTGCTTATAGTTAAAGACACGGGCATAATTGTTCCAATGTACATGCTATTTTGGATTGCGGTAGTAATCCACATGACATCAACCATCAACAGTACTATCGGTAACTCACGACTAAAAACCGGTGATTTTTAAATATTTTGACCTCTCTGTTTCGTATTCGAATCCGACTCGTATGTAGTGAGCACTAGCAATGAAGGCGGTCGAGATGATGAAGACATTTATTTGTTGAAACTATTAAGCTAATAGCATCGGTCTTGGATGATAATTTAGCGATCAACGGCAGATGCTATTACTTTCGGATTTTCACGTATTGGGATTTTTCTGCAAGCTCCGACCAATCATTCGTCTGAAAACACTTTCGACAATTAAGCATTTATTTGGTGTTGTTTCTAATGGTGGTAAAATATGAAGCTAAGCGCTATCAATTTTTTTCGACTAGTGTGTATAGATCATATGTTTGTCTTCAAACTTAGTGCCTTTGTCTCTAGCTGCTTCGTATTCACTTCCGGGCTTATGCGAATTCTTTGTGAAATATGTTATTTCTTATGTCTTTCTAAACCGCACATACGGGTCCACCCACTTACAAGTGCAACATGAGCTATACATGTTCCTTATCCGACAAGTTGATAATGATCCGAGGTTGCTCAAGAGTCTTTGTAGGCTTCCTCGTGTACTTGATATATTCGGCGATTTCTTTGGGACAATCTCGAGACCAAACCCAACTTTGTCGAGAACAAGCGAGCCTTGATGCACAAAATGTTGAAGAGAAACCCGAAGAGAAAAGTACATAAAATCCGTCTTCTTTTATTGAGTCTTGGAGAAATGAGTCTCGGTACTTCATGTGTTTTAATGCTATTGCATCGATTCTCTATTTAAGTCCATACTTCTTGGGTGGTGTATCGGTATATTTTGTAAAACCTCGTTATGTTATTCTAATGGTTTATTTGAATTGGTAGGGAGCATATAACACATTCGACATAAAAGCAACGATCGCTTTTCTAAAATCACAAGATATGGCTGCGTTGAAGACATTTTAAATATGATCATAAGTGCGGTTTCCAACAAACAACTCCTTGCTTCCTTTCTCAAACAAGTGAACATAATTGGAGGTTGTCACATTTTTGTCGATCTTCCGGTGGAGGTAATCATCTAATTTTGTGATGCATTGCCTTGATCTGAAAAATTTGACAAAGATGACATTTACATCTATATAATGTTCTTGAATATATTAAACATTTGATGACATTAATTTGTATAAGGCCTGTTTATGATGTCATTTTGGCATTGTTTTGAGCGATTTTAACTTCTTTTCCACTATAACGTCTTTGAATTATTTTATTGCAATTGTCAGTTTACATGATTATTTTCTTGCAATTGTCAGTCTAGATGAATCTGGAACTCACCTGTATTACAACTGCCCTAGCGATAACTAGTTTGAGTATCAAGCATTTGCTATAGGATCTCGGTTGCAGGCCGCCATACTTGGAACACAAATGTTGGACATGAATGATAGGAGTCATAGGACATGAGATTTATGTGTAATTGTCATGTCTAGTATTGAAATATTGACAATGTTATAGTTTATTTACATTCAGATGTATTGCAATATTTTTTTGCATAAGTGGATATCTGACAAATATATGATTATATATTTGTGTAATATGAGTTATCAAAATGTACCATCACAAGACATAGATTTATAATACAAAGGCCTATAAGAGCCTTAATATGCTAATTTGGAGCACAAATCTTTTAATATTACACATAAAAGTGACCTAGTTTATATGAAAGCTCAAATAAGTGCCTAATGCATTCACCCAAAGATAAATATAAGTGTCTCGTAATGTTACTTTATTGACATATGAGGTTTTATGCGACACATTATGTGCATCAAATTTAAAATGAATGTTGATGCTACACATTTTGTGTCCCTAAATTTATGTTTTATAGACATAAATAAGTGTTTCCATAGATTTATCAACATAAATTTTAATTTATTTAGGGCACTTATATGTGCCTCGAAAAATCAATCTTGAGACATATTAAAGTGATTAGAAAGTTATTGGTTTAGAAGCACTTAAAAAAGTGTCCAGAACTCTTTTGGGACACGATACTTGGAGGCATATATGATAAGTGCCCCGGAAAATCATAAGTGCCCCAAAAGGATATATATTGGGGCACTTTTCGGTGTCCGAAAATCACTTTTTTGCTGTAGTGCACCATCTCTGGATCCCAATCCCTCAGTTACTTCACCAACCCCAACAGTCTCTGCTGGTTTCTGATGCCTAAACTCGAGCAAGAAATCAAGGTTCTCCACAATTTGGAAGGAAACGCCGTTGTTGAAGATTGTCACATCGTCGTAGGCAACGGATTGAGCCAGCTCATTCAAGCTGCGTTCTACGCCCTCACTGACCCCCTCAATCCTCCCAAGCCCATCAGCGTAGTCTCAGCAGCTCCGTTCTACCCGGTGAGTCTCAAATCCCAATTCAATGACATATTTATAATTTTGCTGGTGTTTTATAGTAGTGTTTTGATCCGAGTCATGACCTGTCTGACTGTTTTTTATTGCAGTGCTATCCGCAGATAGCGGACTATGTGATATCAGGGTTGTTCAAATGGGGAGGTGATGAAAATGTTTATGACAAAGATAAAGCTTATATTGAGCTAGTTATTTCACCAAACAATCTTTGCTGGTGTTTTATAGTAGTGTTTTGATCCGAGTCATGACCCGTCTGACTGTTTTTTATTACAGTGATATCCACAGATAGCGAACTATGTGAGATCAGGGCTATTCAAATGGGGAGGTGATGCAAATGTTTATGACAAAGATGAAGCTTACATTGAGCTAGTTACTTCACCAAACAATCTTTGTTGGTGTTTTATAGTAGTGTTTTGATCCGAGTCATGACCCGTCTGATTGTTTTTTGATTGCAGTGCTATCCGCAGATAGCGGACTATGTGACATCAGGGCTGTTCAAATGGGGAGGTGATGATGCAAATGTTTATGACAAAGATGAAGCTTACATTGAGCTAGTTACTTCACCAAACAATCCATATGGGGAAATTAGGGGCTCTGTGTTGAATAGAGCTAATGGGATGCTTGTTCATAACCTTGCCTACTACTGGCCTCAGTACACAGCTATCACGGCGCCTGCTGATCACAACATCATGCTCTTCACTGTCTCCAAATGCACCGGACATGCGGGATCAAGAATTGGGTAGACAACTTATGCTTGATTTCTAGGCCAAGAAATGAATTATTAGACTTGTGTTTGATATGAAGTGTTCTTTTGTTGTTTTTTCATGCATGTGAAGATGGGCGATAGTGAAGGATGCGAAGGTGGCCAAGTAGATGGTGAACTTCATTGAGATCAACATGATTGGGGTGTCGAAGGAAGCTCGGATAAGAGCTGCCAGCATCTTGAAAATGATCTCCACCAATGGCTGCTCGAACAATTTCTTCGAATTCGGGCAATCTGTCATGGCGAGAGGTGGAAGAAACTGAGAGAAGCTCTCAAGGGAAGTGAAGTCTTGCAAGTTACTAACTTCCCTATTCAGTACTGCAATTTCAATAGAGACTTCATCGGGGCACGACCAGGTAAATGACGTCTAGTATTTGTTCGACTTGTGCACGTGCATTGATGAATGACATGATATTGTCCGTTTTGAACAGCTTACGCCGGGTGAAGGCCAACTAGGTGTAGATCTCGCAAAAGTACTAAGCGAGCAAAAGATACGAGCATGTGGAGGGACGTCCTTCGGGTGTGGCCCTGAGTTTGCCGAGTCAGCATGTTAGGAAGAGACGAAGACTATGAACTGTTTCTCACGAGGCTTCCACCGATCATTAAACTTCTAGCCGAGTGAAAGCTTTGTTCATCGTCTGCATCTGAATTTAGGCTTGTATTCTATTTTAGGGCATCCCTCATCTGTTTGAGCACTGTGGCGCAGATGATTTTCTTTATTGAACGATCTATGTTTTTGCTAGTGGAAGTGTTGTGTGTGGATTGATTTAAAAAACATTTTCTACAATCATTTGGGCTTCTATAAAATTCTAATGTCTCTCAAAAAAGCACAAAACAATAACTGGGGGTGGCTAATTAGGGTGGGCCGAGTACCTGACCCCAAATTTTCTCCTAAACAGATATCCGACCTCGACCCCAACCCGCTTAAGCAAGGTATTAGGGTACCCAAAAATATTCGTTTTTATTACTACCGCATTTGCAGACGAAGACGGGGACCTCGCCGATGTCGTTGCCTCGGTGCCTCAAGATAGCGCTGCAGTTGTGGTACCTGAACCCTACCCTGTTAGGGTTGTGTATGGTGAGATCCATGGACAGGCTCACGTTTAAGAGCACTCGGAGCCTGGCTATGTCCATCACGAAGTTCTGGTCGTCCAGGGCCACGAACTCCGCGCTCGTGGTGGGCCATCGAGCCTTGAACAAGGTAAGCACTAAGATTAGGAAGAGCAAGCCGAGCGTGAGAAACACCACTGCCATGGACATGCAGATCTATCTCTGCTTGGACGCGACGGGGCAAATTTGGTGTCAACGCAGCAGGAGGCAACAAAAACTAGGGTTTACCGATTAGGTTAAGCTACTGCGGCATTACTTTGGGGGCGATTGGGGAGGTGTGGCTGGCAGCGGCAAGAGAGAGAGGAAAAGAGAGACGCAAGGCGAGAAAGAGTGAAAAGAGATAGGTCATAGGGGTTCGATCCTCTATTTTTGTTTTTAATTTTAATCAATGATTTAATAAAAATAAATAACATTAAATATAGTTAAAATTAGGGCTGACAATTTTCGACACGACACGAACACGTACGAAATTAACGGGTTAGTGTTCAGCCTTATCGTGTTCGTGTCCTTATCGTGTCGACACGATAAGGACACGATAATTTTAATCGTGTTTGTGTCGGATGCGTATGGTGTTAGTGTAACCCGATAATTTTAAATGTTGCATTAGTGTTAGGTGTCGGATCGTATCGTTTTAGTATAATTCGATAATATATATAATATTAATTTAATTATATTTTATATATTTTATTTATTTATTTTCTAATTTTGATTTAAATTTATTATTTAGGTAATAGTGTCATAACGAAAAAAATCGTGTCATATTAGTATGTTGTGTTAGGTATAGGTCCGTGTCGATACATTTCATGTCGTGTTCATGTTCGTGTCGGACAGATCCTTAACGAGTCGTGTTCGTGTTTGACCTTATCAGGTCGTGTCGACACGATAACGACCCGACACGCACGAATTGTCAACCCTAGTTAAAATTGATACATGTAATCGAACATACCCAATTACCCAACCAAATATACCCGATACACGATTACCTAACTATATGCTACCGGTAACCAACAAGAGCAGTTACTAGATACCGATTATCCGACCGAATACGGGTTGGGTCGGATTCGGGTAAAACCCACTACCCGATACCCGATTAGCCACCCTTGATAGTAATTAGGGCTGTCAATTCGTGCATGTCGAGTCGTTATCATGTCGACAAGATAACGACACGATAAAGCCAAACACGAATACGATCCATTAAGGATCTGTCCGACACGAACACGAATATGACACGATTTTTTCGTGTTGACAAGACACGACACGATAAATTCAAATCAAAATTAGAAAATAAATTAATAAAAGAAATAAAAATATATAAAATATAATTAAATTATATTAAATATATAAATATTATCAAATTATACGAAAACGACACGATCTGACATGAACACAAATGTGACACAAAAATTATCGGGTTACACGAACACGACACGGATCCGACACGAAATTATCGTGTCGACACGATAAGGACACGAACACGATAAGGCTGAACACTAACCCGATAATTTTGTGCGTGTTCGTGTCGTGTCGAAAATTGTCAGTCCTAATAGTAATAATATAACAACCATGAATATAACTCATTTTGAGCATCAATTTGGAAAAATGACTGTTAAATCATTTTGGGAGCAGAAACATACAAGATTGGCATGAATAACCTAGTAGACACCACTCTGATGTCAGGACTCGCACCGTCCACCGAACAATAGGAGGCGCAAACTCGAGATAGTGTAGCGACTCGGAAGTCAATAAGGTCTAAGAACATTTCTCATAGACGACAACCGGGTACAAAGACCAGCTGATTGGTATTAGTGCTTCTCCTATACAAAGTGAGAGTGTATTTCAATCCAGAACTTTTGCACTTTGACAGGGAAAGAAAAGGTCGAGCAAATGAACAATGTGACATTAACGATTACAAATATTCCCATGATACAAACAGCAATAAGATGGAAGAACTCCCAATTCATGAATGGTTTTCTGTACAGCCACTTCCTAGAGACATGTGATACGGCATGGCTGTTGATACAAGTTAAGTTCAAGCGTTGCAGGCCAGGCATACCCGTATGCAGAGGCGGCAATTAAATAAGTCTAAGCTCGTATTCACCAGCCATTGTTATGTACCTCACCCATGGGAGAGCCTGGTAGCCACTCTTTTCAATGATTTTCAAGTAACGGACCTACAAACCAGAGTTTCAATGGCAAGGTCAATTACGGCAAAGTGGCTTCAGAGAAAGTATATGAGCACGTTTTATTTTCTCGTAGAAGATGGTCTTGCTGAAAGTATTTCTAAATGAGACAACACATCGACATGTAGCACTACTGTAGAGTTAAAGAGAAGTTATTGACCTTTAGCAAGGACTCAGGCATAGAATATCTGTTTATACGTTCAATGTAGCTATCAAACAACACACTGTAAACTGATAAAGCATTAGAAGAAAATATGCAACTTCATGAATGTTAGTGTCACTTGCATTTATTTGCTTAGTTGTTTTAGCAACTTATGTGTATTTGGATATAAATCTTGTATAATTATAGAGACCAATTAATCTCAGATCTCTCAATAAAGCTGACATCCTAACGCACTCCATGAATAGGTAACATGGTTTTTATACTTTTAATGAAGAGTTAAAGTAATTTTCTATTTTCGCAGGGAAAAATAAAGAAGCGGCAATTGTTGTTTATGCAGAATATTAACATAACATTGAGATGATAAAACCAGTAAAGCAAATATCTCCGAACATGAACCCGTTTGAGCTCACCTGTATTCCTGAAACAGTGAAATATGGTATTTCAAACTTCACCCTTATAGGAGCCTTTCTTTCTGGAGCTGCTTCCTCTGATGTGATACTGGGAAGCCTAAACTCTGCCCTCAACATATATTCCTGAAAAACACAAAACATAAACATCAAAGATAGAAATTTGGGAAAGCAAATTAAGCTTAGCGCCACAGACTATTCATCACGAAAGGAAAAAAACAAAAGAAAATCTGAGTTACCCAAAAAAATATTCCTACCTTGCCACCTGGAAACGATTTTATCTTCCAAATTAGTGATTCGTTTTCTGGAGCATAATTAGCGGATCCCATTGAAGTACGAACATTTGGATTGGTAGCATCAGGTGGAACGGGTAACTCGATTTCAACGTTAGTTGCAGTGCTAAAGTCCAAAATCACATCAGTAATTAATTTGACATCCATGAAATACCACAGATTGATAGAAAAGTAGAGAATGCATAAATGTTTACAACAGATGCAGGTACTATACCTACGCTCCTTGAACTGACTCCTGGCTTTTACCATAAATTCTATACGGCTCCTAGAGTGCCTTTCTACCTGAGCTTCAACCCATATTAGAGGCTTTACCTGGAACAAAAAGTAAATGAGTTCTCCAAACTACTTATAAACTTATCACTACATCAGAAAATTGTTATAACCTTCCCCCAAAAAATTCAATAATCCAGCAAACCAGAAATTCATTTTTGTGCCATCCTCACTTTCACAGAAAAGTTCGGTTTCAATATAATTTTGCTTGTGATTTGTGACTAATAATTGCATTATGAAATTCACACTTTGAAGGATATATCCTACTCTAAGTTGGAGAAGCTAACATGTAACTATCTCAAAGGGTATGGATCTGAATCCCAAATTGACAAACCAACCTGAGTGCTGAGCCTGTAAGTCATAAGATCAAACGATCCATCAGGAGGTATGAAAGATATGGTCCTGTCATTCTCGAACCGAGCCAAGCGCACACACCTGAATCAATAACCAAAAGTAAGAACAAGTACGACCAATGAAGCAAAGTCACTAACATGGACATGTGCATCATATTCAGTTTGTTATTCAACTATCAACAGAAATGATATAGTGACCAAATGATAAGGCTAAATTACATACTGATGAAACTTGATGTCATCTAGATCAATGGCTTTTCCTTTAGTAGCTCGCCCTTGGGCTTCAAGCAAAATTCTGTCATTTAGTCCAAGCTTACACTCGGGCATACCACTGCAATGGACAAAGCACAATGAGTTACAACTAGTTTTCATAAAAAGTAACCATCAAATTTCACAAACGCATAATTATGCAATCACCATGAAAATTCAAAAGGCTACTACCGTCAACTAATACTAAATTTGAAAGCAATGAAAAAGATTACAAAGGACATCAACATGTGGTGGGTCTTCTGGTTCATATCAGAGTCAGCTATGTGCATGACCACACTGAACGAACGTCATGTCTATATGATGAAGTATAGCATGCATGCAATTCCTTGAAACTTAATCATTGTAAGTATACAAATTTAAGGTACCATACAACTTGGGCATCAAAAAACTTTCTACATGGTTTTCTTGATTATAACTTATAAGGCATGTTCTTCTAATCAAAGACTAAGACAAGAGCTAATATCAAGTCGCTGCACATGAAATAAATCTTAAGAATGATAGAGTGAGATCTAACCTCAAATACGTTCGCATCTTTAGTGCCCCGACAACATCTGACCTGATTATTTGGCCATTACTATTGACTAGTATATTGACACTCTCCACAACATCAAGAAAGACCTGCACAACCAACAAAAGCCCATATAATCCAGAGTTTAAAGAAATGCAGCACAAGTTACGCAAGGAAAACTCACTTCATTCTTTTTGTATCGTATCCCTTCGCTTCGCCATGACACTGCATTTGTAACGGCCATCGGAGGCCTCTGTGCCACTTCCATCCTGTAAGCATCAGTCTTTATGAACTCGCTAAGAATCTTGGCTTCAGTGTATTGCGGGTAACCAAAGTCCATAATTTCGTCCAATAGCTCATACTAAATATATATATATCAGACAAAAGTTGTTAAATTCTGCCATCAAGATTGTGAATTATATAATTTGAAGAACAATAAACTTCCATACCACTACAACAAAATTATCTCTAAGAGATTCCTCTTCTAATTCTTCAAAGTAGTGTTTGAAGACCTGTTAGAAAAATGCAATTATTGAAATCAGCAGAAATAGTGCACTGGGCTGGGTTATAGACAATATCATTAAAGAATGGGAATGGGACTTTGATTACCAATAACGCTTACATCAACTACTCGGTGTAGGAATAAAAGAAGGCTAGCAGCATTGCAGTTCTGCCGAGACGCGGTCATGAGATATACATTGTTGTGTTGTATAAACATATATGTCACACCATTATCGCAAACAACAGGATCCTGGGTCTCTGGATCACCCTATATCATTAGAAATTAGAAGCGTTAAACATCTAGTTCACTTAAGTACAAATTATCAAAATAAGAACCCTCAATCATTGATTAATAAGCAAACAAACAAAGCTAAAATAATTAAAGAACATCAAAAATCAAATCAGAAACTTACTGATGCTTGCAATCTAAAAAGGTATTACCATGTCTCACACAAATCCACTTTCCATGAAGCAAGTTTTCAGAAAAATGGTATCTCATGAAAAGAAAAGCTCTCCCCTTTCATACAACTAAAAAAGAGAGAGAAAAAAAGAAGCCCCTTCATCACTATCACAGAACAGTTTGACCTCTTAGATTACAGTCTGCATCAACTAAGAACCTCCAATTCCAATCACACCTAAGTTACTACAAGATGAACTAGCATCAGAAATGAAATCTGAATTGCTTGTCCTTTTTGTACACATTATTTTCCAATCCAACTAGCTTGCCTCTCCAAGAAGCAAGTAGAATAAAGAAGATTCAATCCATCAAAACAACCCCATGGAGCAATCCACAAGTAAAAACTTCCAATCAAAGCTATATTAAACCCAGAGTCCATGTTCTCATCCAGTTCAATTGAACTCATCAAATCCGCATCTAGCTAAATTCACTGAGTCTCCCAATCACACACCAAAATTTATCCCACCTTAAGACAACACTAGACCAATATCATCAGATGAAATCAATTTATAACTTTATAAGCACGAAGATCGGATCAAGCTCAAGATTTGCCGAATAGAACCTGATTCATCTCACTACAGCTACAATCACGAACGGAATCAATCACCTGAACAGCACACTAAAAAACACAGCCAAAAACGACCTAAAGACAACCAATCCAATCACAAATCATAGAGAAATCTCACCTCTTTCTCCATGAGCTTAGCGAAAAAGCGTTCGGCCTGAGCGGCGGAGACGTCTCCGCGGTAGTCCCGCCACACCAGAACCCTACCCTTAATGTCCAGTAGGAACAGCGCCGAGGCTGCTCCCGCCATTTCTGGGCTGAATCAGTCGGTTTTTTCCACTAAATTTTCTCCGGTTCAATTGCATATAAGAGTCGCAGATCACGAGTTGGTTGAATCAATGGCGGCGAGATCCAGTGCTATTCCCGAAACTATGTGGAAATTGAGGGGTGAAATGGCCGCGTCATTGCTGTCGGAGTGTGTGAGAGAGAGAATTGGAAGAATATTTAAGTTCGATCTTCTTCTGTTTTTCCATCAGGATTCAACTAAAAATTGAAGAAAGGTTAGAAATTTCCAATTTGTGGAATCAGATTAAGATCAGACCGACTGCAGTTTATGGCCCATTTTTATGGTCTTAGGCCCATCTACTTTCTATATTAGAAGGCCCACTTAGCATTTTATCTCTCGCTCTTCTCTCTTTCTCTACCCTAAAATACATGTAGATTCTTTTCTTTTTCTGGAAGTCTCATTTAGATTATAGTTTTAAAATTTTGATATGAATAGACTTTAGATAAGTTTCTTAAATAAAGAGAATGTATAAAAATGTCTCTTTAAGATGATCTAGTGGTAAAGTAAATTTTTTATAGCTAAAAAGTCACAAGTTTAAATTTCACTAACGCCTCTATAGATTTGAGTATTTTATACTTGATTTTTCAAGTATGATTTTCCCTTCATGTGTGCTTTGATGACTATTGAACAAAAACATGGGTTCTACCCAGTGTACATCGAAAAAGTCGTCAATTCTGGTTTTTAAAGTGTGATTTACTCGTCATATATGTTTTGTAGATTATTGCATAAGAACATAAATTCTACCCAATGTATACCGAAGATTTTTCAAGTTATTGCATAGAAACGTAAGTTCTAGCCAATGCAAATCGAAAGTAACATATAAATAAAAAAATGTATAATAATGTAGCCATATGTAATACATAATGCACTGTCACGAATATTTTGTTTGTAATATCACTTAGCAAGAATATGTATTATAATCTGTTATAATAGTATACCTATATATCATAAATAATCTAAAATGCGGCCCGTAATAGATAGTGCTATGCAAACATACTATTCACTTGATATACATAACAAAATTTCTTATACAGTATAACTTGGAAAAACACATATCCACATACACATATATCTTTGTAATGTCTGTTTGTCAATCATCACCGACGTTAAAGTTATTTTTGTTGGATTAATATATTGAAAACAAATTGGTTGAATTTGTATATAATATTTTTTTACCATTATTTCGATCTCCTATTTGAATTATTTACTTGATTGCATATGTCGTCCCATTATTTCACATAAAAATCAGATCATAAATATGTAAAAGATCATAGAAGTCAGTATGATTGGTCAAGCTAGTTGAGATATAAAAAAAATCACAGATGAGACAACTTGAGGACGAGTTGTTGGTATAAGTTGCAATATAGATAAGAATTAATTTGACTTGATTGTTAGTCTATGCTGAAACGTCTTGATGTATTTATAGATTAGTTCTTCTATCTGACTGTCATGAAGAACCTATATCTCAGTAACTTTAAGTTGATCTAAACCTCGATAAGGTTTCAGGTGAGTATGAGTTACTGACCATCACTTTGACTTGTTATGGATAAGGGTTACATAGAATAACCCAATATTATCCGCATCTTGGATGGTGCCAATGATTATATGTCATGCTGGTTACTTGAATCGAGTTACCATAACCATTTAGGATGATGACGTCCCCTTAAGGAGCTCAAAATGTTTATTGTACTCAATCCTAAAGGTTGAGTTAGCTCAAATATAATAATAAGATTGAGTAGTAGTTAAGAAATTAAAGAGATTAATTATTTTAAGCAATCAGAGTGTTATAAATAATTAATGGAGGTGTAATATCTTAAATACGATGATTCGTAAGTTTAAACACAATCACGATTCAACTTTGGTAATAAAGGGATAAGTCAGCATTTATTCTCTAGTGAATTTAATAAATATTTATGAATTAATTTATGTTCTGAGCTGAACATAAGATAATTAATTCATTTTTAGACACATCTTTATTCCTTTATTTGATCATTAGGCTGAACCTCCAAAGCCTATTGCCAAGGTAATTTTCGGCCACCCCTTATCTAGTCCCACTGAGATTGTATTCTAATTATTGTATTATTTAATACATCTCCTACTCTATATATACATATTATTTGATATAAAAGATATTAAAACTAATTATTCTAAAATGAATTATCTTCAGGGAAGAAATAATTAATTATTGTAATTATTATATGTGTCAGAGTTCTATTATATTAGGATTCTAGGGAGAACACTGTAAATATATGGTAGGAGAATATCAGTAGTATCATAAATATAGTTGTTATTTTGAAAATCACATAGCAAAGGGGCAAAAAAATTGATGTTTTCCATAGATTACTCTAATTCAGTATTGGAGATTAGACATCCGAGACACAATCCAAAAGATCAAAGCTATAGTCAGTCATTGATCGAATTTACTAGAAATTTACAGATAAACACGAAAAAACTCTTATGTTTTACAATTAATTATATAAGAACATGCTATAAATATAATCAATATATGATGAATTAAATATTCAAGATAAATCATCGGTAATATTATATTTCCCACCAATTTCATATCTAAAAACACATATTCTCCAATTGATTAGACTTATTTAAGGCCTATCAATTTCTTTTTTTCTTTGAAAAGACACCTAATCTTATATTTAGTAGCAGTTACGAACTTCTCTCCTCGTCCAAAAAAGTTGATAAAAAAAATGCATTAATCTATTCTTAAACAATATTTTTCTTCAAATACTCATAGAAGCAACAAATTGTTTTTCTAAAAGTATAATTTAACTTCAGTGGCCCAACTTTTGATGGGAATTAAATTGGACGGAATGTGAAATGCGAATATTATTATGCAATATGACTTACAAATCCAATCAACCATTTCTTGTAGCTTAACATGATGTGAACTTCAAGATCGTGGTAGTTAAATTCAATCCAAAATTCAAATCAATCAACTGCACTCATTCCAATCTAGTGTAAACCGCATACAATCATAATCCAAGAAAGAATATATTATGATTGTCTTTATTTGAGTGATAATATATATAGATAAAAATAACAATAAAATTTATCTACCACATTATGGTACACACGAAACATTTAGTAATTATCAATATAATTAATTAATAAAATAATAATATTAAATTAATATATTAATTATTTTTACATAAATATCATTTTTCACCTATTTTTAATGTAAAACTAATTTTTAATAGATTAAATATTAAATAAACTGTTTTTTTATTCAATAAAGCTTGTTATGGCCAGTCACATTATGGCCGAATAACATCACTCTAAAAATAATTCAAGTAATTCATTGTTTATTTTGATGGATTGATGATGAATTGACCAATTTTAATTTTTTGATTATCATATCCTTCAAATATGCAATCATATGTTTTATCAATCTATACTATCATAAAAAAAGAAACACCATCTAAGTATTTTATATGCCATGATGATAAATGAACATATTTTAAAAGCAAATCCTCGTTTAAATTAACAAATCGAATAACTCACGACCTTCTGTTTTCCCAGCCAAATTAAACACTTCGAGGGTTCGTTTTCAAACGCCTGAAATCCCTCCCAGTTAGGGATGACAGTGGATTTCGGACCCGGTCCAGATCCACAGATCGAGATCCATTTTTCAAGATCTGGATATTCAAAAAATAGGATCCGATGGATCTGCACCGAATCCGGACCATTCTTTTAAAATCCGGATCTGGTGAGATCCAGATCCGGTCCATGGATCCATATAATATATATGTATGTATAATTTTTGTTTATATTTATAAGTGTATTATATTATTTTTCTTTATAGTCGAAGTTGGATAAACAATGTTACATAATTGGATAGTATCTCAATAATACTATAAACTTGTACCTTGTATTTGAGAAGTGGTCTATTTGGTAAGATGTGTGTGCTACTTCTTCTATTACTATTATAATATTATTTGTTGTCATGAAAGTAAAAGTAAATTTGTAATTAGCATCTTCTTGTATAGTGATGATTGTAGAATTTCTAAATAATTATTATAGTGTTATATGCATTTAGATTATTATTATTATTATTATTATTATTATTATTATTATTATTATTATTATTATTATTATTATTATTATTATTATTATTATTATTATTATTATTATTATTATTATTATTATTATTATTATTATTATGGTGTTATTGTGAATTATACTTGATTTATGATTTATTTTAGATTAGGTTGACCACGATTCGGTTCGGTTCCGATTCGAACCTTTGGACCGATGATTTCAATCGGTAGTTCCACCTATTTTTAGGTTTTTTATCATGCCTATTTGTTGTATGTGTTCAAAATATACTAATTAAATGTATATATTATAAAGAAAACACAAGAAATTAGAAAAATTCACAAAAAAAAAAAAAATTTGAATTTGGATGGAACCACCCGAACCGATGGTTCCGGTTTCGTGCCGTTAATTTGGGCTGCCAGATTCAAATTTTAATTAAAATTAAAATTTCAAACATCCCAAATTCATCTGTAAATACTCCTTCAATCCAACCATTTCAACACACCAATTTATATTCTATTTCTCTCTATTTCTATTAATCTTATTGTAGCAAATTGCAATCTCTAGTTATATTTTGAAGCTCTATAAGAGTAGTTCTTTTCTCTCCTACACTATTTCTATTTTTCTTACTCTCTTACATAAAATGGCTTCCGGTTCTAGTCGCAATGTTGATCATTATGCAACAATTGGACGGAGACCACGAAACCATCGCAAGAACCGTGGTATTTTCATAACCGAAGATACCAATGAGGGGTAGAATGTTGGTGACTCAAGTTCGTCTCCAACGCAACCTTTTCGAATGGTCCCCAATCGACGACAACTTGAAGAACTGGTGGAGTATGAAGAAGGGTTGCTCCAAGATGAACATCAAATTGCTCCGGATCGGGAAATGACGGAATGCCTTGTTACTGCCATGGAAGAGGTACCTAATTTTTCTTTACATCTATTTCCTTAATTTTTTATTCTTAAAATATTTTATTTAAGATTTATTTGTTTAATTTTAATAGGATATTGAGGAACCGTCAAACACTACACCACAAGAAGAAACTCCAATTGATTTGAATTTGGAAGACGAGTTGGACGAGGATGATGATGACGGTCTCGTAGCCGATGAACGCCCTTAAAAAAAGCAGGAGTATGCCACGTTCTTCAAGTTATGGGGTATCTAGTTCCGAAAAGTTTCAATGTAGGAAAAATGACGAGACTGACAAAATGATGGCAATTTGTAATATTTGCGAATGAGAATATGTGCACAAGACGGGGAACGAATATGGCACATATTGGCGGCACGTCCATCAGAAGCACGCTTCGTCCAATGATAAGGGTAAGCAAACTCAAAGTAATTTAAAGGAAGGACAAAATTCAGGTACGTTCGATATTTCATTGTTTAAATATAATCATATAACTACTAAGAAGTAATTACTAAATTTGTTGCTACCGAATCACTTGCTTTTCAATTTAAAGATAGCATGCGTTTTGAAAATAGTATGAACGTTGTTTATAATCTTTGTGCTAAAAAATTTCATGTGCAACCATGATTAGGACTATTGTTAAATTATCTAAGAGATATAAAATTATTTAAGAAATATGTTTTTGAAATTAGATCATAGAGTTTCTATTTATTCCGATATTTGGTCTTATGCTTTTCAAAAAAGTTCTTATATGGGTATAACATTTATCGGATAGATCGTACTTGAAATTTGAATAAACATGTTCTATGTTTTTAGAAGTTTAATTTCACACATACTACTGAAAATATTGCTCTTATCATAATTAAAATTTTACAACTATTTAGATTGATGAAAAACTATTTTCAATAGGATTTGATAATGTTAGTGCTAATACATCTAGTGTACCAAATTTAATTGTGACATGTAATCCAACTTTAGGAGGCAAATATGTAATACCCGTCTTTTAAGCTTACATTTTGCATGGCACGTTTTTTCGAGAAAAGGTCAAAGGTTGACTTTTTGTTTGGTGATCGCGACCGTCACGAAACCTCGAGGCGTTGTGAAGAGTGTCTTATGACGAATTCATAGAAACTAAGTATGCGGGTTTTCGACCACCCATGAAGGTTTGGCACTCAGGAAGTTATCGAAAACCGGACTTTTCATTGGTCTTTTAAAGTATATCTTGTTTATAGTCATTGTGTCCGTATTTTATTTCGTGTCCATGGGTACCAAGTTTGCTAAATTTGGAGTCCGTTTGTAAAGTTGCGTCGGTTTTTACGTTTTCGAAAAGGTATTACTTGCATGAAATTGCTTGACCCTTTTTCTATAAATAGGAGGCTAGGGCCTTCATTTTCAATGTTCATTTCCTTCGTCTCTCTGTGTTTACGGAAGAGCCGAGCAGCTCAGTACTGCTGCTGAGCCACTGGAGGAGTGGGGATCGGCCGGGAGGCTCGTGGCGGCGCCATTCTTGCTTCTGAGCCGACCACCGCCGATCAACCACCCCCGGGCAACCCGTTTTCGGTTTTGTCCTTTTCTTGTTTTGATTCCGCCTTTTAGTAGATCGTATAGCATAGAACTCGGGTTTCTAAAGGGACGAGGCGGAAAAGGCGGAGGCCGGCCGATTGTCGAAACCGCCGCCGCCATTGCATGATTTGGTGGCTGTTGGCCGCCGATTTGGTGGCCGACCAGCCTTTAGCTCTGGTCCTTTAGGTTTTGAGTTCGGGCTATGCATTCTACTAAAATACCGATTCCGTTTTTACATTTTTCGCGTTTACGCATGTCGGGATGTTTTAGTTGCTTGAGTTTTCTAAAGGAAGTACATGCCCGGTTATCCATTTTCAACGTCGTTTGTCATTCCATGTTAGATGCGTTATGCATATTGCTTATGTTTCCATTTTCATGCATCGATTTTGGATGGTTTATCCTAGATCGAGGATAGGCATCGATTTTTGAAGCTTCTTGTTGCTAAGATTTGAGTCGACTTGCATGCATGCATATTTTGAAGGTACCCTATTATAGGTCTTGATGCCACGAATATATTTCCTTACGCATCGAGTTGATTTGAAAACCGGAGAGTGCGAATGTGGGTTGAAAGTCGAAAACCTAGTTTTGCTACGATCGTCGTTTGGATCACGTTGTTGCTTTGCTTTGTGGGAAGTAATCCCAAAAGTTGTTCCGTCTTGTTACGGTACCTACCGGTCGATCGGTGAAGTCATCGGATCCGTAGATACCTCTCGGTTGGCGTTTTAAATGCATTCGGGTTGGGTTATATATCTATTTTGAGTTATTTACTACGATATTTCAAAATAAAACATATACGCCGTAAAATGTTTTGTGAAATTATTCTTGTTCTCGATCGAATATGGTTCTATCATGGTTGTGCGGATCTCTATTCGGTGGGTTGATCACCATCTTGAGTATTGATCGTGAGGATAGACCCGAACACGTGGTTATGGTTACGAAGGGATAGACCGGAAGTCCACACGAAAATGGTAATGAGGTGGTTATGGTTACGATGGGGATTTGACCCACAAGTCCACACCGAGTTAGCCCATTTGGATACGTTCGGGCGTGGGCCGATTGGATATGTTCGGGCGAATGAATGTCATGTGATGGGCTGGCGGGATCGTTCCCGAGCCGTGGTTCATGGTTCTATGATGGGAGTAACGATAATAACGGATCGGTATCGAAAATGAAAAATCTATTTTGCTTACTTAGAAGTGGATTCGTTTAAAACCTTCTAAGGTAAGTGCTCTAAACACGACCTCATGATTCTTTTGATTTATGATAAAACCCGGTGAGTGCGCTAGTACTCACCCCAAACTCTTTCAAATCTTTTCACGAGATGGAGGAGGGCTGGAATGCGACGGGCGAGGTGGGCTGCGGGTTCTTCATGCTATGCTTCCGCGATGTTGTGTTATATCGTACTACGATAATTATGTATTCTTGTCCCTTATTTGCTTTCGATTGGGAATAAGATTTGTTATGTTATTCTGCGTGAGTCTCGATCTGAGCATGCTATGTGGTTGACCGGTCTAGTTGACGAGGATGTAATGCTAATTTGCTTTCTTGCATTACTTATAATAAACGAATCATGTTTTTCGAGGTTATGATATCGATATTATTACATTGGTGGATTGTTTGTGCCCCTCCCTTCGAGGATATGTCCTAGTTATAGAGAGATCTTTGCCCGATTTCATGGTCACATCTTCTTATCATGAATGTTATATGTATCCCCTTCTTCCCCGCTTCTTAACCCCTTTAATCACACCCCGGCATCCGTGCCTTCCCAATCGGGAATCGGGCGTGATGACTTATGTCGAGCAATGTTCTTGTACGACATCTATCTTTCTTATCGATACCGACTTGGTATCGGAGCGATTTTCGGCTTTGGGTATGTGTACATGTTGTTTGATATCAAAGCGTTATCAGTTCGTTTGCTTTATATCGTGTGCGTTCTTGAAATTGAGTGTTTAGAACTTGCTCTTCTAAAGCATTTATCGTCTGACTACCCTCACTCACGTCGATCCGCCTCCTTTAAAAGGGGATGAGGTATGTGTTTATTGCTAATGCTTTATGTGGCTATGTGATGCTTGATATGATCTTGGTTTCATGTGCTTTGGCATGGTAAGAGTTCTGTGATGTAAGCGTGATGTGGATGAGGTATGGTTGAATGGTGATGTGGATGTGGAAGTGATTGTTGATGGAGCAAAGGGCCTGTGTGGCTGTGATATGAAAATCGTTTATATGATATGATGTGATTGATGTGATCACGTATGGTTGATGTAAGTCTATGTGTTTACATAGCAATATGTTATTGATCGAAAATCTTGTTTATTATGATAAACGAGTACTTGTAAGTGAATCCTGTATTTGCTTACGTGATTATATCGATATTGATATTGATGTGTGTTGAAATGAACATGTGTATGAGACATGATTACCTAGATGACTGGGATGGTAAAGGAAGCGTGAATATTTGTTGTTGTTTATGGTGAACTAACATGTAGGTTTATGGATATTGATGGCCGCACAACGTTGGTTAAGATCTCACGAGAATGGATGAGCATATCCGTAAATTCGGGGAATGTGCCGGATTATTCATGAGCCGTTGGGAGTATTTACGGGAAGATTTGTTGGGTTATGGAGAAAGGTTAGAGGCAGGTGGGAAAGTGTCGAATATCGAGGCCTACTATCGGATGGTGAAAGGCTACCGACGGGATGGCGACCATGGGCGAAAGCAAGGACATGTGTTGTTCGAGACGGGATCTATCACGAGGCACCTTACCTTGGACTTTCTTGAGTTATTTGCTCAAGTATGGAGGCAGTGGACGGACCACCGAGTATACCATCGAGGAGGATGTGGTTGCGAGACACCTCGAGGACCGATCCGGATCGATGATAGGGATGATGTTCCCGAAGAGCCGTTGGGAGAACAACCATCAATCGGCGATCACCGGTGCATCGAGATACACCGATCCACTACACCTCCATCGGCGATCCTTACCTTCCGGAGGATCCGGAACGACTTTGAGCGAGAACTTCCGGGGCGAGAGGTATTATCCGTCCGACGATGGCGACAAGAAGCCCGATCGAATCTTCATGCCACCAAGCGTATCGGTGGCATCCGGGAAAGGCGACTACGAGGAAGAAGAGAGGACCCGGATGAGAGCGAGGAGGATAGTGAGGATTCGGAGGACCCGGTGATCGAGATAGCCGATGACTACGATGAGATCGGGCACATTGAGGAAGAGCGGCGCCGAGCGAGGACTCGAGCGGCTTTCACGATACTCGAGCAATCGAGCACGGCTTGGATGGGATCATACCCAGAGAGCTTGCTTCCATGCGGGATCGCTTTTACGAGCGGCGGCCAATTGAAGCCACGATTGGAAGGAAGAGAAGATGAGGAGAGGCGAATGGAACCGCGGGACTAGTGAGGAATAGTGGATGAATATGGAGGGCGAGGGATCTAGGTAGTCGGTGTGTGCGGTGGCGATCATGATCTGCTAGAAGCATGGACAGGCGGCATCTTTTGTGATGGCCGGTCGATTCTTTGCTCATATCGACCTTTTGGTGACATACCTTGATCTTGTATTTTGTGATCCTTCATGGACCTTGAATATTCTTGATACTAGCTTGTCTATGACGGGATGTTTATGTTTTGATGCTTATATGTGATATGAGCTATGCCGTGATGATATATGATCTATGTGATGTGTGATGATAATGTTATGTGAAATGCATAACGATGATATGTTGACATGATTACATGATTATATGTGATCGTGCGTGATATGTGGTATATGTGATGATATGTGATATGGGTGATGATACATGTTATGCGATGATACCGGTTATCTATCGAAAGCGTTTCTAATGTTTCAAGCGTCGATGCGAATGCAGAGAACAAGGAATCGAGAGGAACAATAACGTGGAAGAAGCCCGGGAACCACCTTTGGTTCGTTGACATGCGATCGAGAGTTTTCGCGGCGAGAATCCCTACGTTCGACGGTCTCGGCGAACCGATCGGCGAGAACTGGATACGATCCACGAAAGGATCTTGAATACATCGGTGCGAAGAAGCGAAAAAGCTGAATGCGCGATCTTTCGGCTAACCGATGAGGCGATTTCTAGTGGGAATCCGTGAGAAGGACTCAACACCGGGACGATGGGCAAGGTATCGTGGGAAGATTTCGAGGAAGAACTCATGGAAAATTACGTGCTGGCGTTCTGAGCGAGAGAAGGCAAAACGAGTTACGGAATCTTCGTCGAGGAAGAAGGGCGGTCACCGAAATGCGATCGCTCGTTCATAAATGCATAACGTTATGCTACGTGCACTGTTGTGGCGAGGCTGCCGGGCGAGCGAGTTCGAGAGAGGACTCAGACCGAGATCGAATTTCGCTCGTCGATCGGGGAGATCGGCGTATCGCGATCCTTGAGCAGGGCATTAAACATTGAGTCGATGTTGCCCGGAAAGAACGATGCCACCGGACAGCCATCGGCGGAGGAAGAGGTAGAGAAATGGGAAGATCGGGGAAGGCAATCGGTGTTCGAGGGAACGGGCGGTCGATGATTCCAGGAATCAAGGCATTCAGAGAGAAAGCGCAACCTTGGGAAGGAATTTCCAACCCATGCGGCGGTGGAAAAACCTTGGTGCGAAATGCGAAGGAATCATTTCGTGAGTGCGAGCAGGTAGCACCGAGTGCTATCGTTGTGAAGAAGTCGGGACATTACGCTCGAGATTGTCCGTTAGGAGGGCGCAGTGCGGCCGCCGATGAAGCGACATCGACTCATGAGCGAGAATCATGCTCATGCCGAGAACAAACAACGGGCGGGAGGTCACCCTAGGCCGACAAACCAAAGGCCACATGCAAGCAAGGGTGTCGCTGAATGAATCGGCGACTCAAGCTCCGGAAATCTTGCGGTATAATCCATATGAGTGATATACCCGTTTTCGCTTTGTTTGATCTGAGAGCCTCGCATTCTTTCGTTTCGAGAATCGCGTGTGAGAGGTTGGGTTTGGTACCAAGAAATCACAGTACCACAAATTAGCATCCCGTCGGAAGTGCTAAAAGCGAAAGATATGCGAGAACCGGGAGTAGAAATATGTGACGAAAGGTCTTTGTCGATTTGCATGTCATCGAATGGAAGATTTCGATGTCATCTTTAACATGGATTGGTTGGAAAAGCACATGGCAACTATCGTTGTCTCGAGAGAAGTTGCTTTTCGAGCAGCGAAAGGAGTGGAAGTTTGTTTCCACGGTATAAGGATGGGTGTTTGCGTGCGATGATCTCGACCTTGAAGGCGGTGAGGATGATCGGGAAGGAAGGCATCAAACTTTCTTGGTAAGTTTGACGAGCACGATAAAACAGTATGGCGATTCTGAAGGAGCCGGTGGTGTGTGAATATCGGGACGTGTTTCGAGGACTTGCCGGGTTTACCGCTTTGATAGACAAGTGGAATTCACTATTGATTTGGAACCGGAGCAGCACAGATATCAAAGGCACCATATAGAATGGCACCTAAAGAATTGCAAGAAGCTGAAAGCGCTTGATTCTGCGGGCTGTTGGATCTAGGTTTTATCCGACCTAGCGTGTCGCCGTGGGGCGCGCCGATTACGTTCGTCGAGAAGAAGGATGGGTCGATGCGGATGTGCATTGACTACGAGAAGGCGAATAAGCTAACGATCGAGAACGGATATCCTCTTCCAGGATCGATGATCTTTTGACCAGCTCGAAGGAGGCGAGTGTCTTCTCTAAGATCGATTTGAGGTCGGGCTACCATCGGTGAAGATCGGGAAGGAGGGCGTTGCGAAGACCGCGTTCGGGGCGGTATGGGCACTCTGAGTTCATCGTGATGCCGTTTGGTTTGACCAATCGCGCCGGCGATTTTCATGGATCGATGAATCGAGTTTTCCATCGATGTCTGGATAGTTTCGTCTTGGTTTTATCGATGATATTCTCATCTATTCCAAGAATGCGAGTTGCATAGAGAACACCTCCGTGCCGTTACGGAAACGTTCTGACGAGAGAGGTTGTATGCAGTATAGCAAGTCGCGAGTTTGGCTCAAAAGTAATGTTCCTTGGACATATCGTGTCTGCGAAGGAATCAAAGTCGACCCGGTGAAGGTTGAGCGATAAGTAATGCTGGAAGGTTCGACTAATGCCAATGAGGTTCGAAGCTTTCTAGGCTTGGCGGATATTATAGGCGTTTCATCGAAGGGTTTCGAAGTTGGCAAGGCCGATGGCGCAATGACTCGAGAAAGGAATCAAGTTCATGGTCAGAAGCTTGTGAAGCAAGTTTCGAAGAGTTAAAGAAGAAGCTAACAACCGCTCGGTGTTAGCCGTGCGGAAGGAGCGATGGGTTTGTGGTCTACACGATGCATCAAACTTGGTTTGGGTTGCGTTCTCATGCGAGACAGGAAGGTTATAGCTTACAGCGTCTCGTCGATTGAAACCGCCGAGTTGAGCTACCCAACTCACGATCTGGAGTTAGCGGCGATCGTTCATGCGTTGAAGATTTGGAGGCACTATCTCTATGGAGTTAAGTGTGAGATCTTCACGGATCACAAAACCTCAAGTATTTCTTTGAACAAAAGAATGAACATGAGGCAAAGGAGATGGCTAGAGTTGGTGAAGGATTATGATTGCTCTGTCGGTTATCACGGGAAAAGCGATGTAAGTAGCGGATGCCTTAGTCGCAAGTCGAGGCGAAGTTGGGATATCTTCTCACATGAGAAAGAGCTTATTCGAGATTTGAGAAGCTCGACTGGAAGTGATTCACCGCGGAATCGGTGCAAGATTCATCGCGACTTTAATGACCGAACCGGATTGAGAGAAGCCATCGTGAGTCTTGTGGCGAGGAGGCAATTCTGGAAAGATGCGTTTGAAAGCGAGGCTAGAAGATAGCAAGGGTTTCACGGGCGAGACAACGCTACTATTAGAGGAAGGTTATGTGTGCCACTCAATAGGGAATTGAGAGATAAAATCATGAGTGAAGCTCATGAGGCACCGTATCTGACTCGTCCGGGAAGCACCAAAATGTCTGAGACCTTAAGAGGAACTTTTGGTGGGAAGGGATGAAAAAGGATGTAGTCGTTTGTGGAGCGTTGTTTGGCTTGTCGACAAGTGAAAGCCGTACACCAACGTCCGTCGAGGATTGTTGCAACCGCTACCAATCCCGAGTGGAAATGGGATCATATCGGTATGGATTTTGTGGTGAGTTTTCAAGGTCGTGAGAGGAAACTCTTCTATATGGGTTGTCGTCGATGGTAGACGAAGTCACTCATTTCTTACCGATTCGGATGATGTCACGGGTTAGATAAGCTCGCTCGACTTTCGTCGAGGAAATCGTCTGGTTACATGGTGTGCGGTATCGATTCGTCGGATCGTGACCGAGGTTCACGTCGAGGTTTTGGAGGAGTCTGCGAGGAAGCCGTGGGGACCAAGCTGAATCTTAGTACGGCATTCCATCCTCAAGCGGACGGTCGATCGGAAAGAGCGATTCGGGTTTTGGAAGGCATCTGCGGACGATCGTGGCCGATAGAGGAGGAAATGGGAAGAGATACTACCTTTGGTGGAGTTTGCCTATAACAATAGTTATCGAGCCACCATAGGAATGGCTCCCTATGAGCGTTATGCGGAAGGAAGTGTCGATCGCCACTTTATTGGGATGAAGTGGGCGAGAGAAAGATGTTAGGACGAGATGGTTCAACAGGCGGTCGAGGTTATCGATCGGATCAGCGAAGGATCGAGGAAGCTCGGGGCGAGGCGAAGTCCTCAGCGGACAAGCGTCGTCGGATCTTGATTCATGATCGGAGATCGCGTTTTCATAAGGTTTCCCGACGAGAGGAGTCGTTCGTTTTGGGAAGCGAGGTGAGATTCTGACCGAGGTTCGTTGGACCTTCAGTTCTCGAGAGAATAGGCCCGTTGCTATAGGTTAGCTTTGCCGCTAGCATCGGAGATGTTCATGGCGTGTTTCACGTTTCTCGGTGAGAAAATGCGTGTTAGACCCAAACACGTGATCAAGCATGATCAAGTGGTTCTTGCTCGGGATGCGAGTTACGAGGAAGGCCGGTGGCTATCTTGGAGCGAAGTCGAGGAATTGAGGAACAAGCGATTCCGTTGGTGAAGGTGTTGTGGAATCACCACGGAGAGGAAGAAGCTACGTGGGAGTTGGAAGACAAGTTCGAGTTCGGGCTCGGTACACGAGTTGTTTTCTCACGTGTTTGAAATTCGAGGACGAAATTTTTATAAGGAGGAGGATGTAATACCGTCTTTTAAGCCATTTTTGCATGGCGTTTTTGAGAAAAGGTCGAAGGTTGACTTTTTGTTTGGTGATCAATCACGAAACCTCGAGGCGTTGTGAAGAGTGTCTTATAGAATTCATAGAACTAAGTATCGAGTTTTCGACCACCATGAAGGTTTGCCTCAGGAAGTTATCAACAGGACTTTCATTGGTCTTTTAAAGTATATCTTGTTTATAGTCATTGTTCAGGTATTTTATTTAGTGTCCATGGTACAAGTTTGCTAAATTTGAGTCGTTTGTAAAAGTTGCGTCGGTTTTCGTTTTGAAAATAGTAACATGTGCTTACCTCTTTCTATAAATAGGAGGCTGGGCCCGTTTTCAATGTTCATTTCCTTCGTCTCTCTGTGTTTGGAAGGGCAGCTCAGTACGCGAGAGTGGAGGAGTGGGGATCGGCCGGGAGGCTCGGTGGCAGCGCCATTCTTGCTGCGAGCCAACCGCCGATCAACCACCACGGGCAACCGTTTTCGGTTTTGTCCTTTTCTTGTTTGATTCAGCTTTTAGTAGATCGTATAGCATAGAACTCGGGTTTCTAAAGGGACGAGGCGGAAAAGAGTGGAGGCCGGCGATTGTGGCGCCCATTCGCGGATTGGTGGTGTTGGCGCGATTTGGTGGCGGCAGCCTTACTCTGGTCCTTTAGGTTTGAGTTCGGGCTATCGTTCACTAAAATCCGATCCGTTTTACATTTTTCGCGTTTGCGTATGGGATGTTTTAGTTGCTTGAGTTTTCTAAAGGAAGTACATGCGGGTTATCCATTTTCAACGTCGTTTGTCATTCCATGTTAGATGTTATGCATATTGCTTATGTTTCCATTTTCATGCATCGATTTTGGATGGTTTATCTAGATCGAGGATAGGCATCGATTTTTGAACTTCTTTGCTTCTAAGATTTGAGTCGACTTGCATGCATGCATATTTTGAAGGTACCCTATTATAGGTCTTGATGCCACGAATATTTCCCTACGCATCGAGTTGATTTGAAAACCGGAGAGTGCGAATGTGGGTTCGAAAGTGAAAACCTAGTTTTGCTACGATCGTCGTTTGGATCACGTTGTTGCTTTGCTTTGTGGGAAGTAATCCCAAAAGTTGTTCGTCTTGTTACGGTACCTACCGGTCGATCGGTGAAGTCATCGGATCCGTAGATATCTCGGTTGGCGTTTTAAATGCATTCGGGTTGGGTTATATATCTATTTTGAGTTATTTACTCGATATTTCAAAATAAAACATATGAGTAAAATGTTTTGTGAAATTATTCTTGTTCTCGATCGAATATGGTTCTATCATGGTTGTGCGGATCTCTATTCGGTGGGTTGATCGCGTCTTGAGTATTGATCGTGAGGATAGACCCGAACACGTGGTTATGGTTACGAAGGGATAGACCGGAAGTCCACGGAAATGGTAATGAGGTGGTTATGGTTACGATGGGATTTGACCCGAAGTCCACAGAGTTAGCCCTTGGATACGTTCGGCGTGGGCCATTGGATATGTTCGGGCGAATGATATGTGTGATGGGCTGGCGGGATACGTTCGAGCCGTGGTTCATGGTTCTATGATGGGAGTATGATAATAACGGATCGTGAAAAATGAAAAATCTATTTTGCTTACTTAGAAGTGGATTCGTTTAAAACCTTCTAAGGTAAGTGCTCTAAACACGACCTCATGATTCTTTTGATTTATGATAAAACCCGGTGAGTGTAGTACTTTAACTCTTTCAAATCTTTTCACGAGATGGAGGAGGGACGGGGGGCGGGGGTGGGCGTGGGTTCTTCATGCTATGCTTCCGCGATGTTGTGTTATATCGTACTACGATAATTATGTATTCTTGTCCTTATTTGCTTTGATTGGGAATAAGATTTGTTATTTATTCTGTGAGTCTCGTCTGAGCATGCTATGGTTGACGGTCTAGTTGACGGGATGTAATCTAATTTGCTTTCTTGCATTACTTATAATAAACGAATCATGTTTTTAGAGGTTATGATATCGATATTATTACATTGGTGGATTGTTTGTACCCTCCCCGGGATATGTCCTAGTTATAGAGAGATCTTGTGATTTCATGGTCATCTTCTTATCATGAATATTATATGTATCCCTTCTTGCTTCAACCCCTAATCACACCCGGCATGGTGCCTTCCCTCGGGAATTGGGCGTGTGACAATTCGAGCAATGTTCTTGTACGACATCTATCTTTCTTATCGATACCGACTTGGTATCGAGCGATTTCTTTGGGTATGTTACATGTTGTTTGATATCAAAGCAGTTCGTTTCTTTATATCGTGTGCGTTCTTGAAATTGAGTGTTTAGAACTTGCTTCTAAAGCTGTTATCGAGTCTGACTACCCTCATTCTGTCGATCGCCTCCTTTAAAAGGGGATGAGGTATGTGTTTATTGCTAATGCTTTATGTGGCTATGTGATGCTTGATATGATCTTGGTTTCATGTGCTTTGGCATGGTAAGAGTTCTGTGATGTAAGCGTGATGTGGATGAGGTATGGTTGAATGGTGATGTGGATGTGGAAGTGATTGTTGATGGAGCGAAAGGGCACGTGTGGGTGATATGAAAATCGTTTATATGATATGATGTGATTGATGTGATCACGTATGGTTGATGTAAGTCTATGTGTTACATAGCAATATGTTATTGATCGAAAATCTTGTTTATTATGATAAGCAGTACTTGTAAGTGAATCTGTTTTTGCTTCGTGATTATATCGATATTGATATTGATGTGTGTTGAAATGAACATGTGTATGAGACATGATTACCTAGATGTAGGATGGTAAAGGAAGCGTGAATATTTGTTGTTGTTTATGGTGAACTAACATGTGGGTTTATGGATATTGATGGCCGGACAACGTTGGTTAAGATCTCACGAAATGGATGAGCATATCAGTAAATTGAGGGAATGTGCCGGATTATTCATGAGCCGTTGGGGTATTTACGGGAAGATTTGTTGGGTTATGGAGAAAGGTTAGAGCGGTGGGAAAGTGTCGGAATCGAGGCCTACTATCGGATGGTGAAAGGCTACACGGGATGGCGACCATGGGCGAGGACATGTGTTGTTCGAGACGGGATCTATCAGAGCACCTTGGACTTTCTTGAGTTATTTGCTCAGTATGGAGGCAGTGGGCGACCAGAGTATACCATCGAGGAGGATGTGGTTGCGAGACACCTCGGGACCGATCGGATCGATGATAGGGATGATGTTCCGAAGACCGTTGGGAGAACAACCATCGAGGCGATCACCGGTGCATCGAGATACAGTCACTACTCCATCGGCGATCCTTCCAGGATCGGACGACTTTGGGCGGAACTTCGGGCGAGAGGTATTATCCGTGACGATGGCGCGAAGGCCCGAGTCGAATCTTCATGCCACCAAGCGTGATCGGTGGCATCGAGGCGACTACGAGGAAGAAGAGGACCGAGATGAGAGCGAGGAGGATAGTGAGGATTCGGAGGCCGGTGATCGAGAACATGAGAGACTTCGAGGACGACGGCTTTCACGATACTCGAGCAATCGAGCACGGCTTGGATGGGATCATACCGAGAGGCCTTCCATGCGGGATCGCTTTTAGCGGCGGCCAATTGACCACGATTGGAAGGAAGAGAGATGAGGAGAGCGAATGGAACGGCGGGACTAGTGGGAATAGTGGATGAATATGGAGGCGAGGATCTAGGTAGTCGGTGTGTATGTGGCAGATCGTGCTTAGAAGCATGGACAGGCGTCTTTTGTGATGGCGGTCGATTCTTTTGCTCATCTCGACCTTTTGGTGACATACCTTGATCTTGTATTTTGGAGTCCTTCATGGACCTGAATATTCTTGATACTATTGTCTATGGGATGTTTATGTTTTGATGCTTATATGTGATATGAGCTATGCCGATGATATATGATCTATGTGATGTGTGATGATAATGTTATGTGAAATGCATGCGATGATATGTTGACATGATTACATGATTATATGTGATCGTGCGTGATATGTGGTATATGTGATGATATGTGATATGGGTGATGATACATGTTATGCGATGATACCGGTTATCTATCTTGGCGTTTCTAATGTTTAAGCGTCGATGCAATGCAGAACAAGGAATCGGAGGACAATAGCGTGGAAGAAGCCGGGAACCACCTTTGGTTCGTTGACATGCGATCGAGTTTTCGCGGCGGAATCCCTACGTTCGAGCTCGGCGAACCGATCGGCGAGCTGGATACGATCCACGAAAGGATCTTGAATACATCGGTGCGAAGAAGCGGAAAAATGTGCGATCTTTCACTAGATGAGGTGATTTGTGGGAATCCGTGAGAAGGACTCAACACGGGACGGATGGGCAAGGTATCGTGGGAAGATTTCAGGAAGAACTCATGGAAAATTACGTGCTGGCGTTCTGAGCGGAGAAGAAACGAGTTACGGAATCTTCGTCGAGGAGGACGGTCACGAGCGATCGCTCGTTATAAATGCATAACGTTATGCTACGTGCACGGTTGGCGAGGTGCCGGGCAGAGGTTCGAGGAGAGGACTCAGGCCGGAGATCGAATTTCGCTCGTCGATCGGGAGATCGGCGTATCGCGATCCTTGAGCAGGGCATTAAACATTGAGTCGATGTTGCCCGGAAAGAACGATGCCGGACAGCCATCGGCGGAGGAAGAGTAAGAGAAAATGGGAAGATCGGGAAAGGCATCGGTGTTCGAGGGAACGGGCGGTCGTGATTCGAGGAATCAAGGCATTGAAGCGACCTTGGGAAGGAATTTCCAACCCGTGCGGCGGTGGAAAAACGCGGTGCGAAATGCGAAGGAATCATTTCGGCGGAGCAAAGAGTGCTATCGTTGTAGAAGTCGGGACATTACGCTCGAGATTGTCGTTAGGAGGGCAGTGCGGCCTGATGGCGACATCCGCTCATGAGCGAGAATCATGCTCAGAGAACAAACAGCGGGCGGAGGTCACCTAGGCGGCAAACCAAGGCCACGCAAGCAAGGTGTCGCTTTGAATCGGCGACTCAGCTCCGAAATCTTGCGGTATAATCCATATGAGTGATATACCCGTTTCGCCTTGTTTGATCTGAGGCCTCGCGTTCTTTCGTTTGAGAATCGCGTGTGAGAGGTTGGGTTTGGTAGAAATCACGAGTACCACAAATTAGCATCCCGTCGAAGTGCTAAAAGCGAAGATATGCGAACCGAAGTAGAAATATGTGAGCGAAGGTCTTTGTCGATTTGCATGTCATCGAATGGAAGATTTCGATGTCATCTTCATGGATTGGTTGGAAAAGCATAGCAACTATCGTTGTCTCGAGAGAAGTTGCTTTTCGACAGCGAAGGTGGAAGTTTGTTTCCACGGTATAAGGATGGGTGTTTGCGTGCGATGATCTCGACGAAGGCGGTGAGGATAATCGGAAGGAAGGCATCAAACTTTCTTGGTAAGTTTGGACACGATAAACAGTAAGCGATTGAAGGCCGATGGTGTGTGAATATCGGACGTGTTTCGAGGACTTGCAGGTTTACCGCGATAGACAAGTGGAATTCACTATTGATTTGGAACCGGGGAGCAGCGCATGTCAAAGGCACCATCTGAGATGGCACCTAAAAATTGCAGAAGCGGCCGATTGCGGGGCTGTTGGATCTAGGTTTTATCCGACCTAGCGTGTCGTGTGGGGCGCGCGTTGTTCGTCGAAAGAAGGATGGGTCGATGCGGATGTGCATTGACTACGAATGAATAAGCTAACGATCGAAACGGATATCCTCTTCAGGATCGATGATCTTTTGACCAGCTCGAAGGGAGCGAGTGTCTTCTCTAAGATCGATTGAGGTCGGCTACCATCGGTGAAGATCGGGAAGGAGGGCGTTGCGAACCGCGTTCGGGGCGGTATGGGCACTGAGTTCATCGTGATGCCGTTTGGTTTGACCAATCGCCGGTCTTCATGGATCGATGAATCGAGTTTTCCATCGATATCTGGATAGTTTCGTCTTGGTTTTATCGATGATATTCTCGTCTATTCAAGAATGCGAGTTGCATAGAGAACACCTCCGTCGATTAGGAAGCTTCTGACGAGAGAGGTTGTATGCAGTATAGCAAGTCGAGTTTTGGCTCAAAAGTAATGTTCTTGGACATATCGTGTCTGCGAAGGAATCAAAGTCGACCCGTGAAGGTTGAGCGGTAATGCTGGAAGGTTCGACTAATGCCAATGAGGTTGAAGCTTTCTAGGCTTGGCGGATATTATAGGCGTTTCATCGAAGGGTTTTCGAAGTTGGCAAGGCATGGCCTTGACTCGAGAAAGGAATCAAGTTCATGGTCAGAAGCTTGTGAAGCAAGTTTCGAGTTAAGAAAAGCTAACAACCGCTCGGTGTTAGCCGTGCGGAAGGAGCGATGGGTTTGTGGTCTACCGTCGTCAAACTTGGTTTGGGTTGCGTTCTCATGCGGGGCGGGAAGGTTATAGCTACAGCGTCTCGTCGATTGAAACCGCAGTTGAGCTACCCAACTCACGATCGAGGTTAGCGGCGATCGTTATGCGTTGAAGATTTGGAGCACTATCTCTATGGAGTTAAGTGTGAGATCTTCACGGATCACAAGAGCCTCAGTATTTCTTTGAACAAAAGAGTGAACATGAGGCAAAGGAGATGGCTAGAGTTGGTGAAGGATTATGATTGCTCTGTCGGTTATCACCGGGAAAAGCGATGTAAGTAGCGGATGCCCTAGTCGCAAGTCGAGGCGAAGTTGGGATATCTTCTCACATGAGAAAGAGCTTATTCGAGATTTGAGCTCGGCTGGAAGTGATTCACAGCGGAATCGGTCAGGATTCATCGCGACTTTAATGAAGCGGTTTGAGAGAAGCCGTCGTGAGTCTTGTGAGGAGGCAATTCTGGAAAGATGCGTTTGAAAGCAAGGCTAGAAGATAGCAAGGGTTTCAAGCGAGAGAACGCAGCTACTATTAGAGAAGGTTATGTGTGCCCTCGATAGGAATTGAGAGATAAAATCATGAGTGAAGCTCATGAGGCACGATATCTGACTCGTCAGGAAGCACCAAAATGTCTGAGACCTTAAGAGGAACTTTTGGTGGGAAGGGATGAAAAAGGATGAGCGCGTTTGTGGAGCGTTGTTTGGCTTGTCGACAGTGAAAATTTGTACCAACGTCCGTCGGGATTGTTGCAACCTGATCGAGTGGAAATGGGATCATATCGGTATGGATTTTGTGGTGAGTTTTCCAAGGTCGTGAGAGGAAACACTGCTATATGGGTTGTCGTCGATGGTAGCGAATCGACTCATTTCTTACCGATTCGGATGATGTCGGGTTAGATAAGCTCGCTCGACTTTCGTCGAAATAAATGCGGTTACATGGTGTGCGGTATCGATTCGTCGGATCGTGACCGAGGTTCACATCAGAGTTTTGGAGAGTGCGAGGAAGCCGTGGGGACAAGGCTGAATCTTAGTGCGGCATTCCGTCCTCAAGCGGACGGTCGATCGGAAAAAGCGATTCAGTTTTGGAAGGCATCTGCGGCGATCGTGGCCGATAGAGGAGATTGGGAAGAGATACTACCTTTGGTGGAGTTGCCTATAACGCGTTATCGGGCCACCATAGGAATGGCTCCCTATGAGCGTTATGCGGAAGGAAGTGTCGATCGCCGCTTTATTGGGATGAAGTGGGCGAGAGAAAGATTTAGGACGAGATGGTTCAGCAGACGGTCGAGGTTATCGATCGAGATCAGCGAAGGATCGAGGAAGGCTCAGGCGAAGTCCTATGTCGGACAAGCGTCGTCTGGATCTTGATTCATGATCGGAGATCGCGTTTTCATAGGTTTCCCGAGCGAGAGGAGTCGTTCGTTTTGGGAAGCGAGGTGAGTTCGACGGTTCGTTGGACCTTTCAGTTCTCGAGAGAATAGGCCCGTTGCTATAGGTTAGCTTTGCGCTAGCATCGGAGATGTTCGGCGTGTTCACGTTTCTCGGTGAGAAATGCGTGTTGACCCAAACACGTGATCAAGCATGATCAAGTGGTTCTTGCTCGGGATGCGAGTTACGAGAAAGGCCGGTGGCTATCTTGGAGCGAGTCGAGGAATTGAGGAACAAGCGATTGGTTGGTGAAGGTGTTGTGGAATCACCGGAGAGGAAGAAGCTACGTGGCGGTTGGAAGACAAGTTCGGGCTCGGTCGAGTTGTTTTCTCACGTGTTTGAAATTCGAGGCGAAATTTTTATAAGGAGGAGGATGTAATACCCGTCTTTTTAAGCTACATTTTGCTGGCGTTTTTGAGAAAGGTCGAGGTTGACTTTTGTTTCGGTGATCGGCGTCACGAAACCTCGAGGCGTTGTGAAGAGTGTCTTATCAATTCATAGACACTAAGTATCGAGTTTTCGACCACCCATGAAGGTTTGGCACTCAGGAAGTTATCACAGGACTTTTCATTGGTCTTTTAAAAGCATATCTTGTTTATAGTCATTGTGTCCGGTATTTTATTTGTGTCCATGGGTACAAGTTTGCTAAATTTGGAGTCGTTTGAAAAGTTGCGTCGGTTTTCGTTTTCGAAAAGGCTGCTGGCATTTCTTGTGACCCTTTCTATAAATAGGAGGCTAGGGCTTTTCAACGTTCATTTCCTTAGTCTCTGTGTTTCGGAAGAGCTCAGTGCTGCTGAGCCTGGAGGAGTGGGGATCGGCGGGAGGCTCGGCGCGCATTCTTGGCTGACACACCGCCGATCAACCCCCGGGCAACCGTTTTTCAGTTTTGTCCTTTTCTTGTTTTGATTCCGCCTTTTAGTAGATCGTATAGCATAGAACTCGGGTTTCTAAAGGGACGGCGGGAAAAGCAGGGCCGCCGATTGAAAAGCCGCCGCCATTACCGCCGATTTGGTGGTAGTTGGCCGCCATTTGGTGGGGCCCGCCTTTAGCTCTGGTCCTTTAGGTTTTGAGTTGGGCTATCGTTCTACTAAATACCGATTCCGTTTTACTTTTTGCGTTTCGCATGTCGGGATGTTTTGTTGCTTGAGTTTTCTAAAGGAGTACATGCGGGTTATCCATTTTCAACGTCGTTTGTCATTCCATGTTAGATGTTATGCATTTGCTTATGTTTCCATTTTCATGCATCGATTTTGGATGGTTTATCTAGATCGAGGATAGGCATCGATTTTTGAAGCTTCTTCTTGAATTTGAGTCAACTTGCATGCATGCATATTTTGAAGGTACCTATTATGGGTCTTGATGCCTGATATATTTCCCATACGCATCGAGTTGATTTGAAAACCGGAGAGTGCGAATGTGGGTTCGAATCGAAAACCTAGTTTTGCTACGATCGTCGTTTGGATCATGTTGTTGCTTTGCTTTGTGGGAAGTAACCCCAAAGTTGTTCGCTCTTGTTACGGTACCTACGGTCGATCGGTGAAGTCATCGGATCGTAGATATCTCGGTTGGCGTTTTAGCATTCGGGTTGGGTTATATATGCTATTTTGAGTTATTTACTCGATATTTCAAAATAAAACATACTGCTGTAAAATGTTTTGTGAAATTATTCTTGTTCTCGATCGAAGATATGGTTCTATCATGGTTGTGGATCTCTATTCGGTGGGTTGATCACCATCTTGAGTATTGATCGTGGGGATAGACCCAGAACACGTGGTTATGGTTACGGGATGACCCGGAAGTCCACGGAAATAGTAATGAGGTGGTTATGGTTACGATGGGATTTGACCCCAGAAGTCAGAGAGTTAGCCGTGGATACGTTCAGAGGCGTGGGCATTGATATGTTAGGGCCGAATGAATAATGTGATGGGCTGGCGGGATACGTTCGAGCCGTGGTTCATGGTTACTATGATGGGAGTATGATAATAACGGATCGAGTATCGAAAAATGAAAAAATCTATTTTGCTTACTTAGAAGTGGTTCGTTTAAAACCTTCTAAGGTGTGCTCTAAACCTGACCTCATGATTCTTTTGATTTATGATAAAACCCGGTGAGGTCTTGTACTCCAAACTCTTTAATCTTTTCCAGATGGAGGAGGATGGCAGGCGGAGGTGGAGCTGCGGGTTCTTCATGCTTATGCTTCAGCATGTTGTGTTATATCGTACTCGATAATTATGTATTCTTGTCCCTTATTTGCTTTGATTGGGAACAAGATTTGTTATGTTATTACTGGTGAGTGCCGTCTGAGCATGCTATGTGGTTGACCGGTCTAGTTGACGGGATGTAATCTAATTTGTTTTCTTGCATTACTTATAATAAACCAATCATGTTTTTCGAGGTTATGATATCGATATTATTACATTGGTGGATTGTTTGTCACCCTCCAGGATATGTCAGTTATAGAGGAGATCTTTGCGATTTCATGGTCACATCTTCTTATCATGTGTATATGTATCCCTTCTTCCCGCTTAACCCTACCTAATCACCCGGCATCGTGCCTTCCCGGAATTGGCGTGACTAATGTCGAGCAATGTTCTTGTACGACATCTATCTTTCTTATCGATACCGACTTGGTATCGAGCGCGATTTACGGCTTTGGGTATGTTCATGTTGTTTGATATCAAGCGTTCGTTTGCTTTATATGTATGTTCTTGAAATTGAGTGTTTAGAACTTGCTTCTAAAGCTGATTTATCGTCTGACTACCCTATTCACGTCATCGCGCCGCTTTAAAAGGGGATGAGGTATGTGTTTATTTGCTAATGCTTTATGTGGCTATGTGATGTTGATATGATCTTGGTTTCATTGTGCTTTGGCATGGTAAGAGTTCTGCTGATGTAAGCGTGATGTGGATGAGGTATGGTTGAATGGTGATGTGGATGTGGAAGTGATTGTTGATGGAGCCGAAGGGCACTTGGTGTGATATGAAAATCGTTTATATGATATGATGTGATTGATGTGATCACGTATGGTTGATGTAAGTCTATGTGTTATACGGTTATATGATATTTGATATTGTGTGAATCTGTATGTATTATATCTATTGATATTGATATGGTGAAATGAACTGTGTATGAACATGATTACGATAGAGACGTGAATATTTGTTGTTGTTTTATGGTGAACTAACATGTAGGTTTATGGATATTGATGGCCCGAACAACGTTGGTTAAGATCTCACAGAATGGATGAGCATATCCAGTAAATTGGGGAATGTCCGGATTATTCATGAGCCGTTGGGGTATTTACGGGAAGATTTGTTGGGTTATGGAGAAAGGTTAGAGGCAGGTGGGAAAGTGTAGGAATCTGAGGCCTACTATCGGATGGTGAAGACCGGCGGGATGGCGACCATGGCGAGCGAGGACATGTGTTGTTCGGGCGGATCTATCACAGGCACCTTACCTTGGACTTTCTTGAGTTATTGCTCGAGTATGGAGGCGTGGACGGACCACAGAGTATACCATCGAGGGAGGATGTGGTTGCGAGGCACCCGGGCCGATCCAGATCGATGATAGGGATGATGTTCGAAGAGCCGTTGGGAGAACAACCATCAATCGAGCGATCACCGGTGCATCGAGATACACCGGTCACTACACCTCCATCGCGATCCTTACCTTGGAGTCGAGACGACTTTGAGGCGGGAACTTCCGGGGCGAGAGGTATTGTCGTCATAGGTGGCGAAGAAGCGATCGAATCTTCATGCCACAAAGCTGTGGTGGCATCGGAGGCGACTCGAGGAAGAAGAGAGACCCGGATGAGCGAGGAGGATAGTGAGGATTCGGAGGACCGGTGATCGGATAGCCGATGACTACGATGAGATCGGGCACGTTGAGGAGACGGCGCGCGAGACAGGGACTCGAGACGGCTTTCACGATACTCGAGCATCGAGCACGGCTTGGATGGGATCATACCCGAGGCTTGCTTCCATGCGGGATCGCTTTTAGCGGCCAATTGACCACGATTGGAAGGAAGAGAAGAGAGACGAGGCGAGAAATGACCGGGACTAGTGGGGAATAGTGGATGAATATGGAGGGCAGGATCTAGGTAGTCGGTGTGATGCGTGCATCATGATCGCTAGAAGCATGGACAGGCGTCTTTGGCGTGTGGTCGATTCTTTTGCTCATAGTCGACCTTTTGGTGACATACCTTGATCTTGTATTTTGTGATCCTTCATGGACCTTTGAATATCGATACTAACGGCTACTATGAGGGATGTTTATGTTTTGATGCTTATATGTGATATGAGCTATGCCGTGATGATATATGATCTATGTGATGTGTGATGATAATGTTATGTGAAATGATATGCGATGATATGTTGACATGATTACATGATTATATGTGATGTGCGTGATATGTGGTATATGTGATGATATGTGATATGGGTGATGATACATGTTATGCGATGATACCGGTTATCTATCTAGGCGTTTCTAATGTTTAAGCGTCGATGCAGATGCGAGAACAAGGAATCGGAGGAGACAATAGCGTGGAAGAAGCCGGGAACCACCTTTGGTTGTGACATGCGATCGAGAGTTTCGACGAGAATCCCCGATTCGATCCGGCCGGATCGCTGTCGAGAGCTGGATACGATCCACGAAAGGATCTTGAATACATCGGTGCGAAGAAGAGAAAAAGCTGAATGCTGCGATCTTCGACTAGGAGTGAGGCTGATTTGGTGGGAATCCGTGAAGGACTCTACACCGGGACGATGGGCAAGGTATCGTGGGAAGATTTGAGGAAGAACTGTGGAAAATGCGTGCTGGCGTTTCACGAGCGAGGAAAGAGTTACGGAATCTTCGTTAAGGGAGAAGACGGTCATCAGTCGATCGCTCGTTCATAATCGTCTGTCACGTTATGCTCATGCACGTTGTGCTGAGGCGCCGAGCGAGCGAGGTTCGGGAGAGGACTCAGGCCGGAGATCGAATTTCGCTCGTCGATCGGGGAGATCGGCGTATCGCGATCTGAACCGGGCATTAAACATTGAGTCAGATGTTTTGCCGGAAAAAACGATGCCACGGACAGCCGATCGGCGGAGGAAGAGGTAAGAAAATGGGAAGATCGAGGAAAAGGAATCGGGTGTTCGAGGGAACAGGCGGTCGAGTGATTCGAGGAATCAAGGCGTTCAGAGAAAGCGACACTGGGAAGAATTTCCAACCCTGCGGCGGTGGAAAAACCTTGGTGCGAAATGCCAAGGAATCATTCGGGAGTGCGAGCAGGTAGCACAAGTCGCTCGTTGTAAGAAGTCGGACATTACGCTCGAGATTGTCCGTTAGGAGGGCGGCGGTGCGCAGCGGTAAGCGGCACATCCCGCTCAGAGCGAGAATCATGCTCCATGAGAACAAACAACGGAGGCGGAGGTCACCTAGGCCGGACAAACCAAAGGCCACGCGGCAAGCAAGGGTGTGACGCTGAATCGGCAGGCGGCTGAAGCTCGGAAATCTTGCGGGTATAATCCATATAGGTGATATACCGTTTCGCCTTGTTTGATCGAGGCCTCGCATTCTTTCGTTTGAGAATCGCTGTGAGAGGTTGGGTTTGGTACAAATCCTGAGTACCACAAATTAGCATCCGTCGAAGTGCTAAAAGCGAAAGAGATATGCAGAACGGGAAGTAGAAATATGTGGAGAAGGTCTTTGTCGATTTGCTATCGTGAATGGAAGATTTCGATGTCATCTGTGCATGGATTGGTTGGAAAAGCACATGGCAACTATCGTTGTCTCGAGAGAAGTTGCTTTTCGAGCGGCGAAGAGTGGAAGTTTGTTTCACGGTATAAGGATGGGTGTTTGCGTGCGATGATCTCGCCTGAAGGCGGTGAGGATAATCGGGAGGAAGGCATCAAACTTTCTTGGTAAGTTTGAGCAGGATGATGGCGATAGCGAAGGAGCGATGGTGTGTGAATATCGGACGTGTTTCAGAGGACTTGCCGGGTTTACCGCTGATAGACAAGTGAAATTCACTATTGATTTGGAACCGGGAGGACACCGGTATCAAAGGCACCATCGAATGGCACCTAAAGTTGCAGCGAAAGCGCGATTCGCGGGGCTGTGGATCTAGGTTTTATCCGACCTAGCGTGTCGCCGTGGGGCCTGATTCGTTGTCGTAAGAAGAAGGATGGTCGATCGGATGTGCATTGACTGAGACGAATAAGCTAACGATCGAAACGGATATCCTCTTCAAGGATCGACTGATCTTTTGACGAACAAAGAGCGTGTCTTCTCTAAGATCGATTTGGTCGTTTACCATCGGTGAAGATCGGGAAGGAGGGCGTTGCGAAGGCACGCGTTCGAGGCGAGTATGGGCACTACTGAGTTCATCGTGATGCGTTTGGTTTGACAATCGCCCGGTCTTCATGGATCGATGAATCGAGTTTTCCATCGATTATCTGGATAGTTTCGTCTTGGTTTTATCGATGATATTCTCTCTATTCAGAATGCGAGTTGCGTAGAGAACACCTCCGTCTGGTGGAAGCGTTCTGACGAGAGGTTGTATGCCAGTATAGCAAGTCGAGTTTTGGCTCAAAGTAATGTTCCTTGGACATATCGTGTGCGAAGGAATCAAAGTCGACCCG